>JAQSUU010000622.1:0-508636 GCA_038087645.1 Saccharum hybrid cultivar R570 | reverse complement strand
CTCGCCACTACCTCCGCCTCACCACCCTCCATCCCCTTGACCCACCGAAGCCCGCGATTTGACTCGAGGTGAGCCGCATTGCTTTCTTCCCCGTCTCCGAGAGGTCGCCGGAGCCCGCCATGGGACCTCACCGTGGTCGGGGTGCTTCGGGTCTCTCTCCATCCTCCCTTCCTATCAAAATGGATCCGCCTAGCTTCGGTGAAGCTCGTACCGAGCCTAGACCGCACCGTACATCCTCACCGGCGACGGTGCGCCGCCACCGGACATCACCGGCCGCCGCTCGCGGTGACAAGCCCCTTCCACCCCATCCCCATCCATTCCACGAGCACCAATCGACGCACCGGGTGACGGAGAACACGAGGCGGTGTTCGATTGGCCGAGCGAGCTCTTCTCCGGCGAGCTCGAGCTCGTCGGAGCTCGCGGGCCTCCGCCTCCCCTGTCTCCGGTCACTGACCGCAGGGGCCCGCCCGTCAGTATCGCGCGCGGGCGGGAGCGCTGAGCGGGCCGCGCGCGCGCGAGTGTGTGGGCCGAGTTTTCCGGGCCGGCCCAGTTCATCCGAAATGAAATTCATTTTTATTATTTTGTCACTGATTTTTGTACAAGTTGGAAAAATATAGATCTAGGGTTTTAATGATCCAAAAATCATGAGATAAATTTTGTTAGGATCTACATGATGTGTAGTATTTTAGAAAAATATAAATCTGAAATGTGATGTTTAATTTCTAGGAAAATTTAATAGATCCTTTAAATGTGTTTTGGAATGCATGCAAATTTGTTAAATTTATAACTTGAGCTGTAGTGTTCCATAAATCATGAAATTTGGTGGGTAGGTTACTCTATGCTAGCCCTAGCTCTGGTAAGAATTTGGGCATCAGTGCTTAAGTAATTTCCAAGTTATAATGCTATCTTGTTATTCTAGGAAATATTTAAATGAAATTTTGTAATTTTTCTACATGTGCAATATTCATATAAATTTTTGGAGAATGTCTTGGTACCCTAGAGTGTCCAATAAAATTAAGAAATCTGTTATTTATACAAAAATCAGCCTTTTGGTCTTGTGAATTTTGTTCAGAGAGTTTCTGTGAATAAATTGAGTTCAAATTTTTACAGTAGTCTCTTTGTGGGTCAGAGAGTCCCCTGTAATTTTTGTAGAATTTTAGGAGCAGTTTACATATATGTTTGAAATTCCACTTAATTACTTAAGTAAATTAAGAAATGAGTTTAAATAAATATTCTAGGTGGGCACACCTTACTTTCTGGTGTTTTTGTGACATTTGTGAACTTGTAGTAGTATTAGTTTGGTCTTAGAGAATGTTTGTCACATCAATAAATATTTAACCTTTACAATTGTAGGTTTTCTGGACAGCTGATAGTAATTCTAGGTTTGACCTTGGATAAAGGTGGTTGCTGAAAAACTTGTAAATACCAAAGTTGTAGTAAAACTTGTAAATGAGCTTGTGTCAAAATTTGGGAGCATTTGGCTTAGTAGTTTGAGAGTTACTGTTGTTTAAAGTGGCAGTTCAAAATCTGCTACTCTCTGTTTTGAGAGGACAGATTCTGGAACTTGTGAAGTTTGACATGGAAAACTTAGGAGTTTAGAGTTGAGGTCTGAAAATGAATTGTAGTGCATTTCTTAGGCTTTCCAGATTGTCTTAGATCATATCATTTGGAATTTTAAATCTCCAGTTGTGATAAAAACAAGTAGCTGCTGTCCAGAATGCTTACTGTGATGTTTTGCTGATTGATATGGTGTGATATCCTAAGACATGCTACTTTTGTAATTGTTAGGTGTTAGGGCCTTAACTGAGGATGAGCAGCTTTATCTTAGGTTAAGTAGATTAGGTGAGTACTTCTCTTCCGGAGAGGAAATTTGCACCTACTCTTTTGAAGTGATTTGATTAGAGCGTTAAATTGTTGTAATGCATTTCATTCCGAGCATATTGCATCTTTCATTATACATTCATGGGATTTATTATGCACTCATGCAATAGGTGTACCAGAGGGGGTGACACTCCTCGAATTCGAGCAAGCGATACCCGAGGAGGTGCTGAGTCAACCGGAGGAATTAGTAGAAGAACTCAACGTCGGGGAAGCTCCGTCAGAAGATCTACCCGAGTGTCCGGACCACAGACCCGCAACCTTTCTGAAAGGCAAGCCCCGGTGCATGCTGAACCCATCATTTTATAAATATATCTTGAGTACTTTTAATTGTTTATTGCATTAAGTTCTAGGAGTTATATGAAAACACTTGCTGCATTGTACCTGTCCTTGTCCAGATATCGTACTTAAATCCTATATTAGGTATAGGCACGTGTCGATGCTTAGCCCTGCTTAGTACGGTAGAAGTCGGGTGATTTCCGGTCATCCGCGAGATGTAGGAAGGAGTCACGAGTGGCTTTATGGCTATCGTGGATGGAACCATGCTTAAAAATGAATTTGAGACCGGGCGGGAGTTCGATAGTACAGCCGCAAGACACTTCACGTCTTGGGTGTGGAGCTATGCCCGTCTGAGTCGTTTAAGGACCGATTCGCTGTACGTCCTTGAGTCATGTTGAACGCAGTCTAACACTTAGTTGGCCGGATAAGTCGTTCCGACCGCGAAGCCGAGTAATGTGATTCAGGCCGGGAATCGAATGGTAGGTTGCTTCTTGGAGGAGAGAAAGGATGTGCTTGGGGACATTGGCGTGAGACCAAGGGGGGGTTAGAGTCCCTATCACCTGGCAGAGTGTCGCTCTTGGGGTCGCGACATTATTCGGACCCGCGATTCCTGAATCATATGAAACGGTGGCCTGTGCGACCCTGGCAGGGGTCTGCACGGTGAGTGTTAGAAATACCACTCCAGCTGGATAGGAATTCGATTCGAATCGCCGTCGCTCCCGGTTAGTGAGCACTTGACTTGAGCAGCGGCAACGTAGAACTCATTAAATGAACTGGTGGTTAAGGGAATGATACAATGTTGCCATAATGATATACCTACTATGGATATAATAATAATGTTGTTTGATTATAATCAAGTGCATGTTTAGTACAGGTGCTAAGATAGATGACAGGTAAATGCTAAAAATAACTGCTAGTACAGGTTATAAGAGTTTCAATTACTTATGCCTTTATGCAAAATGTTATGTCAGCTAGCCTCTTGTGTAAGCCTTGCATAATCCTTGGTGTCATCTTATTTCTGGTTTTCGACGGGTAAGTCTAGCTGAGTACATTCCAGTACTCAGGGTTTATTCCCTCCTGTTGCAGATGACATGCTTTATCAGGGATTCTGCAAGACGTGTCTCCACCCTGCGGGTGATGATGACTAGATCACAAGGGCGTGATCGTCTTTATGTACTTTCCTCATGCTTTTGCGGGTTGTCGATCATCCAGACTGGCAGTATTTAATTAACTAGTGTGTGTGTTATGCTTCCGCTACTTTCAAACTTGGTTTGTAATATTTGCTACTCCGTGGTGTAAACTTATTTCGGAACTACTTGTGAAATGTAACGTACGATGTGTATGTTGAATGATGCGATCCTGGTTGTAAGCAGTTTGGTTTGAAATCCTTCGTGATTTTGATTGACTACCGGGATTATATGGGCTCAAGTTTGAAAATTTGAGCGCTTCGGTGCTTGTTTTCATACTTGTGCTCTTATAATTTGGTCGGTTCTGTTACATTGTGCTCTTATAATTTGGACGGTTCCGTTACATCTTAGGTGACGTGGTTCAAGTGAAATGTATTCTCGGTCCGCTTGAAGATGGTGTCAATCTCAGCGTTAGATAGGTGCATGGTTTGCGCCAAATGTACCATGGGCATCAAAATAGTTTTGGGTGCACCTGATGGAACTCCTAGGTGACATGGGTCGAATGGAAAGCTCGTTTCGGTCCGTTTGGAGATAGTGTTAATCTCAACGCAAGATACGTGCACAGTTTACGCCAAATGTACCATAGGCTCAGAAATCATTTTGGGCGCACATGATTGTACTCCTACTAATGTGGGTCAAGTGGAAGCTCAATTTGGTCCTTTAGGAGATAGTGTTAATCTCGATGCAAGATAGGTGCATGGTTTGCATGGAATGTGCAATAGGCTCAAAAAATGTTGTGGGCACACTTGATGGAACTCCTAGGTGACATGGGTCAAGTGAAAGCTTATTTCAGTCCATTTGGAGATAGTGTTAATCTCAGCGCAAGATAGGTGCACAGATTGGGACAAACATACCATAGGCTCAGAAATCATTTTGGGCACAAATGATGGCACTCCCAGGTGACGCGGGTCAAATGGAGGCTCGTTTTGGTCTCTTTGCAGATTATGCTAATCTTGATACAAGATAGGTGCATGGTCTGCGCTGAATGTGCAATAGGCCTGAAAATCATTTCGGGTGCACCCGATGGAACTCGTAGGTGACGTGGATTAAGTAAAAGCTTGCTTCGGTTCACTTGGAGATAATGTTACTCGATGCAAGATAGGTGCACGGTTTGCACCAAGCGTACCATTGGCTTGGAAATTAGTTTGAATGCACCTGATTGTACTCCTACGTGATGTGAGTCGAGTAGAAGCTCGATTCAATCCGTTTGGAGATAGCATTATTCTCGATGCAAGATTGGTGCACGGTTTGCATGGAACGTGCAATAGGCTTGGAAATTGTTTTGGGCGCACTTGATGGAACTACTAGGTGACTTGGGTCAAGTGGAAGCTTGTTTTAGTCCATTTGGAGATAGTCTTCATCTCAGCTCAAGATTGGTGCACAGATTGGGACAAACATGCCATAGGCTCAGAAATCATTTTGGGCACAAACGATGGAACTTCTAGGTGACGTCGGTCAAATGGAAGCTCATTTTGGTCTCTTTAGAGATTGTGCTAATCTCGATATAAGATAGGTGCATGGTTTGCGCTGAATGTGCAATAGGCTTGAAAATCATTTCGAGCACACCCGATGGAACTCCTAGGTGACGTGGATGAAGTGAAAGCTTGCTTCGGTTCACTTGGAGATAATGTTAATATCGATGCAAGATAGGTGCACGGTTTGCACCAAGCATACCATTGGCTCAGAAATCAGTTTGGATGCACCTGATTGTACTCCTACGTGATGTGGGTTAAGTAGAAGCTTGTTTCAGTTCGTTTGGAGATAGTGTTAATCTTGAAGCAAGATAGGTGCACGGTTTTCATCGATCATCCAATATGCTCGAAAATCATTTTGGGTACACCTGATGGAACTCCTAGGTGATGTAGGTCAAGTGGAAGCTCACTTCAGTCTACTTGGAGATGGGGTTAACCTCGACATTAGATAGGTGCGCGGTTTGCGCTAAATGTACCACGGGTAGGAAATCTTTTTGGCCGACTCGATGGACCTCCTAGGTGATGTGGGTCAAATGGAATCTCGTTTTGGTCTATTTGGAGATAATGTCAATCTCCTGGCAAGATAGGTTCATGGTTTGCGCCTAGTGTGCAATAGGCTCAAAAATCATTTTGGGCACACTTGATGGAACTCCTTGGTGACATTGGTCTAGTGGAACCTCGTTTCGGTCTATTTGGAGATAGTGTTAATCTTAGCACAACATAGGTGCATGGTTTGGGATGAATGCACCATGGGCACGGAAATATTTTTGGCCACACTCAATAGAGCTCCTAGGTGATGTGGGCCAATTAGAAGCTCGATTCGGTCCGTTTGAAGATAGGTGCATGGTTTGCGCTGAATGTACCATGGGCACAGAAATCTTTTTGGCTACCCTCGATGGACCTCCAAGGTGATGTGGGTGAAATGGAATCACCTGATGGAACTCATAGGTGACGTGGGTCAAGTGGAAGGTCACTTCCGTCCACTTGGAGATGATGTTAATCATAGCGCAAGGTGCACGGTTCGGGACGAACGTGCATAGGCTCCAAAAATTATTTTGGATACACCAGATGGAACTCCTAGGTGACATGAGCCAAATAGAAGCTCATATTAGTCCGTTTGGAGATAGTGTCAATCTTGACGCAAGATAGGTGCACGGTTTGCACGAAACGTCCAATAAGCTCAAAAATCATTTTGGGCACACCCAATAAAACTCCTAGGTGACGTGGGTCAAGTGGAAGCTCGCTTTGGTCTACTAGGAGACGGTGTTAGTCTCAACATCAGATATAGTAGAAGTGGGGGTGTCCCGACCTTTTGGTGGATATGGATAACTTCAATTTAGTGGGAGGAGACAACATTCATGATCCAACTACAACCATCCAAGGATGATGCGCCATAGCAACTGATACACCAACTCCAAGGATCGCTGCGTTCTTATGGTGCGCCACCTGGCCATGAGGACACTTGTCCTGCAAGCAATCGAAGAACAAGCAAGAACACTTGAACAAGCACAATTGCAAAAATATATATATATATTGAGCTTTCTATCTGAAAACACAAGATGGTGGGGTTCCGTTTACAATCAGACGAGCGGTTTATCCAACACGCGCGCTGATATGCGGTAGCAAATGGCTAACTCAATTAAACAAAACCCGAATTGTGGTGGTGGCATGTAGGAGCCATTTATACACGAGAGAACAGTGCTGGGCGGTGCTCTTGACTTACTAAAAATAAAAGAGAAACAATGACAACCATTGCTTGGTTGCATGAGATCCCTTATTGACCGAGACATGCACTAAAAGTAGGTCTCCAAAGAAAAGGTCCGTGGAATTATTTGACAAGTGCAGCCGCCTCTCAGCTGATGTGAACTTGAATTTGGATCCATCTAAAAATAGGCTTGATAAGTTTTCCATCAAGTGCTTGCATGCCCAAAATGGAGTCCGTATGAAGTCATGGCGGTTGTTGAAAGTTGGTGTTGTCTTGCTGTCCAAATCCAGCCTGCGCCAATCCCCTATGCTTGATCCTCTCCATCATTCCTAAGCAAAACAAGAGTGCATGCATCTCCATTGTCTAAATATGATGGACAAGAGTTTAAGAATGAACTTACTTGTTGGTTGAGTTGACGGAAACAGGCATGAGTAAGAGGGCCAAGTTGTGTTGGCGATGGTGTAGGTGTGGATGTGGATGGATGGATGGTGCTGATGTCCTCATCATCCTCCCCTTCTTGCATTTGAGTCGTCCTCGACTCAAGCTCATCTCCCTCACCCAAATATGGCTTCAGATCTACAATGTTAAATGTGGGACTAACCCCAAAATCTACAGGAAGATCAAGCTTATATGCACTCTCATTAATTTGTTGTAGTAGTTTAAATGGTCCAGCAGCTCTAGGCATCAATTTAAATTTTCTCAACTCAGGAAACCTATCCTTTCTCAAATGCAACCGAACCAAATCTCTAGGTTCAAAGATCAATTTCCTTCTACCTTTATCACCACAATCTCATATTTAGCATTCATGCGCTCTATGTTTTCTTTAGTTGTATCATGCAGTTTTAACATCAATTTAGCACGTTGCTTAACATCAAAATTCAATTTTTTGGAAGTTGGCAAAGGCATTAAATCAATTGGAGCACGTGGTAGCAGGCCATAAACAATCTCAAACGGGCACATCTTTGTAGTAGAATGTAGCGAACGATTATAAGCAAACTCAATATGGGGCAAACAATCTTCCCACATTTTAATATGGTTCTTTAAAATAGCCCTTAACATAGTAGACAAAGTTCTATTCACAACTTCAGTTTGACCATCAGTTTGGGGATGACAAGTGGTAGAAAATAAAAGTTTTGTCCCCAATTTAGCCCATAAAGTTCTCCAAAAGTGGCTAAGAAATTTAGCATCTCGATCAGAAACAATTGTGTTTGGCACACCATGCAAACAAACAACTTCTTGAAAGAACAAATCAACAATATGTGTAGCATCATCAGTCTTATGACAAGGTATAAAGTGTGCCATCTTAAAAAATCTATCCACAACTACAAAAACACTATCATGGCCCTTCCTAGTCCTTGGCAATCCCAACACAAAATCCATAGAAATATCTTCCCAAGGAACGCTAGGAACAGGTGGAGGCATATACAAATCGTGTGGATTTAAGCGTGACTTAGCCTTTTGACATGTCGTGCAGCGAGCAACAAATCTCTCCATGTCTCTCCTCATCTTTGGCTAAAAGAAATGACCAGCCCATATGTCCTCTGTCCTCTTTGCTCCAAAATGTCCCATCAAGCTGCCTCCATGCGCTTCCTGTAGCAACAACAAACGAACAGAGCTAGCTAGGATGCATAGCTTATTAGCTCTAACACGAAGTCATCATTTATAACAAATTTATTCCATGCCTTTCCATCTTTACAATGCAGCAACACGCCTTTGAAATCATCATCATGCACATATTGTTCTTTAATTGTTTCCAATCCAAAGATCTTATGGTCGAGTTGTGTCAACAAAGTATATCTCCTAGACAAAGCATCAGTAATGATATTCTCTTTCCCTTTCTTGTGTTTGATGACATAAGGAAAAGATTCAATGAATTCAACCCAATTAGCATGTCTACGGTTCAGTTTTCCTTGGTTATGAATATGCTTCAACGATTCATGATCAGAATGTATGACAAATTCTTTAGGCCACAAATAATGTTGCCATGTTTCTAATGTCCGCACAAGAGCATACAATTATTTATCATAAGTAGAACAGGCCCACTCAGTTTCTCACTGAAATATGCAATGGGTTTTCCTTCTTGCAACAAAACACCACCCAATCCAATTCCACTAGCATCACATTCAAGTTCAAAAGTTTTATTAAAATCAGGAAGTTGGAGAAGAGGTGCATGTGTCAACTTATCTTTTAACATGTTGAAAGCATTCTCTTGTGTCATGCTCCAAGAAAAGTGCACTCCCTTCTTTGTAAGCTCATTCAATGGTGCAGCAATGGTGCTGAAATCCTGCACAAAGCGACGATAGAACCCAGCTAGTCCTAGAAAACTTCGTAGCTGGGTGACGATTGTTGGTATTGGCCACCTCTGTATCGCTTCCACCTTGGATTTGTCAACCTCAATTCCCTGTGGAGTAACAACGTAGCCAAGAAAAGAAACTTGATCCATGCAAAACATGCACTTCTCAAGATTACCAAATAAGCATGCATCTCGTAGAGCTTGGAAAACAACACGTAAATGATCAAGATGTTCATCCATATGTAAATCAATATATCATCAAAATAAACAACAACAAATCTTCCAATGAAGGCACGCACAACCTTGTTCATTAATCTCATGAAGGTACTAGGTGCATTAGTTAACCCAAAAGGCATGACTAACCACTCATACAAACCAAACTTAGTTTTGAAAGTGGTTTTCCATTCATCTCCCAATTTCATACGAATCTGGTGGTACCCACTATGCAAGTCAATTTTGGAAAATACAACAACACCACTTAGTTCATCCAGCATGTCATCTACACGTGGAATAGGATGGCAATATCTGATAGTAATATTATTAATAGCTCAACAGTCCACACACATACGCCATGATCCATCTTTCTTAGGCACTAAAATAATAGGAACAGCACAAGGACTAAGAGACTCACGTACATAACCTTTGTCGAGTAGTTCTTGCACTTGATGTTGAATCTCTTTTGTTTCTTCTAGGTTGGTCCTATATGGTGCACAGTTGGGCAATGAAGCACTAGGAATCAAGTCAATCTGGTGCTCAATCCCTCGAAGTGGTGGTAGCTCCGGTGGCATTTCAGCTGGAAAACACATCAGAATACTCCTGCAAAATGTTAGCAACAGCCATAGGCAAAGAAGGCAGCATATCATGAAGGGAAATTAATGCATCTTTGCTTACTAAAGCATAAACAATAGAAGTGGATGCATTCAACTCATTGATATCAGACTTAGTAGCAAGCAAACAATTCCCTTTTAATTTTATCTCATCTTTCCTATCTGCTACAGGTTTAGCATTCCTCTCTCTTTGAGCCTTTGTAGCTTGAGCCACATCATTTTGCGTAATCGCCTCAGGAGACATAGGGTGCAAAACAATTTTTCTATCATGATATAAAAAAGAAAACTGATTTGCACTTCCATGATGTATAGAATTTCTATCAAATTGCCAAGGTCTACCTAGTAGAATATTACAAGCTTGCATAGGCACAACATCACATTCAATAACATATTTATATGATCCAACGAAAAAATTGATTCGCACAAGTCTAGTTACCTTTGCCTTACCACTATTGTTTAGCCATTGAATGTGATATGGATGTGGGTCTAGTTTAGTGGTAAGCGCAAGCTTCTCCACCATGTCGCTACTGGCCAAGTTGTTGCAGCTACCTCCATAAATGATCATGTGACATGAACGTTCTTTGATGGCACACTTTATTTGAAACAATGTATGTCACTGATTTTGCTTCGCCTTCTCCATTTGTGCACTAAGCACACGCTGCATAATAAGGCTCTCATAGCGGTCTGCTTCAGCAGCATTAATATGTTCTTCTAAATGTTCTTCACTTCCTGCATGGTCAGCTGCAAGCAATGCAAGTGTATCTTCATCAAAATCACTAGCAGATGAGCACTCACCATCATCTTTGACGATCATAACACGCTTGTTGGGACATTCACGCATCACATGTCCATATCCCTTGCATTGGAGACACTGAATGTCTCTTGTTCTACCTGTAGATGCCATGGATGAACCGCTTGCAGTAGGCTTCTGAATCGTCTTTGCCACTGAGTTTGCAGGAGTAGTACGAGACATGTCGCTTGGCGAAGGCATAGGAGCACGTGTTGGTGGAGTAGTGCGAGGCTACCATGTATTAGTCTCCCCTGCAAAAATACTATTCTTGGTACTAGCACGTCGTCCCTACACTTCCCTTTCAGCTTTACACGTAAGATGAAACAAACGGGTTATGTTATTGTATTCTTTATAATCAAGTATGTCCTGAATTTCATGATCTAGTCCACCCAAAAACCTGGCCATAGCAGGTTCCTCGTCCTCTTCTATATTACAATGTAACATACCCATTTGCAATTCTTGATAATATTCTTTTATAGTTTTAGCTCCCTGTCTCAGCTGTTGCAATTTATGTAACAAATCTCGTGCATAGTAAGAAGGAACAAATCTAGCCTTATGATATGTGTTAAAGCATTCCAAGTTTGTGGTATGTTATTCTGATTTTTTTTACATGTTCATTCCACCAAACAGTAGCAAAGTCTGTAAACTCGCTAGTAGCAGCCCTAACCCGTGTATTCTCAGGAAACTCATGACATGCAAAATTTTGGTCGATAGCAATTTCCCAAGAAATATATGCATCAGGGTCATACTTACTATCAAAAGGAGGTATTTTAAATTTAATCTTGCTGAAAGCATCATTATTATTAGGTACCTCACATCGACAGTGACCGCCCATACCACTTCGATTATGGCATAGGCGATGCCGATCACGAGCATTATGATCATCATGTTCAATATCAGCAGTATAATCATCACCATAATTACCTTCGACTCGCTTTGCATGCTTGTCTTCATTATGCTGCTCTTTGTGTTTCGTGTGGAAGTCATCAAAATGGTTCAGAAGGGCAGCAAGGCTTTTGTCCATATGAGTAATAGATGCCTCCAACCCTGTAAGCTTGCTGGTGGTGGTAATTTGGGTAGCCTCCAATTGCCCAACCTTTTCATTGGTCACCTGTACATGCTCATTGAGGCCATTAGTGTGCTCTCTTACTTTGCGTTTGAAGTGTTGCATGAAGGCCTTTGTCTGTGGTGATTGTGGTGGGTTTGGATCTGATTCTCCTGACATGATCACAAGAGAGGAGACAAAAAAAGAAAAACAAGTGAAAGAAAAGTTGCCCTAATGCTACTAGAATGTGGTTACTATAATCCTCTCACTCTCTCAACTTGTCCATGAATGTTCTTACCTATTCTTACCAAGCTCAACAAGGAGGGGGAAGGTAGCCAATAATTTAGCAACTCAACTCAAGAAGCAAGTGTATCGGTGCCGCAACATGAATCCCTGTCAAGCTATAGTCGAATTTGTGGAGCTGTAGGAAGGCTGAAAGTAGCAAGGAAATACTGACACCACATTAGTTACAAAAGCAAGTTGAGAAATCATTCAACGGTGGTGCTATGCTGGTCCTAGGCTAGACCGTGCTAGAGACGTGAGCCTGGACACAAACAAAGTCATGGTACAGCAGGAATAATAATAAGAACAGCAAGAGATAACTCCCCTTCCTTTCCTCTTCTTTTCTTTTATTTCTTCTCTTTCTTTTCTGATTTTTTGTTTCTTTCTTTCCTTTTTTTCCTACTTTGCACAACTAAAACAAATCTGAATCTTGATGGATTATATTTCAGAATACACACAATGCTTCTTTTTTTAAGTGTAACAAGAATACAGCTAGAAGATTGTGATGGTGATATGGTGCCGCGGTAGTACTGATTGCATTGGGGGTCCTAAAAATAGGATGTGAAAGAAGAGTGGAGGAGAGGCAATAGGGTGTGCGCTGCTAGGAGTGGACGGAAGAATGCAATGTTCTAAAATTAGATGTGCAAGAGTGGAAGAAATCTAGTGGTTACAATAGGTTGCTAAAAATAGGATGTATGTGTGGAAGAACGGAGCATGCAGGAAGGAGCGAGTAACGATAGTATGCTCATGGGTGGAAGTGAAAGGGTGCATGCAAAGGCCTAAAAATATAGGGTGCGCATGAGTGAAATGAGAGAGTGGTGGATGGAGTTTACACGGTGCACAAGTAGGTGATGATAGTTCAAATATATAGTGTAGTCCAAATTTATATGGTAATAGTGATTGCAGCGGAGATTATATGATGGGCAGTGACTAAAATGTGACAAGAACTCGAAACTCTAAAAGTTTAAACCTAAGACCAGCAATTCGACTCAACCAATGTAAATCAAACTCAACAAGCCCAAACTAAGCAGTACTTATAAAAGGCTCAAAGGGTCTATAGGATGTTGGAAAAGAAACTACTATTTTTTGGGCTTTTTCTAGACTATAGGAAAAAAATTGCAAACAAAAATCTCTCACCAATCAAACCTTGCTCTGATTACCACACAACAGAAGTGGGGGTGTCCCGACCTATTGGTGGATACGGATAACATCGATTTAGTGGCAGGAGACGACGTTCACGATCCGACTACAACCATCCAAGGATGATGTGCCTTAGCAACCGATACACCAACTCCAAGGATCATTGTGTTCTTATGGTGCGTGACCCAACCACGAGGGCACTTGTCCTGCAAGCAATCGAAGAACAAGCAAGAACACTTGAACAAGCACAATTGCAATATATATATATTGAGCTTTCTATCTGAAAACACAAGATGGTGGGGTTCCGTTTACAATCAGACGAGCAGTTTATCCAACATGCACGCTGATATGCGGTAGCAAATGGCTAACTCAATTAAACAAAACTCGAATTGTGGTGGTGGCATGTAGGAGCCATTTATACAAGAGAGAGCAGTGCTGGGCGCTGCTCTCGACTTACTAAAAATAAAAGAGAAACAATGACAACCATTGCTTGGTTGCATGAGATCCCTTATTGACCGAGACATTCACTGAAAGTAGGTCTCCAAAGAAAAGGTCCATGGAGTTATTCGACAATTGCAGCCGCCTCTCAGCTAATGTGAACTTGAATTTGGATCCTTATAAAAATAGACTTGATAAGTTTCCATCAAGTGCTTGCATGCCTAAAATGGAGTCCATATGAAGTCATGGCGGTTGTTGCTGTCTTGCTGTCCAAATCCAGCCTGTGCCAATCCCCTATGCTTGATCCTCTCCATCATTCCTAAGCAAAACAAGAGTGCACGCGTCTCCATTGTCTAAACATGATGGAAAAGAGTTTAAGAATGAACTTACTTGATGGTTGAGTTGACGGGAAAGGGCACAAGTAAGAGGGCCAAGTGGTGTTGGCGATGGTGTAGGTGTGGGTGTGGATGTATAGATGGTGCTGATGTCCTCATCAAGATAGGTGCACGGTTTGCGCCGAATGTACCACGGGCACAGAAATCTTTTTGGCTGCACTCGATGGACCTCCTAGGTGATGTGGGTCAAATGGAATCTTGTTTTGGTCCATTTGGAGATAGTGTCAATCTCCATGCAAGATAGGTTCATGGTTTGCGCAGTGTGCAATAGGCTCAGAAATTCTTTTGGGCACACCCGATGGAACTCCTTGGTGACGTTGGTCTAGTAGAACCTCATTTCGGTCTGTTTGGAGATAGTGTTAATCTTAGTGCAACAAAGGTGCACGGTTTGGGACGAACGTACCATAGGCTCGTATATCATTTTGGGTACACCCGATGGAACTACTAGATGACATCGATCAAATAGAAGCTCGTTTGAGTCTCTTTGGAGATAGTGCTAACCTCGACACAAGATAGGTGCACGGTTTGCGCCGAACATACAATTGGCTCGAAAATCATTTTGGGCACACCCGATGGAATTCATAGGTGACGTGCGTTAAGTGGAAGCTCGTGTTGGTCCATTTAGAAATAGTGTTAATCATGGCACAACGTAGGTGCACGGTTTGGGACAAACGTGCCATTGGCTCTGAAATTGTTTTGGATACACCAAATGGAACTCCTGGGTGACGTGGGTCAAATAGAAGCTCGTATTAGTCCGTTTGGAGATAGTGTTAATCTCAGCGCAACATATGTGCATGGTTTGGAATGAACGCACCATAAGCTCAAAAATCATTTTGGGTACACCAGATGGATCTCCTAGGTGACGTATGTCAAGTGGAAGCTCGTTTCGGTCCATTTGGAGATAGTGTTAATCTCGCCGCAAGATATGTGCAGGAATTGGGACGAATATATTATAAGCACAGAAATCGTTTTGGGCACGCCCGATGGAACTCCTAGGTGACGCGGGTCTAATGGAGGCTCGTTTCGGTCTATTTGGAGATTGTGCTAATCTCAAGACAAAATAGGTGCACAGTTTGAGCTGAATGTGCAATAGGCTTGAAAATCATTTTAGGCGCACCAGATGGCTTGGAGATAATGTTAATCTCGATGCAAGATAGGTGCACGGTTTGCGCCAAGCGTACCATTGGCTCATAAATCAGTTTAGATGCACCTGATTGTACTCCTACATGATGTGGGTCAAGTAGAAGCTCGATTAAGTCCATTTGGAGATAGCGTTATTCTTGACGCAAGATTGGTGCACGGTTTGCATGGAACGCGCAATGGGCTCAGAAATTGTTTTGGGCGCATTTGATGATACTAATAGGTGACTTGGGTCAAGTGGAAGCTCGTTTCAGTCTGTTTGGAGATAGCTTTAATCTCTAGACAAGATTGGTGCATAGATTGGGACGAACATGCCATAGGCTTAAAAATCATTTTGGGCACAAACGATGGAACTTCTAGGTGACGTGGGTCAAATGGAAGCTCATTTCGGTCATTTTGGAGATTGTGCTATTCTCGACATAAGATAGGTGCACGGTTTTCGCTAATCATGCAATAGGCCTAGAAATCACTTTGGGCGCACCTGATGGATTTCCTAAGTGACGTGGGTCAAGTGGAAGCTCGCTTCGGTCCGCTTGGAGATAGTGTTAATCTCGACCCTAGATAGTTGCACGGTTTTGGACGAACGTGCCATAGGCTCTAAAATCGTTTTGGATAAATCAGATGGAACTGCTAGGTGACGTGGGTCAAATGCAAGCTCGTTTCGGTCACTTTGGAGATAATGTTAATCTAGACACAAGATAGGTGCACTGTTTGCGTTGAACTTGCAATGGACTCGGAAATCATTTTGGGCGCACCCGATGAAATTCCTAGGTGATGTGGGTCAAGTGGAAGGTCGCTTCAGTCCACTTGGAGATGGTGTTAATAACGGCGCAACAAAGGTGCACGGTTTGGGATGAACGTGCACAGGCTCCAAAAATCATTTTAGATACACCAAATGGAACTCCTAGGTTGTGTGGGCCAAAGAGAAGCTCGTATTAGTTCATTTGGAGATAGTGTCAATCTCGACGCAAGATAGGTGCATGGTTTGCACCGAACGTCCAATAAGCTCAAATATCATTTTGGGCACACCCGATGAAACTCCTAGGTGGTGCGAGTCAAGGGGAAGCTCGCTTCCGTCTACTTGGAGACGGTGTTAGTCTTAACATCAGATAGGTGCACGGTTTGTGCCGAATGAACCACAGGCACAGAAATCTTTTTGGCTGCATTCGATGGACCTGCTAGGTGATGTGGCTCAAATGGAATCTTGCTTTGGTCCATTTGGAGATAATGTCGATCTCCACGCATGATAGGTTCATGGTTTGCGCCTAGTGTGCAATAGGCTCAGAAATCATTTTGGGCACATCCGATGGAACTCCTTAGTGATGTTGGTCTAGTGGAACCTCGTTTCGGTCTGTTTGGAGATAGTGTTAATCTTAGCACAACATAGGTGCCCGGTTTGGGACGAACGTACCATAGGCTCGTATCGTTTTGGGTACACCCGATGGAACTTCTAGATGACGTCGATCAAATATAAGCTCATTTCAGTCTCTTTGGAGATAGTTGTAACCTCGACGAAAGATAGGTGCACAGTTTGCGCCAAACATATAATTGACCTGAAAATCGTTTTGGGCACACCTGATGGAACTCATAGGTGACGTGCGTTAAGTGGAAGCTCATTTTGGTCCGTCTAGATATCGTCTTAATCATGGCACAACATAGGTGCACGGTTTGGGACGAACGTGTCATTGGCTCCAAAATCATTTTGGATACACCAAATGGAACTCCTAGGTGACGTGGGTCAATTAGAAGCTCGTATTGGTCTGTTTGAAGATAGTGTTAATCTCATCGCAACATAGGTGCACGGTTTGGAATGGACGCACCATAGGCTCAGAAATCATTTTGGGTACACCCGATGGAACTCCTAGGTGACGTAAGTCAAGTGGAAGCTCGTTTTGGTCCATTTAGAGATAGTTTGAATCTCAAAACAAGATTGGTGCACGGTTTGCATGGAATGTGCAATGGGCTTAGAAATTGTTTTGGGCGCACTTGATGGAACTACTAGGTGACTTGGGTCAAGTGGAAGCTCGTTTCAGTCCGTTTGGAGATAGTCTTAATCTCTGAACAAGATTGGTGCATAGATTGGGACAAACATGCCCTAGGCTCAGAAAATCATTTTGGGCACAAACGATGGAACTTCTAGGTGACGTGGGTCAAATGGAAGCTCGTTTCGGTCTCTTTGAAGATTGTGCTATTCTCGACATAAAATAGGTGCACGGTTTGTGTTGAACGTGCATAGGTTTAGAAAACATTTTGGGCGCACCTGATGGAACTCCTAGGTGACATGGCTCAAGTGGAAGCTCGCTTCGGTCTGATTGGAGATAGTGTTAATCTCGACCCTAGATAGTTGCACGATTTTGGACGAATGTGCCATAGGCTCTGAAATCGTTTTGGATGCATCAGATGGAACTGCTAGGAGACGTGGGTCAAATGGAAGCTCATTTCGGTCTCTTTGGAGATAATGTTAATCTAGACACAAGCTAGGTGCACGGTTTGCATGGAACTTGGAATGGGCTCAGAAATCATTTTGGGCGCACCCGATGAAACTCCTAGGTGACGTGGGTTAAGTGGAAGGTCGTTTCAGTCCACTTAGAGATGGTGTTAATCACAACGCAACAAAGGTGCACGGTTTGGGATGAACATGCACGGGCCCCGAAAATCATTTTGGATACACCAGATGGAACTCCTAGGTGACGTGGGCCAAATAGAAGCTCGTATGAGTCTGTTTAGAGATAGTGTCAATCTTGATGCAAGATAGGTGCATGGTTTGCAATGAACGTCCAATAAGCTCAAAAATCATTTTGGGCACACCCGATGAAACTCCTAGGTGACGTGGGTCAGGTGAAAGCTCACTTCATTCTACATGGAGACGGTGTTAGTCTTAACGTCAGTTAGGTGCATGGTTTGCGACGAATGAACCACAGACACAGAAATCTTTTTGGCTGCACTCGATGGACCTCCTAGGTGGTGTGGGTCAAATGGAATCTTGTTTTGGTCCATTTTGAGATAATGTCAATCTCCACACAAGATAGGTTCAAGGTTTGCGCCTTGTGTGCAATAGGCTCGGAAATCATTTTAGGCACACCCGATGGAACACCTTGGTGATGTTGGTCTAGTGGAACCTCGTTTCGGTCTGTTTGGAGATAGTGTTAATCTTAGCACAACATAGGTGCATGGTTTGGGTCGAACGTACCATAGGCTCGTATCGTTTTGGGTACACCCGATGGAACTTCTAGACGATGTCGACCAAATGGAAGCTCGTTTCAGTCTCTTTGGAGATAGTTCTAACCTCGACGCAAGATAGGTGCACAGTTTGCGCCAAACAAACAATTGACCCGAAAATCATTTTGGGCACACCTGATGGAACTCATAGGTGACGTGAGTTAAGTGGAAGCTCATTTTGGTTCGTCTAGAGATAGAGTTAATCATGGCACAACATAGGTGCACAGTTTGGGACGAACGTGCTATAGGCTCTGAAATTGTTTTGGATACAGCAAATGGAACTCCTGGGTGACGTGGGTCAAATAGAAGCTCGTACTGGTCTATTTGGAGATAGTGTTAGTCTCAGCACAACATAGGTGCATGGTTTGGAATGAACGCACCATAGGCTTAGAAATCATTTTGGGTACACCCGATGGAACTCCCTGGTGACGTAAGTCGAGTGTAAGCTCGTTTCGGTCCAATTGGAGATAGTGTTAATCTCGATGCAAGATAGGTGCACGGATTGGGACGAATATACTATAAGCACAGAAATTGTTTTGGGCACACCCTAGGAACTCCTAGGTGACGCGGGTGAAATCGAGGCTTGTTTCAGTCTCTTTGGTTATTGTGCTAACCTCGAGACAAAATAGGTGCACGGTTTGAGCTGAATGTGCAATAGGCTTGAAAATCATTTTAGGCGCACTCGATGGAACTCCTAGGTGACATGCGTCAAGTGGAAGCTCACTTCGGTCCGCTTGGAGATAATGTTAATCTCGAAGCAAGATAGGTGCACGGTTTGCACCAAGCGTAGCATTGGCTCAGAAATCAGTTTGGATGCACCAGATAGTACTCCTACGTGATGTGGTTCAAGTAGAAGCTCGATTCGGTCCATTTGGAGACAATGTTACTATCAACGCAAGATTGGTGCACGGTTTGGATGGAACGTGTAATAGGCTCGGAAATTGTTTCGGGTGCACTTGATGGAACTACTAGGTGACTTGGGTCAAGTGGAAGCTCGTTTCAGTCCGTTTAGAGATAGTATTAATCTCTGGACAAGTTTGGTGCATAGATTGGGACAAACATGCCATAGGCTTAGAAAATCATTTTGGATACATCAGATGGAACTGCTAGGTGACCTGGGTCAAATGGAAGCTCGTTTCGGTCTCTTTGGAGATAATGTTAATCTAGACACAAGATAGGTGCACGGTTTGCGTTGAACGTGCAATAGGCTCGAAAATCATTTTGGGGCACCCGATGAAACTCCTAGGTGACGGGGGTCAAGTGGAAGGTCGTTCCAGTCCACTTGGAGACGGTGTTAATCACGGCGCAACGAAGGTGCACGCTTTGGGATGAACATGCACAGGCTCCGAAAATCATTTTGGATACACCAGATGGAAGTCCTAGGTGATGTGGGCCAAATAGAAGCTCGTATTAGTCCGTTTGGAGATAATGTCAATCTCGATGCAAGATAGGTGCACGGTTTGCACCAAACGTCCAATAAGCTCAAAAATCATTTTGGGCACACCTGATGAAACTCCTAGGTTACGTGGGTCAAGTGGAAGCTCGCTTCGATCTACATGGAGACGGTGTTAGTCTTGACGTCAGTTAGGTGCATGGTTTGCGCCGAATGAACCACAGGCATAGAAATCTTTTTGGCTGCACTCGATGGACCTCCTAGGTTATGTTTGTCAAATGAAATCTTATTTTGGTCCATTTGGAGATAATATCAATCTCCACGCAAGATAGGTTCATGGTTTGTGCCCACTGTGCAATAGTCTCAGAAATCATTTTGGGCACACCCGATGGAACTCCTTGGTGATGTTGGTCTAGGGGAACCTCGTTTCAGTCTGTTTGGAGATAGTGTTAATCTTAGCACAACATAGGTGCACGGTTTGGGACGAACATACCATAGGCTCGTATCATTTTGGGTAGACCTGATGGAACTTCTAGATGACGTCGATCAAATGAAAGCTCGTTTCACTCTCTTTGGAGATAGTTCTAGCCTCGACGTAAGATAGGTGCATAGTTTGTGCCAAACATATAATTGACTCAAAAATCGTTTTGGGCACACCTGATGGAACACATAGGTGACGTGCGTTAAGTGGGAGCTCATTTTGGTCCGTCTAGAGACAGAGTTAATCATGGCACAACATAGGTGCACGGTTTGGGACGAACGTACCATAGGCTCCGAAATCATTTTGGATACACCAAATGGAACTCCTTGGTGACGTGGGTAAAATAGAAGCTCTTATTGGTCTGTTTGGAGATAGTGTTAATCTCAGCGCAACATAGGTGCACGGTTTGGAATGAACGCACCATAGGCTCAGAAATCATTTTGGGTACACCCGATGGAACTCACAGGTGACGTAAGTCGAGTGTAAGCTCGTTTTGGTCCAATTGGAGATAGTGTTAATCTTTGTGCAAGATAGGTGCACGGATTGGGACGAATATACTATAAGCACAGAAATTGTTTTGGGCACACCGTAGGAACTCTTAGGTGACGCGGGTGAAATCGAGGCTTGTTTCAGTCTCTTTGGTTATTGTGCTAACCTCGAGACAAAATAGGTGCACGGTTTGAGCTGAATGTGCAATAGGCTTGAAAATCATTTTAGGCGCACCCGATGGAACTCCTAGGTGACATGCGTCAAGTGGAAGCTCACTTCGGTCCGCTTGGAGATAATGTTAATCTCGAAGCAAGATAGGTGCACGGTTTGCGCCAAGCGTAGCATTGGCTCAGAAATCAGTTTGGATGCACCAGATAGTACTCCTACGTGATGTGGTTTAGGTAGAAGCTCGATTCGGTCCATTTGGAGACAATGTTATTCTCAACGCAAGACAGGTGCACGGTTTGGATGGAACGTGCAATAGGCTCAGAAATTGTTTCGGGTGCACTTGATGGAACAACTAGGTGACTTGGGTCAAGTGGAAGCTCGTTTTAGTCCGTTTGGAGATAGTCTTAATCCTGGACAAGTTTGGTGCACAGATTGGGACAAACATGCTATAGGCTTAGAAATCATTTTGGGCACAAACGATGGAACTTCTAGGTGATGTGGGTCCAATGGAAGCTCGTTTCGGTCTCTTTGGAGATTGTGCTATTCTCAACATACAATAGGTGCATGGTTTGTGCTGGACGTGCAATAGGCTTGGAAAACATTTTGAAAGCACCTGATGGAACTCCTAGATGACGTGGGTCAAGTGGAAGCTCGCTTCGGTCCGCTTGGAGTAGTGTTAATCTCGACCCTAGATAGTTGCACTATTTTGGATGAACGTGTCATAGGCTCAGAAATCATTTTGGATACATCAGATGGAACTGCTAGGTAACGTGGGTCAAATGGAAGCTCGTTTTGATCTCTTTGGAGATAATGTTAATCTAGACACAAGATAGGTGCACGGTTTGCGTTGAACTTGCAATGGGCTCGGAAATCATTTTGGGCGCACCCGATAAAACTCCTAGGTGACGTGGGTCAAGTGGAAGGTCGTTTCAGTCCACTTGGAGACGATGTTAATCATGGCGCAACAAAGGTGCATGCTTTGGGATGAACGTGCACAGGCTCTAAAAATCATTTTGGATACACCAGATGGAACTCCTACGTGACGTGGGCCAAATAGAAGCTCGTATTAGTCCGTTTGGAGATAGTGTCAATCTCGACGCAAGACAGGTGGACGGTTTGCACCGAACGTCCAATAAGCTTAAAAATCATTTTGGGCACACCCGATGAAACTCCTAGGTGACGTGGGTCAAGTGGAAGCTCGCTTCGGTCTACATGGGGATGGTGTTAGTCTTAACGTTAGTTAGGTGCATGGTTTGCGCCAAATGAACCACAGGCACAGAAATCTTTTTGGCTGCACTCGATCGACCTCCTATGTGATGTGGGTCAAATGGAATTTTGTTTTGGTCCATTTGGAGATAATGTCAATCTCCACGTAAGATAGGTTCACGGTTTGCGCCCAATGTGCAATAGGCTCGGAAATCATTTTGGGCACACCCGATGGAACTCCTTGGTGACGTTGGTCTAGTGGAACCTTGTTTCGGTCTGTTTGGAGATAGTGTTAATCTTAGCACAACATAGGTGCATGGTTTGGGATGAACGTACCACAGGCTCGTATCGTTTTGGGTACACCCGATGGAACTTCTAGATGACGTCGATCAAATGGAAGCTCGTTTCAGTATCTTTGGAGATAGTTCTAACCTCGACGCAAGACAGGTGCACAGTTTGTGCCAAACATACAATTGACCCAAAAATCATTTTGGGCACACCTGATGGAACTCATAGGTGACGTGCGTTAAGTGGAAGCTCATTTTGGTCCATCTAGAGATAGTGTTAATCATGGCACAACATAGGTGCATGGTTTGAGACGAACGTGCCATAGGCTCCAAAAATCATTTTGGATACACCAAATGGAACTCCTAGGTGACGTGGGTCAAATAGAAGCTCGTGTTGGTCCGTTTGGAGATAGTGTTAATCTTAGTACAACATAGGTGCACGGTTTGGAATGAACGCATCATAGGCTCAGAAATCATTTTGGGTACACCCGATGGAACTCCTAGGTGACGTAAGTCAAGTGGAAGCTCAGTTCGGTCTATTTGGAGATAGTGTTAATCTCCGCGCAAGATAGGTGCACGGATTGGGATGAATATACTATAAGCACAGAAATTGTTTTGGGCACACCCTAGGAACTCCTTGGTGACGCGGGTCAAATGGAGGCTCGTTTTAGTCTCTTTGGAGATTGTGCTAATCTCGAGACAAGACAGGTGCACGGTTTGAGCTGAATGTGCAATAGGCTTGAACATCATTTTAGGCGCACCCGATGGAACTCCTAGGTGACGTGCGTCAAGTGGAAGCTCACTTCGGTCCGCTTGGAGATATTGTTAATCTCGAAGCAAGATAGGTGCACGGTTTGCGCCAAGCGTAGCATTGGATTAGAAATCAGTATAGATGCACCTGATTGTACTGCTACGTGATGTGGTTCGAGTAGAAGCTCGATTCGGTCCGTTTGGAGACAGTGTTATTCTCAACGCAAGATTGGTGCACGGTTTGCACGGAACGTGCAATAGGCTCGAAAATTGTTTCGGGTGCACTTGATGGAACTACTAGGTGACTTGGGTCAAGTGGAAGCTCGTTTCAGTCCGTTTGGAGATAGTCTTAATCCTAGACAAGATTGGTGCACAGATTGGGACAAACATGCCATAGGCTCAGAAATCATGTTGTGCACAAATGATGGAACTTCTAGGTGACGTGGGTCAAATGGAAGCTCGTTTTGGTCTCTTTGGAGATTGTGCTATTCTCAACATACAATAGGTGCACAGTTTGTGCTGAACGTGCAATAGGCTTGGAAAACATTTTGTGCACACCTGATGGAACTCCTAGGTGACGTGGGTCAAGTGGAAGCTCGCTTCGGTCTGCTTGGAGTAGTGTTAATCTCGACCCTAGATAGTTGCACTATTTTGGACGAACGTGCCATAGGCTTAGAAATCATTTTGGATACATCGGATGGAACTGCTAGGTGACGTGGGTAAAATGGAAGCTCGTTTCGGTCTCTTTGGAGAAAATGTTAATCTAGACACAAGATATGTGCACGGTTTGCGTTGAACTTGCAATGGGCTCGGAAATCGTTTTGGGCGCACCCGATGAAACTCCTAGATGACGTGGGTCAAGTGGAAGGTCGTTTCAGTCCACTTGGAGACGGTGTTAATCATGGCGCAACAAAGGTGCACGCTTTGGGATGAACGTGCACGGGCTCTGAAAATCATTTTGGATACACCAGATGGAACTCCTAGGTGACGTGGGCCAAATAGAAGCTCGTATTAGTCTGTTTGGCGATAGTGTCAATCTCGACGCAAGATAGGTGCACGGTTTGCACCGAACGTCCAATAAGCTCAAAAATCATTTTGGGCACACCCGATGAAACTCCTAGGTGACGTGGGTCAAGTGGAAGCTCGCTTCGGTCTACATGGAGATGGTGTTAGTCTTAACGTCAGTTAGGTGCATGGTTTGCACCGAATGAACCACAGGCATAGAAATCTTTTTGGCTGCACTCGATGGACCTCCTAGGTGATGTGGGTCAAATGGAATCTTGTTTTGGTCCATTTGTAGATAATGTCAATCTCCACGCAAGATAGGTTCACGGTTTGCGCCCAGTGTGCAATAGGCTCGGAAATCATTTTGGGCACACCCGATGGAAATCCTTGGTGACGTTGGTCTAGTGGAACCTTGTTTCGGTCTGTTTGGAGATAGTGTTAATCTTAGCACAACATAGGTGCACGGTTTGGGACGAACGTACCACAGGCTCGTTTCGTTTTGGGTACACCCGATGGAACTTCTAGATGACGTCGATCAAATGGAAGCTCGTTTCAGTCTCTTTGGAGATAGTTCTAACCTCGACGCAAGACAGGTGCACAGTTTGCGCCAAACATACAATTGACCCGAAAATCATTTTGGGCACACCTGATGGAACTCATAGGTGACGTGCGTTAAGTGGAAGCTCATTTTGGTCCGTCTAGAGATAGTGTTAATCATGGCACAACATAGGTGCATGGTTTGAGACGAACGTGCCATAGGCTCCGAAAATCATTTTGGATACACCAAATGGAACTTCTAGGTGACATGGGTCAAATAGAAGCTCGTGTTAGTCCGTTTGGAGATAGTGTTAATCTCAGCGCAACATAGGTGCACGGTTTTGAATGAACGCACCATAGGCTCAGAAATCATTTTGGGTACACCCGATAGAACTCCTAGGTGACGTAAGTCAAGTGGAAGCTCATTTCGGTCCATTTGGAGATAGTGTTAATCTCGACGCAAGATAGGTGCACGGATTGGAATGAATATACTATAAGCACAGAAATTGTTTTTGGCACACCCTAGGAACTCCTTGGTGACGCGGGTCAAATGGAGGCTCGTTTCAGTCTCTTTGGAGATTGTGCTAATCTCGAGACAAGATAGGTGCACGGTTTGAGCTGAATGTGCAATAGGCTTGAAAATCATTTTAGGCGCACCCGATGGAGCTCCTAGGTGACGTGTGTCAAGTGGAAGCTCACTTCGGTCCGCTTGGAGATATTGTTAATCTCGAAGGAAGATAGGTGCACGGTTTGCGCTAAGCGTAGAATTGGCTTAGAAATCAGTTTGGATGCACCAGATTGTACTCCTACGTGATGTGGTTCGAGTAGAAGCTCGATTCGGTCCGTTTGGAGACAGTGTTATTCTCAACGCAAGATTGGTGCACGGTTTGCATGGAACGTGCAATAGGCTCGGAAATTGTTTTGGGTGCACTTGATGGAACTACTAGGTGACTTGGGTCAAGTGGAAGCTTGTTTCAGTCCGTTTGGAGATAGTCTTAATCCTAGACAAGATTGGTGCACAGATTGGGACAAACATGCCATAGGCTCAGAAATCATTTTGGGCACAAATGATGGAACTTCTAGGTGACGTGGGTGAAATGGAAGCTCGTTTTGGTCTCTTTGGAGATTGTGCTATTCTCAACATACAATAGGTGCATGGTTTGTGCTGAACGTGCAATAGGCTTGGAAAACATTTTGTGCACACCTGATGGAACTCCTAGGTGACGTGGGTCAAGTGGAAGCTCGCTTCGGTCTGTTTGGAGTAGTGTTAATCTCGACCCTAGATAGTTGCACTATTTTGGACGAACGTGCCATAGGCTCATAAATCATTTTGGATACATCAGATTGAACTGCTAGGTGACGTGGGTCAAATGGAAGCTCGTTTCGGTCTCTTTGGAGAAAATGTTAATCTAGACACAAGATATGTGCACGGTTTGCGTTGAACTTGCAATGGGCTCGGAAATCGTTTTGGGCGCACCCGATGAAACTCCTAGATGACGTGGGTCAAGTGGAAGGTCATTTAAGTCCACTTGGAGATGGTGTTAATCATGGCGCAACAAAGGTGCACGCTTTGGAATGAACGTGCACGGGCTCCAGATGGAACTCCTAGGTGACGTGGGCCAAATAGAAGCTCGTATTAGTCCGTTTGGCGATAGTGTCAATCTCGACGCAAGATAGGTGCACGGTTTGCACCGAACGTCCAATATGCTCAAAAATCATTTTGGGCACACCCGATGAAACTCCTAGGTGACGTGGGTCAAGTGGAAGCTCGCTTCGGTCTACATGGAGGTGGTGTTAGTCTTAACGTCAGTTAGGTGCATGGTTTGCACCGAATGAACCACAGGCACAGAAATCTTTTTGGCTACACTCGATGGACCTCCTAGGTGATGTGGGTCAAATGGAATCTTGTTTTGGTCCATTTGTAGATAATGTCAATCTCCACGCAAGATAGGTTCACGGTTTGCGCCCAGTGTGCAATAGGCTCGGAAATCATTTTGGGCACACCCGATGGAACTCCTTGGTGACGTTGCTCTAGTGGAACCTTGTTTCGGTCTGTTTGGAGATAGTGTTAATCTTAGCACAACAAAGGTGCACGGTTTGGGACGAACGTACCACATGCTCGTTTCGTTTTGGGTACACCCGATGGAACTTCTAGATGACGTCGATCAAATGGAAGCTCGTTTCAGTCTCTTTGGAGATAGTTCTAACCTCGACGCAAGACAGGTGCACAGTTTGCGCCAAACATACAATTGACCCAAAAATCATTTTGGGCACACCTGATGGAACTCATAGGTGACGTGCGTTAAGTGGAAGCTCATTTTGGTCCATCTAGAGATAGTGTTAATCATGGCACAACATAGGTGCATGGTTTGAGACGAACATGCCATAGGCTCCGAAAATCATTTTGGATACACCAAATGGAACTCCTAGGTGACATGGGTCAAATAGAAGCTCGTGTTGGTCCGTTTGGAGATAGTGTTAATCTCAGCGCAACATAGGTGCACGATTTTGAATGAACGCACCATAGGCTCAGAAATCATTTTGGGTACACCCGATAGAACTCCTAGGTGACGTAAGTCAAGTGGAAGATCATTTTGGTCCATTTGGAGATAGTGTTAACCTTGGCGCAAGATAGGTGCACGGATTGGAATGAATATACTATAAGCACAGAAATTGTTTTTGGCACACCCTAGGAACTCCTTGGTGACGCGGGTCAAATGGAGGCTCGTTTCAGTCTCTTTGGAGATTGTGCTAATCTCGAGACAAGATAGGTGCACGGTTTGAGCTGAATGTGCAATAGGCTTGAAAATCATTTTAGGCGCACCCGATGGAACTCCTAGGTGACGTGCATCAAGTGGAAGCTCACTTCGCTCCGCTTGGAGATATTGTTAATCTCGAAGCAAGATAGGTGCACGGTTTGCGCTAAGCGTAGCATTGGCTTAGAAATCAGTTTGGATGCACCTGATTGTACTCCTACGTGATGTGGTTCGAGTAGAAGCTTGATTCGGTCCGTTTGGAGACAGTGTTATTCTCAACGCAAGATTGGTGCACGGTTTGCATGGAACGTGCAATAGGCTCAGAAATTTTTTCGGGTGCACTTGATGGAACTACTAGGTGACTTGGGTCAAGTGGAAGCTCGTTTCAGTCCGTTTGGAGATAGTCTTAATCCTGGACAAGATTGGTGCACAGATTGGGACAAACATGCCATAGGCTCAGAAATCATTTTGGGCACAAACGATGGAACTTCTAGGTGACGTGGGTCAAATGGAAGCTCGTTTCAGTCTCTTTGGAGATTGTGCTATTCTCAACATACAATAGGTGCACGGTTTGTGCTGAACGTGCAATAGGCTTGGAAAACATTTTGGGCGCACCCGATGAAACTCCTAGGTGACGTGGGTCAAGTGGAAGGTCGTTTCAGTCCACTTGGAGACAGTGTTAATCATGGCGCAACAAAGGTGCACGCTTTGGGATGAACGTGCACAGGCTCTAAAAATCATTTTGGATATACCAGATGGAACTCCTAGGTGATGTGGGCCAAATAGAAGCTCGTATTAGTCCGTTTGGAGATAGTGTCAATCTCGACGCAAGATAGGTGCACGGTTTGCACCGAACGTCCAATAAGCTCAAAAATCATTTTGGGCACACCCGATGAAACTCCTAGGTGACATGGGTCAAGTGGAAGCTCGCTTCGGTCTACATGGAGATGGTGTTAGTCTTAACGCTAGTTAGGTTCATAGTTTGTGCTGAATGAATCACAGGCACAGAAATCTTTTTGGCTACACTCGATAGACCTCCTAGGTGATGTGGGTCAAATGGAATCTTATTTTGGTCCATTTAGAGATAATGTCAATCTCCACGCAAGATAGGTTCACGGTTTGCGCCCAGTCTGCAATAGGCTTGGAAATCATTTTGGGCACACTCGATGGAACTCCTTGGTGACGTTGGTCTAGTGGAACCTTGTTTCAGTCTGTTTGGAGCTAGTGTTAATCTTAGCACAACATAGGTGCACGGTTTGGGACGAACGTACCACAGTCTCGTATCGTTTTGGGTACACCCGATGGAACTTCTACATGACGTCGATCAAATGGAAGCTTGTTTTAGTCTCTTTGGACATAGTTCTAACCTCGACGCAAGACAGGTGCACAGTTTGCGCCAAACATACAATTGACCCAAAAATCATTTTGGGCACACCTGATGGAACTCATAGGTGACGTGCTTTAAGTGGAAGCTCATTTTGGTCCGTCTAGAGATAGTGTTAATCATGGCACAACATTGGTCCATGGTTTTGAGACGAATGTGCAATAGGCTTGAAAATCATTTCAGGCGCACCCGATGGAACTCCTAGGTGACGTGCGTCAGGTGGAAGCTCACTTCGGTCCGCTTGGAGATATTATTAATCTCGAAGCAAGATAGGTGCACGGTTTGCGCCAAGCGTAGCATTGGCTTAGAAATTAGTTTGGATGCACTTGATTGTACTCCTACGTGATGTGGTTCGAGTAGAAGCTCAATTCTGTCCGTTTAGAGACAGTGTTATTATCAACGCAAGATTGGTGCTCGGTTTGCATGGAACGTGCAATAGGCTCGGAAATTGTTTCGGGTGCACTTGATGGAACAACTAGGTGACTTGGGTCAAGTGGAAGCTCGTTTTAGTCCGTTTGGAGATAGTCTTAATCCTGGACAAGATTGGTGCACAGATTGGGACAAACATGCTATAGGCTCAGAAATGATTTTGGGCACAAACGATGGAACTTCTAGGTGATGTGGGTCAAATGGAAGCTTGTTTTGGTCTCTTTGGAGATTGTGCTATTCTCAACATACAATAGGTGCACGGTTTGTGCAGGACGTGCAATAGGCTTGGAAAACATTTTGGAAGCACATGATGGAACTCCTAGGTGACTTGGGTCAAGTGGAAGCTCGCTTCGGTCCGCTTGGAATAGTGTTAATCTCGACCCTAGATAGTTGCACTATTTTGGACGAACGTGCCATAGGCTTAGAAATCGTTTTGGATACATCAGATGGAACTGCTAGGTGACATGGGTCAAATGGAAGCTCGTTACGATCTCTTTGGAGATAATGTTAATCTAGACACAAGATAGGTGCACGGTTTGCGTTGAACTTGCAATGAGCTCGGAAATCGTTTTGGGCGCACCCGATGAAACTCCTAGGTGACGTCGGTCAAGTGGAAGGTCGTTTCAGTCCACTTGGAGACGGTGTTAATCATGGCGCAACAAAGGTGCACGCTTTGGGATGAACGTGCACGGGCTCTAAAAATCATTTTGGATACACCAGATGGAACTCCTAGGTGACCTAGGCCAAATAGAAGCTCGTATTAGTCCGTTCGGAGATAGTGTCAATCTCGACGCAAGATAGGTGCACGGTTTGCACCGAACGTCCAATAAGCTCAAAAATCATTTTGGGCACACCCGATGAAACTCCTAGGTGATGTGGGTCAAGTGGAAGCTCGCTTCGGTCTACATGGAGACGTTGTTAGTCTTAATGTCAGTTAGGTGCATGGTTTGCGCCGAATGAACCACAGGCACAGAAATCTTTTTGGCTGCACTCGATGGACCTCCTAGGTGATGTGGGTCAAATGGAATCTTGTTTTGGTCCATTTAGAGATAATGTCAATCTCCACGCAAGATAGGTTCACGGTTTGCGCCCAGTGTGCAATAGGCTCGGAAATCATTTTGGGCACACCCGATGGAACTCCTTGGTGACATTGGTCTAGTGGAACCTTGTTTCGGTCTGTTTGGAGATAGTGTTAATCTTAGCACAACATAGGTGCATGATTTGGGACGAACGTACCACAGGCTCGTATCGTTTTGTGTACACCCGATGGAACTTCTAGATGACGTCGATCAAATGGAAGCTCGTTTCAGTCTCTTTGGAGATAGTTCTAACCTCGACGCAAGACAGGTGCACAGTTTGTGCCAAACATACAATTGACCCGAAAATCATATTGGGCACACCTGATGGAACTCATAGGTGACGTGTGTTAAGTGGAAGCTCATTATGATCCGTCTAGAGATAGTGTTAATCATGACACAACATAGGTGCATGGTTTTGAGACGAATGTGCAATAGGCTTGAAAATCATTTCAGACGCACCCGATGGAACTCCTAGGTGACGTGCGTCAAGTGGAAGCTCACTTTGGTCCGCTTGGAGATATTGTTAATCTCGAAGCAAGATAGGTGCACGGTTTGCGCCAAGCGTAGCATTGGCTTAGAAATCAGTTTGGATGCACCTGATTGAACTCCTACGTGATGTGGTTCGAGTAGAAGCTCGATTCGGTCCGTTTGGAGACAGTGTTATTCTCAACGCAAGATTGGTGCACGATTTGCATGGAACGTGCAATAGGCTCGGAAATTGTTTCAGGTGCACTTGATGGAACAACTAGGTGACTTGGGTCAAGTGGAAGCTTGTTTTAGTCTATTTGGAGATAGTTCTAACCTCGACGCAAGACAGGTGCACAGTTTGCGCCAAACATACAGTTGACCCGAAAATCATTTTGGGCACACCTGATGGAACTCATAGGTGACGTGCGTTAAGTGCAAGCTCATTTTAGTCCGTCTAGAGATAGTGTTAATCATGGCACAACATAGGTGCATGGTTTGAGACGAACGTGCCATAGGCTCCGAAAATAATTTTGGATACACCAAATGGAACTCCTAGGTGACATGGGTCAAATAGAAGCTCGTGTTGGTCCATTTGGAGATAGTGTTAATCTCAGCGCAACATAGGTGCACTGTTTGGAATGAACGCACCAAAGGCTCAGAAATCATTTTGGGTACACCCGATGGAACTCCTAGGTGACGTAAGTCAAGTGGAAGCTCATTTAGGTCCATTTGGAGATAGTGTTAATCTCGGCGCAAGATAGGTGCACGGATTGGGATGAATATACTATAAGCACAGAAATTATTTTGGGCACACCCTAGGAACTCCTAGGTGACGCGGGTCAAATGGAGTCTCGTTTTAGTCTCTTTGGAGATTGTGCTATTCTCAACATACAATAGGTGCACGGTTTGTGCTGAATGTGTAGTAGGCTTGGAAAACATTTTGGGCGCACCTGATGGAACTCCTAGGTAATGTGGGTCAACTGGAAACTCGCTTCGGTTCGCTTGGAGTAGTGTTATCTCGACCCAAGATAGTTGCACTATTTTGGACGAACGTGCCATAGGCTCAGAAATCGTTTTGGATACATCGGATGGAACTGCTAGGTGACGTGGGTCAAATGGAAGCTCGTTTCGGTCTCTTTGGAGATAATGTTAATCTAGACACAAGATAGGTGCACGGTTTGTGTTGAACTTGCAATGGGCTCGGAAATCGTTTTGGGCGCACCCGATGAAACTCCTAGGTGACGTGGGTCAAGTGGAAGGTCATTTCAGTCCACTTGGAGACGGTGTCAATCATGGCGCAACAAAAGGTGCACGCTTTGGGATGAACGTGCACGGGCTCTGAAAATCATTTTGGATACACCAGATGGAACTCCTACGTGACGCGGGCCAAATAGAAGCTCGTATTAGTCCGTTTGGAGATAGTGTCAATCTCGACGCAAGATAGGTGCACGGTTTGCACCGAACTTCCAATAAGCTCAAAAATCATTTTGGGCACACCCGATGAAACTCCTAGGTGACGTGGGTCAAGTGGAAGCTCGCTTCGGTCTACATGGAGATGGTGTTAGTCTTAACGTCAGTTAGGTGCATGGTTTGCGCCGAATGATCCACAGGCACAGAAATCTTTTTGGCTGCACTCGATGGACCTCCTAGGTGATGTGGGTCAAATGGAATCTTGTTTTGGTCCATTTGGAGATAATGTCAATCTCCACGCAAGATAGGTTCACTGTTTGCGTCCAGTGTGCAATAGGCTCAGAAATCATTTTGGGCACACCCGATGGAACACCTTGGTGACGTTGGTCTAGTGGAACCTTGTTTCGGTCTATTTGGAGACAGTGTTAATCTTAGCACAACATAGGTGCACGGTTCAGGACGAACGTACCACAGGCTCGTATCGTTTTGGGTACACCCGATGAAACTTCTAGATGATGTCGATCAAATGGAAGCTCGTTTCAGTCTCTTTGGAGATAGTTCTAACCTCGACGCAAGATAGGTGCACAGTTTGCGCCAGACATACAATTGACCCGAAAATCATTTTGGGCACACCTGATGGAACTCATAGGTGACCTGCGTTAAGTGGAAGCTAATTTTGGTTCGTCTAAAGATAGTGTTAATCATGGCACAACATAGGTGCACGGTTTGGGACGAACGTGCCATAGGCTCCAAAATCATTTTGGATACACCAAATGGAACTCCTAGGTGATGTGGGTCAAATAGAAGCTCGTATTGGTCCATTTGGAGATAGTGTTAATCTCAGTGCAACATAGGTGCATGGTTTGGAATGAACGCACCATAGGCTTAGAAATCATTTTGGGTACACCCGATGGAACTCCTAGGTGACGTAAGTCAAGTGGAAGCTCGTTTCGGTCCATTTGGAGATAGTGTTAATCTCGGCGCAAGATTGGTGCACGGATTCGGACGAATATACTATAAGCACATAAATTGTTTTGGGCACACACTAGGAACTCTTAGGTGACGTGGGTCAAATGGATGCTCGTTTCAGTCTCTTTGGAGATTGTGCTAATCTCGAGACAAGATAGGTGCACGGTTTGAGCTGAATGTGCAATAGGCTTGAAAATCATTTCAGGCGCACCCGATGGAACTCCTAGGTGACGTGCGTCAAGTGGAAGCTCACTTCGGTCCGCTTGGAGATATTGTTAATCTCGAAGCAAGATAGTGCATGGTTTGCACGAAGCGTAGCATTGGCTCAGAAATCAGTTTTGATGCACCTGATTGTACTACTACGTGATGTGGTTCGAGTAGAAGCTCGATTCGGTCCATTTGGAGACAGTGTTGTTCTCAACGCAAGATTGGTGCACGGTTTGCATGGAACGTGCAATAGGCTCGGAAATTGTTTTGGGTGCACTTGATGGAACTACTAGGTGACTTGGGTCAAGTGGAAGCTCGTTTCAGTCCGTTTGGAGATAGTCTTAATCCTGGAAAAGATTGGTGCACAGATTGGGACAGACATGCCATAGGCTCAGAAATCATTTTGGGCACAAACGATGGAACTTCTAGGTCACGCGGGTCAAATGGAAGCTCGTTTCGGTCTCTTTGGAGATTGTGCTATTCTCGAGATAAAATAGGTGCACGGTTTGTGTTGAACGTGCAATTGGATTGGAAAACATTTTGGGCGCACCTGATGGAACTCCTAGGTGACATGGGTCAAGTGAAAGCTCGCTTCGGTCCGCTTAGAGATAGTGTTAATCTCGACCCTAGATAGTTGCACGGTTTTGGACGAACGTGCAATAGGCTCCGAAATCGTTTTGGATACATCAGATGGAACTGCTAGGTGACGTGGGTCAAATGGAAGCTCGTTTCGGTCTCTTTAGAGATAATGTTAATCTAGACACAAGATAGGTGGACGGTTTGCGTTGAACTTGCAATGGGCTCGAAAATCGTTCTAGGCGCACCCGATGAAACTGCTAGGTGACGTGGGTCAAGTGGATAGTCGTTTCAGTCCACTTAGAGATGGTGTTAATCACGGCACAACAAAGGTGCACGGTTTGGGATGAACATGCACGGGCTCCAAAAATCATTTTGGATACACTAGATGGAACTCCTACGTGACGTGGGCCAAATAGAAGCTCGTATTAGTCTGTTTGGAGATAGTGTCAATCTCGATGCAAGATAGGTGCATGGTTTGCACCGAACGTCCAATAAGCTCAAAAATCATTTTGGGCACACCTGATGAAACTCCTAGGTGACGTGGGACAAGTGGAAGCTCGCTTCGGTCTACATGGAGACAGTGTTAGTCTTAACGTCAGTTAGGTGCATGGTTTGCGCTAAATGAACCACAGGCACAGAAATCTTTTTTCCTGCACTCGATGGACCTCCTAGGTGACGTGGGTCAAATAGAAGCTCGTATTGGTCCGTTTGGAGATAGTGTTAATCTCAGCGCAACATAGGTGCACGGTTTGGAATGAACGTACCATAGGCTCAGAAATCATTTTGGGTACACCCGACGGAACTCCTAGGTGACGTAAGTCAAGTGGAAGCTCGTTTCGGTCCATTTGGAGATAGTGTTAATCTCTGCGCAAGATAGCTGCACGGATTGGGACGAATATACTATAAGCACATAAATTGTTTTGGGCACACACTAGGAACTCCTAGGTGACGCGGGTCAAATGGAGGCTCGTTTCAGTCTCTTTGGAGATTGTGCTAATCTCGAGACAAGATAGGTGCACAGTTTGAGCTGAATGTGCAATAGGCTTGAAAATCATTTCAGGCGCACCCGATGGAACTCCTGGGTGACGTGCGTCAAGTGGAAGCTCACTTCGGTCCGCTTGGAGATATTGTTAATCTCGAAGCAAGATAGGTGCACGGTTTACGCCAAGCGTAGCATTGGCTCAGAAATCAGTTTGGATGCACCTGATTGTACTCCTACGTGATGTGGTTCGAGTAGAAGCTTGATTCGGTCCGTTTGGAGACAGTGTTATTCTCAACGCAAGATTGGTGCATGGTTTGCATGGAACGTGCAATAGGCTCGGAAATTGTTTCAGGTGCACTTGATGGAACTACTAAGTGACTTGGGTCAAGTGGAAGCTTGTTTCAGTCCATTTGGAGATAGTCTTAATCCTGGAAAAGATTGGTGCACAGATTGGGCAGACATGCCATAAGCTCAGAAATCATTTTGGGCACAAACGATGGAACTTCTAGGTCACGTGGGTCAAATGGAAGCCTGTTTTGGTCTCTTTGGAGATTGTCTATTCTTGAGATAAAATAGGTGCACGGTTTGTGCTGAATGTGCAATTGGCTTGGAAAACATTTTGGGCGCACCTGATGGAACTCCTAGGTGACGTGGGTCAAGTGGAAGCTCGCTTCGGTCCGCTTGGAGATAGTGTTAATCTCGACCCTAGATAGTTGCACGGTTTTGGAGGAACGTGCCATAGGCTCCGAAATTGTTTTGGATACATCAGATGGAACTGCTAGGTGACGTGGGTCAAATGGAAGCTCGTTTCGGTCTCTTTGGAGATAATGTTAATCTAGACACAAGATAGGTGCATGGTTTGCGTTGAACATGCAATGGGCTCGAAAATCATTTTGGGCGCACCCGATGAAACTGCTAGGTGATGTGGGTCAAGTGGAAAGTCGTTTCAGTCCACTTAGAGATGGTGTTAATCACGGTGCAACAAAGTTGCACGGTTTGGGATGAACGTGCACGGGCTCCGAAAATCATTTTGGATACACCAGATGGAACTCCTAGGTGACGTGGGCCAAATAGAAGCTCGTATTAGTCCGTTTGGAGATAGTGTCAATCTCGACGCAAGATAGGTGCACTGTTTGCACCGAACGTCCAATAAGCTCAAAAATCATTTTGGGCACACCCGATGAAACTCTTAGGTGACGTGGGACAAGTGGACGCTCGCTTCGGTCTACATGGAGACAGTGTTAGTCTTAACGTCAGTTAGGTGCATGGTTTGCGCCGAATAAACCACAGGCACAGAAATCTTTTTGCCTGCACTCGATGGACCTCCTAGGTGATGTTGGTCAAATGGAATCTTGTTTTAGTCCATTTGGAGATAATGTCAATCTCCACGCAAGAAAGGTACACGGTTTGCGCCTAGTGTGCAATAGGCTCAGAAATCATTTTGGGCACACTCGATGGAACTCCTTGGTGACGTTGGTCTAGTGGAACCTCATTTCGGTCTATTTGGAGATAGTGTTAGTCTTAGCACAACATAGGTGCATGGTTTGGGACGAACGTACCATAGGCTCTTAACGTTTTGGGTACACCCGATGGAACTTCTAGATGATGTCGATCGTATGGAAGCTCGTTTCAGTCTCTTTGGAGATAGTTCTAACCTCGACGCAAGATAGGTGCACAGTTTCTGCCAAACATACAATTGACCCAAAAATCATTTTGGGCACACCTAATGGAACTCAGAGGTGACATGCGTTAAGTGGAAGGTCATTTTGGTCCGTCTAGAGATAATGTTAATCATGGCACAACATAGGTGCACGGTTTGGGACGAACGTGCCATAGGCTCCGAAATCGTTTTGGATACACCAAATGGAACTCCTAGGTGACGTGGGTCAAATAGAAGCTCGTATTGGTCCATTTGGAGATAGTGTTAATCTCAGCGCAACATAGGTGCACAGTTTGGAATGAACGTACCATAGGCTCAGAAATCATTTTGGGTACACCCGATGGAACTCCTAGGTGACGTAAGTCAAGTGGAAGCTCGTTTCGGTCTATTTGGAGATAGTGTTAATCTCTGTGCAAGATAGCTGCACGGATTGGGACGAATATACTATAAGCACATAAATTGTTTTGGGCACAGACTAGGAACTCCTAGGTGACGCGGGTCAAATGGAGGCTCGTTTCAGTCTCTTTGGAGATTGTGCTAATCTCGAGATAAGATAGGTGCACAGTTTGAGCTGAATGTGCAATAGGCTTGAAAATCATTTCAGGCGCACCCGATGGAACTCCTGGGTGACGTGCGTCAAGTGGAAGCTCACTTCGGTCCGGCTGGAGATATTGTTAATCTCGAAGCAAGATAGGTGCACGGTTTACGCCAAGCGTAGCATTGGCTCAGAAATCAGTTTGGATGCACCTGATTGTACTCTTACGTGATGTGGTTCGAGTAGAAGCTCGATTCGGTCCGTTTGGAGACAGTGTTATTCTCAACGCAAGATTGGTGCATGGTTTGCATGGAACGTTCAATAGGCTCGGAAATTGTTTCAGGTGCACTTGATGGAACTACTAGGTGACTTGGGTCAAGTGGAAGCTCGTTTCAGTCCATTTGGAGATAGTCTTAATCCTAGAAAAGATTGGTGCACAGATTGGGCAGACATCCCATAAGCTCAGAAATCATTTTGTGCACAAACGATGGAACTTCTAGGTCACGTGGGTCAAATGGAAGCTTGTTTCGGTCTCTTTAGAGATTGTGCTATTCTCAAGATAAAATAGGTGCACGGTTTGTGCTGAACGTGCAATTGGCTTGGAAAACATTTTGGGCGCACCTGATGGAACTCCTAGGTGACGTGGGTCAAGTGGAAGCTCGCTTCGGTCCGCTTGGAGAGTGTTAATCTCGACCCTAGATAGTTGCACGGTTTTGGAGGAACGTGCCATAGGTTCCGAAATTGTTTTGGATACATCAGATGGAACTGCTAGGTGACGTGGGTCAAATGGAAGCTCGTTTCGGTCTCTTTAGAGATAATGTTAATCTAGACACAAGATAGGTGCATGGTTTGCGTTGAACATGCAATGGGCTCGAAAATTATTTTGGGCGCACCCGATGAAACTGCTAGGTGACGTGGGTCAAATGGAAAGTCATTTCAGACCACTTAGAGATGGTGTTAATCACGGCACAACAAAGGTGCACAGATTGGGATGAACGTGCACGGGCTCCGAAAATCATTTTGGATACACCAGATGGAACTCCTAGGTGACGTGGGCCAAATAGAAGCTCGTATTATTCCATTTGGAGATAGTGTCAATCTCGATGCAAGATAGGTGCACGGTTTGCATCGAACGTCCAATAAGCTCAAAAATCATTTTGGGCACACCCGATGAAACTCCTAGGTGACGTGGGACAAGTGGAAGCTCGCTTCGGTCTACAAGGAGACGGTGTTAGTCTTAATGTCAGTTAGGTGCATGGTTTGCGCCAAATGAACCACAGGCACATAAATATTTTTGGTTGCACTCGATGGACCTCCTAGGTGATGTGGGTCAAATGGAATCTTGTTTTGGTCCATTTGGAGATAATACCAATCTCCACGCAAGATAGGTTCACGGTTTGCGCCCAGTGTGCAATAGGCTCAGAAATCATTTTGGGCACACTCGATGGAACTCCTTGGTGACGTTGGTCCAGTGGAACCTCATTTCGGTCTATTTGGAGATAGTGTTAGTCTTAGCACAACATAGGTGCACGGTTTGGGACGAACGTACCACAGGCTCTTATCGTTTTGGGTACACCCGATGGAAGTTCTAGATGATGTCGATCATATGGAACCTCGTTTTAGTCTCTTTGGAGATAGTTCTAACCTCGACGCAAGATAGGTGCACAGTTTGCGCCAAACTTACAATTGACCCGAAAATCATTTTGGGCACACCTGATGGAACTCAGAGGTGACATGCGTTAAGTGGAAGGTCATTTTGGTCTGTCTAGAGATAATGTTAATCATGGCACAACATAGGTGCACGGTTTGGGACGAACGGCCATAGGCTCCAATATCATTTTGGATACACCAAATGGAACTCCTAGGTGACGTGGGTCAAATAGAAGCTCGTATTGGTCCGTTTGGAGATAGTGTTAATCTCAGCGCAACATAGGTGCACGGTTTGGAATGAACGCACCATAGGCTCAGAAATCATTTTGGGTACACCCGATGGAACTCCTAGGTGACGTAAGTCAAGTGGAAGCTCGTTTTGGTCCATTTGGAGATAGTGTTAATCTCTGCGCAAGATAGCTGCACGGATTGGGACAAATATACTATAAGCACATAAATTGTTTTGGGCACACACTAGGAACTCCTAGGTGACGCGGGTCAAATGGAGGCTCGTTTCAGTCTCTTTGGAGATTGTGCTAATCTCGAGACAAGATAGGTGCACAGTTTGAGCTGAATGTGCAATAGGCTTGAAAATCACTTCAGGCGCACCCGATGGAACTCCTGGGTGACGTGCGTCAAGTGGAAGCTCACTTCGGTCCGCTTGGAGATATTGTTAATCTCGAAGCAAGATAGGTGCACGGTTTACGCCAAGCGTAGCATTGGCTCAGAAATCAGTTTGGATGCACCTGATTGTACTCCTACGTGATGTGGTTCGAGTAGAAGCTCGATTCGGTCCGTTTGGAGACAGTGTTATTCTCAACGCAAGATTGGTGCATGGTTTGCATGGAACGTGCAATAGGCTCGGAAATTATTTCAGGTGCACTTGATGGAACTACTAGGTGACTTGGGCCAAGTGGAAGCTCGTTTCAGTCCATTTGGAGATAGTCTTAATCCTGGAAAAGATTGGTGCACAGATTGGGCAGACACGCCATAAGCTCAGAAATCATTTTGGGCACAAACGATGGAACTTCTAGGTCACGTGGGTCAAATGGAAGCCTGTTTCGGTCTCTTTGGAGATTGTGCTATTCTCGAGATAAAATAGGTGCACGGTTTGTGCTGAACGTGCAATTGGCTTGGAAAACATTTTGGGCGCACCTGATGGAACTCCTAGGTGACGTGGGTCAAGTGGAAGCTCGCTTCGGTCCGCTTGGAGATAGTGTTAATCTCGACCCTAGATAGTTGCATGGTTTTGGAGGAACGTGCCATAGGCTCCGAAATTGTTTTGAATACATCAGATGGAACTGCTAGGTGACGTGGGTCAAATGGAAGCTCGTTTCGGTCTCTTTGGAGATAATGTTATTCTAGACACAAGATAGGTGCATGGTTTGCGTTGAACATGCAATGGGCTCGAAAATCATTTTGGGCGCACCCGATGAAACTGCTAGGTGACGTGGGTCAAGTGGAAAGTCGTTTTAGACCACTTAGAGATGGTGTTAATCACGGCACAACAAAGGTGCACGGTTTGGGATGAACGTGCATGGGCTCCGAAAATCATTTTGGATACACCAGATGGAACTCCTAGGTGACGTGGGCCAAATAGAAGCTCGTATTATTCCGTTTGGAGATAGTGTCAATCTCGATGCAAGATAGGTGCACGGTTTGCACCGAACGTCCAATAAGCTCAAAAATCATTTTGGGCACACCCGATGAAACTCCTTGGTGACGTGGGACAAGTGGAAGCTCGCTTCGGTCTACATGGAGACGGTGTTAGTCTTAACGTCAGTTAGGTGCATGGTTTGCGCCGAATGAACCACAGGCACATAAATCTTTTTGGCTGCACTCGATCGACCTCCTAGGTGATGTGGGTCAAATGGAATCTTGTTTTGGTCCATTTGGAGATAATGCCAATCTCCACGTAAGATAGGTTCATGGTTTGCGCCCAGTGTGCAATAGGCTCGGAAATCATTTTGGGCACACTCGATGGAACTCCTTGGTGACGTTGGTCTAGTGGAACCTCATTTCGGTCTATTTGGAGATAGTGTTAGTCTTAGCACAACATAGGTGCATGGTTTGGGACGAACGTACCACAGGCTCTTATCGTTTTGGGTACACCCGATGGAACTTCTAGATGATGTCGATCGTATGGAAGCTCGTTTTCAGTCTCTTTGGAGATAGTTCTAACCTCGACGCAAGATAGGTGCATAGTTTGCGCCAAACATACAATTGACCCGAAAATCATTTTGGGCACACCTGATGGAACTCATAGGTGACATGCGTTAAGTGGAAGGTCATTTTGGTCCGTCTAGAGATAATGTTAATCATGCCACAACATAGGTGCACGATTTGGGACGAACGTGCCATAGGCTCCGAAATCGTTTTGGATACACCAAATGGAACTCCTAGGTGACGTGGGTCAAATAGAAGCTCGTATTGGTCCGTTTGGAGATAGTGTTAATCTCAGCGCAACATAGGTGCACGGTTTGGAATGAACGCACCATAGGCTCAGAAATCATTTTGGTTACATCCGATGGAACTCCTAGGTGACGTAAGTCAAGTGGAAGCTCGTTTCGGTCCATTTGGAGATAGTGTTAATCTCTGCGCAAGATAGCTGCACGGATTGGGACGAATATACTATAAGCACATAAATTGTTTTGGGCACACACTAGGAACTCCTAGGTGACGCGGGTCAAATGGAGGCTCGTTTCAGTCTCTTTGGAGATTGTGCTAATCTCGAGACAAGACAGGTGCACAGTTTGAGCTGAATGTGCAATAGGCTTGAAAATCATTTCAGGCGCACCCGATGGAACTCCTGGGTGACGTGCGTCAAGTGGAAGCTCACTTCGGTCCGCTTGGAGATATTGTTAATCCCGAAGCAAGATAGGTGCACGGTTTACGCCAAGCGTAGCATTGGCTCAGAAATCAGTTTGGATGCACCTGATTGTACTCCTACGTGATGTGGTTCAAGTAGAAGCTTGATTAGGTCCGTTTGGAGACAGTGTTATTCTCAACGCAAGATTGGTGCATGGTTTGCATGGAACGTGCAATAGGCTCGGAAATTGTTTCGGGTGCACTTGATGGAACTACTAGGTGACTTGGGTCAAGTGGAAGCTCGTTTCAGTCCGTTTGGAGATAGTCTTAATCTCTGGACAAGATTGGTGCACAGATTGGACAGACATGCCATAAGCTCAGAAATCATTTTGGGCACAAACGATGGAACTTCTAGGTCACGTGGGTCAAATGGAAGCTTGTTTCGGTCTCTTTGGAGATTGTGCTATTCTCGAGATAAAATAGGTGCATGGTTTGTGCTGAACGTGCAATTGGCTTGGAAAACATTTTGGGCGCACCTGATGGAACTCCTAGGTGACGTGGGTCAAGTGGAAGCTCGCTTTGGTCCGCTTGGAGATAGTGTTAATCTCGACCCTAGATAGTTGCACGGTTTTGGAGGAACGTGCCATAGGCTCCAAAATTGTTTTGGACTGCTAGGTGACGTGGGTCAACTGGAAGCTTGTTTCGGTCTCGTTGGAGATAATGTTAATCTAGACACAAGATAGGTGCATGGTTTGCGTTGAACATGCAATGGGCTCGAAAATCATTTTGGGCGCACCCGATGAAACTGCTAGCTGACGTGGGTCAAGTGGAAAGTCGTTTCAGACCACTTAGAGATGGTGTTAATCACGACACAACAAAGGTGCACGGTTTGGGATGAACGTGCACGGGCTCCGAAAATCATTTTGGATACACCAGATGGAACTCCTAGGTGACGTGGGCCAAATAGAAGCTCGTATTATTCCATTTGGAGATAGTGTCAATCTTGATGCAAGATAGGTGCACGGTTTGCACCGAACATCCAATAAGCTCAAAAATCATTTTGGGCACACCCGATGAAACTCCTAGGTGATGTGGGACAAGTGGAAGCTCTCTTCGGTCTACATGGAGACGGTGTTAGTCTTAACGTCAGTTAGGTGCATGGTTTGCGCCAAATGAACCACAGGCACATAAATCTTTTTGGCTGCACTCGATGGACCTCCTAGGTGATGTGGGTCAAATGGAATCTTGTTTTGGTCCATTTGGAGATAATGCCAATCTCCACGCAAGATAGGTTCATGGTTTGCGCCCAGTGTGCAATAGGCTTAGAAATCATTTTGGGCACACTCGATGGAACTCCTTGGTGACGTTGGTCTAGTGGAACCTCATTTCGGTCTATTTAGAGATAGTGTTAGTCTTAGCACAACATAGGTGCATGGTTTGGGACGAACGTACCACAGGCTCTTATCGTTTTGGGTACACCCGATGGAACTTCTAAATGATGTCGATCGTATGGAAGCTCGTTTCAGTCTCTTTGGAGATAGTTCTAACCTCGACGCAAGATAGGTGCACAGTTTGCGCCAAACATACAATTGACCCGAAAATCATTTTGGGCACACCTGATGGAACTCAGAGGTGACATGCGTTAAGTGGAAGGTCATTTTGGTCCGTCTAGAGATAATGTTAATCATGGCACAACATAGGTGCACGGTTTGGGACGAACGTGCCATAGGCTCCGAAATCGTTTTGGATACACCAAATGGAACTCCTAGGTGATGTGGGTCAAATAGAAGCTCGTATTGGTCCGTTTGGAGATAGTGTTAATCTCAGCGCAACATAGGTGCACGGTTTGGAATGAACGCACCATAGGCTCAGAAATCATTTTGGGTACACCCGATGGAACTCCTAGGTGACGTAAGTCAAGTGGAAGCTCGTTTCGGTCCATTTGGAGATAGTGTTAATCTCTGCACAAGATAGTTGCACGGATTGGGACGAATATACTATAAGCACATAAATTGTTTTGGGCACACACCAGGAACTCCTAGGTGACGCGGGTCAAATGGAGGCTCGTTTCAGTCTCTTTGGAGATTGTGCTAATCTCGAGACAAGATAGGTGCATAGTTTGAGCTGAATGTGCAATAGGCTTGAAAATCATTTCAGGCGCACCCGATGGAACTCCTGGGTGACGTGCGTCAAGTGGAAGCTCACTTCGGTCCGCTTGGAGATATTGTTAATCACGGTGCAACAAAGTTGCACGGTTTACGCCAAGCGTAGCTTTGGCTCAGAAATCAGTTTGGATGCACCTGATTGTACTGCTACGTGATGTGGTTCGAGTAGAAGCTCCATTCGGTCTGTTTGGAGACAGTGTTATTCTCAACGCAAGATTGGTGCATGGTTTGCATGGAACGTGCAATAGGCTCGGAAATTGTTTCGGGTGCACTTGATGGAACTACTAGGTGACTTGGGTCAAGTGGAAGCTCGTTTCAGTCCATTTGGAGGTAGTCTTAATCCTATAAAAGATTGGTGCACAGATTGGGCAGACATGCCATAAGCTCAGAAATCATTTTGGGCAGAAACGATGGAACTTCTAGGTCACGTGGGTCAAATGGAAGCTTGTTTCGGTCTCTTTGGAGATTGTGCTATTCTCGAGATAAAATAGGTGCACGGTTTGTGCTGAACGTGCAATTGGCTTGGAAAACATTTTGGGCGCACCTGATGGAACTCCTAGGTGACGTGGGTCAAGTGGAAGCTCGCTTCGGTCCGCTTGGAGATAGTGTTAATCTCGACCCTAGATAGTTGCACAGTTTTGGAGGAACGTGCCATAGGCTCCAAAATTGTTTTGGATACATCAGATGGAACTGCTAGGTGACGTGGGTCAACTGGAAGCTCGTTTCGGTCTCTTTGGAGATAATGTTAATCTAGACACAAGATAGGTGCATGGTTTGCGTTGAACATGCAATGGGCTCGAAAATCATTTTGGGCGCACCCGATGAAACTGCTAGGTGACGTGGGTCAAGTGGAAAGTCGTTTCAGACCACTTAGAGATGGTGTTAATCACGGCACAACAAAGGTGCACGGTTTGGGTTGAACGTGCATGGGCTCCGAAAATCATTTTGGATACACCAGATGGAACTCCTAGGTGACGTGGGCCAAATAGAAGCTCGTATTATTCCGTTTGGAGATAGTGTTAATCTCGATGCAAGATAGGTGCACGGTTTGCACCGAACGTCCAATAAGCTCAAAAATCATTTTGGGCACACCCGATGAAACTCCTAGGTGACGTGGGACAAGTGGAAGCTCGCTTCGGTCTACATGGAGACGGTGTTAGTCTTAACGTCAGTTAGGTGCATGGTTTGCGCCGAATGAACCACAGGCACATAAATCTTTTTGGCTGCACTCGATGGACCCCCTAGGTGATGTGGGTCAAATGGAATCTTGTTTTGGTCCATTTGGAGATAATGTCAATCTCCACGCAAGATAGGTTCACGGTTTGCGCCCAGTGTGCAATAGGCTCGGAAATCATTTTAGGCACACTCGATGGAACTCCTTGGTGATGTTGGTCTAGTCGAACCTCGTTTCGGTCTGTTTGGAGATAGTGTTAGTCTTAGCACAACATAGGTGCACGGTTTGGGATGAACGTACCACAGGCTCGTATCGTTTTGGGTACACCCGATGGAACTTCTAGATGATGTCGATCATATGGAAGCTCGTTTCAGTCTCTTTGGAGATAGTTCTAACCTCGACGCAAGATAGGTGCACAGTTTGCGCCAAACATACAATTGACCTGAAAATCATTTTGGGCACACCTGATGGAACTCATAGGTGACATGCATTAAGTGGAAGCTTATTTTGGTCAGTCTAGAGATAATGTTAATCATGGCACAACATAGGTGCACGGTTTGGGACGAACGTGCCATAGGCTCTGAAATCGTTTTGCATACACCAAATGGAACTCCTAGGTGATGTGGGTCAAATAGAAGCTCGTATTGGTCCATTTGGAGATAGTGTTAAACTCAGCGCAATATAGGTGCATGGTTTGGAATGAACGCACCATAGGCTCAGAAATCATTTTGGGTACACCCGATGGAACTCCTAGGTGACGTAAGTCAAGTGGAAGCTCGTTTCGGTCCATTTGGAGATAGTGTTAATCTCTGCGCAAGATAGCTGCACGGATTGGGACGAATATACTATAAGCACATAAATTGTTTTGGGCACACACTAGGAACTCCTAGGTGACGCGGGTCAAATGGAGGCTCGTTTCAGTCTCTTTGGAGATTGTGCTAATCTCGAGACAAGATAGGTGCACAGTTTGAGCTAAATGTGCAATAGGCTTGAAAATCATTTTAGGCGCACCCGATGGAACTCCTGGGTGACGTGTGTCAAGTGGAAGCTCACTTCGGTCCGCTTGGAGATATTGTTAATCTCAAAGCAAGATAGGTGCACGATTTGCGCCAAGCGTAGCATTGGCTCAGAAATCAGTTTGGATGCACCTGATTGTACTCCTACGTGATGTGGTTCGAGTAGAAGCTCGATTCGGTCCGTTTGGAGATAGTGTTATTCTCAACGCAAGATTGGTGCATGGTTTGCATGGAACGTGCAATAGGCTCGGAAATTGTTTCGGGTGCACTTGATGGAACTACTAGGTGACTTGGGTCAAGTGGAAGCTCGTTTCTGTCCGTTTGGAGATAGTCTTAATCCTAGACAAGATTGGTGCATAGATTGGGACAGACATGCCATAGGCTCAGAAATCATTTTGGGCACAAACGATGGAACTTCTAGGTGACGTGGGCCAAATGGAAGCCTGTTTCGGTCTCTTTGGAGATTGTGCTATTCTCGAGATAAAATAGGTGCACGGTTTGTGCTGAACGTGCAATTGGCTTAGAAAACATTTTGGGCGCACCTGATGGAACTCCTAGGTTACGTGGGTCAAGTGGAAGCTAGCTTCGGTCCGCTTGGAGATAGTGTTAATCTCGACCCTAGATAGTTGCACGGTTTTGGACGAACGTGCCATTGGCTCTGAAATCGTTTTGGATACATCAGATGGAACTGCTAGGTGACGTGGGTCAAATGGAAGCTCGTTTCGGTCTCTTTGGAGATAATGTTAATCTAGACACAAGATAGGTGCATGGTTTGCGTTAAACATGCGATGGGCTCAAAAATCATTTTGGGCGCACCCGATGAAACTGCCAGGTGACGTGGGTCAAGTGGAAAGTCGTTTCAGTCCACTTAGAGATGGTGTTAACCACGGTGCAACAAAGTTGCATGGTTTGGGATGAACATGCACGGGCTCCGAAAATCATTTTGGATACACCAGATGGAACTCCTAGGTGACGTGGGCCAAATAGAAGCTCGTATTAGTCCGTTTGGAGATAGTGTCAATCTCGACGCAAGATAGGTGCACGGTTTGCACCGAACGTCCAATAAACTCAAAAATCATTTTGGGCACACCCGATGAAACTCCTAGGTGACGTGGGACAAGTGGAAGCTCGCTTCGGTCTACATGGAGACTTTGTTAGTCTTAACGTCAGTTAGGTGCATGGCTTGCGCCGAATGAACCACAGGCACAAAAATCTTTTTGGCTACACTCAATGGACCTCCTAGGTCATGTGGGTCAAATGGAATCTTGTTTTGGTCCATTTGGAGATAATGTCAATCTCCATGCAAGATAGGTTCACGGTTTGCGCCCAGTGTGCAATAGGCTCAGAAATCATTTTGGGCACACTCGATGGAACTCCTTGGTGACGTTGGTCTAGTGGAACCTCGTTTCGGTCTGTTTAGAGATAGTGTTCGTCTTAGCACAACATAGATGCACGGTTTGGGATGAACGTACCAAAGGCTTGTATCGTTTTGGGTACACCCGATGGAACTTCTAGATGATGTCGATCATATGGAAGCTCGTTTCAGTCTTTTTGGAGATAGTTCTAACCTCGACGTAAGATAGGTGCATAGTTTGCGCCAAACATACAATTGACCCGAAAATCATTTTGGGCACACCTGATGGAGCTCATAGGTGACATGCATTAAGTGGAAGCTCATTTTGGTCCGTCTAGAGATATTGTTAATCATGGCACAACATAGGTGCATGGTTTGGGACGAACGTGCCATAGGCTCCGAAATCATTTTGTATACACCAAATGGAACTCCTAGGTGACGTGGGTCAAATAGAAGCTCATGTTGGTCTATTTGGAGATAGTGTTAATCTCTGCGCAATATAGGTGCACGGTTTGGAATGAACGCACCATAGGCTCATAAATCATTTTGGGTACACTCGATGGAACTCCTAGGTGACTTAAGTCAAGTGGAAGCTCGTTTTGGACCATTTGGAGATAGTGTTAATCTCGGCGCATGGTTAGGTGCATGGATTGGGACGAATATACTATGAGCACATAAATTGTTTTGGGCACACACTAGGAACTCCTAGGTGACGCGGGTCAAATGGAGGCTCGTTCTAGTCTGTTTGGAGATTGTGGTAATCTCGAGACAAGATAGGTGCACGGTTTGAGCTGAATGTGCAATAGGCTTGAAAATCATTTCAGGCGCACCCGATGGAACATTTAGGTGACGTGCGTCATGTGGAAGCTCACTTCGGTCTGCTTGGAGATATTGTTAATCTCGAAGCAAGATAGGTGCACGGTTTGTGCCAAGCGTAGCATTGGCTCATAAATCAGTTTGGATGCACCTGATTGTACTCCTATGTGATATGGTTCGAGTAGAAGCTTGATTCGGTCCGTTTGGAGACAGTGTTATTCTCAACGCAAGATTGGTGCACGGTTTGCATGGAACGTGCAATAGGCTCGGAAATTGTTTCGGGTGCACTTGATGGAACTACTAGGTGACTTGGGTCAAGTGGAAGCTCGTTTCAGTCCGTTTGGAGATAGTCTTAATCTCTGGACAAGATTGGTGCATAGATTGGGACAAACTTGCCATAGGCTCAGAAATCATTTTGGGCACAAATGATGGAACTTCTAGGTGACGTGGGTCAAATGGAAGCTCGCTTCAGTCTACATGGAGACGGTGTTAGTCTTAACGTCAGTTAGGTGCATGGTTTGCGTCGAATGAACCACAGGCACAAAAATCTTTTTGGCTGCACTCGATGGACCTCCAAGGTGATGCGGGTCAAATGGAATCTTGTTTTGGTCCATTTGGAGATAATGTCAATCTCCACGCAAGATAGGTTCACGGTTTGCGCCCAGTTTGCAATAGGCTCGGAAATAATTTTGGGCACACTCGATGGAACTCTTTGGTTACATTGGTCTAGTGGAACCTCATTTCGGTCTGTTTGGAGATAGTGTTAGTCTTAGCACAACATAGGTGCACGGTTTGGGACGAACGTACCACAGGCTCGTATCGTTTTGGGTACACCCGATGGAACTTCTAAATAATGTCGATCATATGGAAGCTCGTTTCAGTCTCTTTAGAGATAGTTCTAGCCTCGACGCAAGATAGGTGCACAGTTTGCGCCAAACATACAATTGACCCAAAAATCATTTTGGGCACACCTGATGGAACTCATAGGTGACATGCGTTAAGTGGAAGCTCATTTTGGTCAGTCTAGAGATAGTGTTAATCATGGCACAACATAGGTGCACGGTTTGGGACGAACGTGCCATAGGCTCCAAAATCGTTTTGGATACACCAAATGGAACTCCTACGTGACGTGGGTCAAATAGAAGCTCGTATTGGTCCGTTTGGAGATAGTGTTAATCTCAGCGCAACATAGGTGCACGGTTTGGAATGAACGCACCATAGGCTCAGAAATCATTTTGGGTACACCCGATGGAACTCCTAGGTGACGTAAGTCAAGTGGAACCTCGTTTCGGTCCATTTGGATATAGTGTTAATCTCTGCGCAAGATAGGTGCACGGATTGGGACGAATATACTAGAAGCACATAAACTATTTTGGGCACACACTAGGAACTCCTAGGTGACGCGGGTCAAATGGAGGCTCGTTTCAGTCTCTTTGGAGATTGTGCTAATCTCGAGACAAGATAGGTGCACAGTTTGAGCTAAATGTGCAATAGGCTTGAAAATCATTTCAGGCGCACCCGATGGAACTCCTAGGTGACGTGCGTCAAGTAGAAGCTCACTTCAGTCCGCTTGGAGATATTGTTAATCTTGAAGCAAGATAGGTGCACGGTTTGCGCCAAGCGTCGCATTGGCTCAGAAATCAGTTTGGATGCACCTGATTGTACTCCTACGTGATGTGGTTCGAGTAGAAGCTAGATTCGGTCCGTTTGGAGACAGTGTTATTCTGAATGCAAGATTGGTGCATGTTTTGCATGGAACGTGCAATAGGCTCGGAAATTGTTTCGGGTGCACTTGATGGAACTACTAGGTGACTTGAGACAAGTGGAAGCTCGTTTTAGTCCATTTGGAGATGGTCTTAATCCTGGATAAGATTGGTGCAAAGATTGGGACAGACATGCCATAGGCTCAGAAATCATTTTGGGCACAAACGATGGAACTTCTAGGTGACATGGGTCAAATGGAAGCTCGTTTCGGTCTCTTTGGAGATTGTGCTATTCTCGAGATAAAATAGGTGCACGGTTTGTGTTGAATGTGCAATTGGCTTGGAAAACATTTTGGGCGCACCTGATGGAACTCCTAGGTGACGTGGGTCAAGTGGAAGCTCGCTTCGGTCCGCTTGGAGATAGTGTTAATCTCGACCCTAGATAGTTGCACGGTTTTGGACGAATGTGCCATAGGCTCCGAAATCGTTTTGGATACATCAGATGGAACTGCTAGGTGACGTGGGTCAAATGGAAGCTCATTTCGGTCTCTTTGGAGATAATGTTAATCTAGACACAAGATAGGTGCACGGTTTGCGTTGAACTTGCAATGGGATCTGAAATCATTTTAGGCACACCCGATGAAACTGCTAGGTGGCGTGGGTCAAGTGGAAGGTCCTTTCAGTCCACTTAGAGACAGTGTTAATCACGGCGCAACAAAGGTGCACGGTTTGGGATGAACGTGCACGGGCTCTGAAAATCATTTTGGATACACCAGATGGAACTCCTAGGTGACGTGGGTCAAATAGAAGCTCGTATTAGTCTGTTTGGAGATAGTGTCAATCTCGACGCAATATAGGTACACGGTTTGCACCGAACGTCCAATAAGCTCAAAAATCATTTTGGGCACACACGATGAAACTCCTAGGTGACGTGGGACAAGTGGAAGCTCGCTTCGGTCTACATGGAGACGATTTTAGTCTTAACGTCAGTTAGGTGCATGCTTTGCGCCGAATGAACCACAGGCATAGAAATCTTTTTGGCTGCACTCGATGGACCTCCTAGGTGATGTGGGTCAAATGGAATCTTGTTTTGGTCCATTTGGAAATAATGTCAATCTCCACGCAAGATAGGTTCATGGTTTGCGCCTAGTGTGCAATGGGCTCGGAAATCATTTTGGGCACACTCGATGGAACTCCTTGGTGACGTTGGTCTAGTGGAACCTCGTTTCGGTCTGTTTGGAGATAGTGTTAGTCTTAGCACAACATAGGTGCACGGTTTGGGACGAACGTACCACTGGCTCGTATCGTTTTGGGTAACCCGATGGAACTTCTAGATGATGTCGATCATATGGAATCTTGTTTCAGTCTCTTTGGAGATAGTTCTAACCTTGACGCAAGATAGGTGCACAGTTTGCGCCAAACATACAAATAACCCGAATATCATTTTGGGCACACCTGATGGAACTCATAGGTGACATGCGTTAAGTGGAAGGTCATTTTGGTCCGCCTAGAGATAGTGTTAATCATGGCACAACATAGGTGCACGGTTTGGGACGAACGTGCCATAGGCTCCGAAATCGTTTTGGATACACCAAATGGAACTCCTAGGTGACGTGGGTCAAATAGAAGCTCGTGTTGGTCCGTTTGGAGATAGTGTTAATCTCAGCGCAACATAGGTACACGGTTTGGAATGAACGCACCATAGGCTCATAAATCATTTTGGGTACACCCGATGGAACTCCTAGGTGACTTAAGTCAAGTGGAAGCTCGTTTTGGACTATTTGGAGATAGTGTTAATCTCGGCGCAAGGTTAGGTGCACGGATTGGGACGAATATACTATAAGCACATAAATTGTTTTGGGCACACACTAGGAACTCCTAGGTGACGCGGGTCAAATGGAGGCTCGTTCTAGTCTGTTTGGAGATTGTGCTAATCTCGAGACAAGATAGGTGCACGGTTTGAGCTGAATGTGCAATAGGCTTGAAAATCATTTCAGGCGCACCCGATAGAACATTTAGGTTACGTGCGTCATGTGGAAGCTCACTTCGGTCCGCTTGGAGATATTGTTAATCTCGAAGCAAGATAGGTGCACGGTTTGTGCCAAGCGTAGCATTGGCTCAAAAATCAGTTTGGATGCACCCGATTGTACTCCTACATGATATGGTTCGAGTATAAGCTCGATTCGGTCCGTTTGGAGACAGTGTTATTCTCAACGCAAGATTGGTGCACGGTTTGCATGGAACGTGCAATAGGCTCGGAAATTGTTCCAGGTTCACTTGATGGAACTACTAGGTGACTTGGGTCAAGTGGAAGCTCGTTTCAGTCCGTTTGGAGATAGTCTTAATCTCTGGACAAGATTGGTGCACAGATTGGGACAAACATGCCATAGGCTCAGAAATCATTTTGGGCACAAACGATGGAACTTCTAGGTGATGTGGGTTAAATGGAAGCTTGTTTCGGTCTCTTTGGAGATCGTGCCATTCTCGACATAAAATAGGTGCATGGTTTGTGTTGAACGTGCAATAGGCTTGGAAAATATTTTGGGCGCACTTGATGGAACCCCTAGGTTACGTGGGTCAAGTGGAAGCTCGCTTCGGTACGCTTGGAGATAGTGTTAATCTCGACCCTAGATAGTTGCATGGTTTTGGATGAACGTGCCATAGGCTCCGAAATCATTTTGGATACATCAGATGGAATAGCTAGGTGACGTGGGTCAAATGGAAGCTCATTTCGGTCTCTTTGGAGATAATGTTAATCTAGACACAAGATAGTTGCACAGTTTAAGTTGAACTTGCAATGGGCTCAGAAATCGTTTTCTGCACACCCGATGAAACTCCTAGGTGACGGGTCAAGTGGAAGGTCGTTTCAGTCCACTTGGAGACGGTGTTATTCACGACAAATCAAAGGTGCATGCTTTGGGATGAACGTGCACGGGCTCCAAAAATGATTTTGGATACACCAGATGGAACTCCTAGGTGACGTGGGCCAAATAGAAACTTGTATTAGTCCGTTTGGAGAAAGTGTCAATCTCGATGCAAGATAGGTGCACGGTTTGCACCGAACGTCCAATATACTCAAAAATCGTTTTGGGCACACCCGATGAGACTCCTAGATGACGTGGGTCAAGTGGAATCTCGCTTCGGTCTACATGGAGACGGTGTTAGTCTTAACGTCACTTAGGTGCATAGTTTGCGCCGAATGAACCACAGGAACAGAAATCTATTTGGCTGCACTCGATGGACCTCCTAGGTGATGTGGGTCAAATCGAATCTTGTTTTGGTTCATTTGGAGATAACGTCAATCTCCACGCAAGATAGGTTCACGGTTTGTGCCTAGTGTGCAATAGGCTCGGAAATCATTTTGGGCACACCCGATGGAAATCCTTGGTGACGTTGGTCTAGTGGAACCTCGTTTCGGTCTGTTTGGAGATAGTGTTAATCTTAGCACAACACAGGTGCACGGTTTGGGACGAACGTACCATAGGCTCGTATTGTTTTGGGTACACCCAATGGAACTTCTAGATGACGTCAATTAAATGGAAGCTCGTTTCAGTCTCTTTGGAGATACTTCTAACCTCGATGCAAGATAGGTGCACAGTTTGCGTCAAACATACAATTGACCCGAAAATCATTTTTGGCACACCGGATGGAACTCATAGGTGACGTGCGTTAAGTGGAAGCTCATTTTGGTCCGTCTAGAGATAGTGTTAATCATGGCATAACATAGGTGCACGGTTTGAGATGAACGTGCCATAGGCTCCGAAATCGTTTTGGATACACCAAATGGAACTCCTAGGTGACGTGGGTCAAATAGAAGCTCGTGTTGGTCCATTTGGAGATATTGTTAATCTCAGGGCAACACATGTGCATGGTTTGGTGTGAACGCACCATAGGCTCAGAAATCATTTTGGGTACACCCGATGGAACGCCTAGGTTACTTAAGTCAAGTGGAAGCTCGTTTCGGTACATTTGGAGATAGTGTTAAACTCGGCGCAACATAGGTGCACAGATTGGGATGAATATACTATAAGGACAGAAATTGTTTTGGGCACACCCTAGGAACTCCTAGGTGACGCGGATGAAATGGAGGCTCGTTTCAGCCTCTTTGGAGATTGTGCTAATCTTGAGACAAGATAGGTGCACGGTTTGAGCTGAATGTGCAATAGGCTTGAAAATCATTTCAGGCGCACCTGATGGAACTCCTAGGTGATGTGCATCAAGTGGAAGCTCACTTCGGTCTGCTTGGAGATATTGTTAATCTCAAAGCAAGATAGGTGCACGGTTTGCGCCAAGCGTAGCATTGGCCTAGAAATCAGTTTGGATGCACCTGATTGTACTCCTACGTGATGTGGATCAAGTAGAAGCTCAATTCGGTCCGTTTGGAGACAGTGTTATTCTCAACGCAAGATTGGTGCACGGTTTGCATGGAATGTGCAATAGGCTCGGAAATTATTTCGGGTGCACTTGATGGAACTACTAGGTGACTTGGGTCAAGTGGAAGCTCGTTTCAGTCCGTTTGGAGATAGTCTTAATCCTGGACAAGATTGGTGCACAGATTGGGACAAACATGCCATAGGCTCAGAAATCATTTTGGGCACAAACGATGGAACTTCTAGGTGACGTGGGTCAAATGGAAGCTCGTTTCGGTCTCTTTGGAGATCGTGCCATTCTCGACATAAAATAGGTGCACGGTTTGTGTTGAACGTGCAATAGGCTTGGAAAACATTTTGGGCGCACCTGATGGAACTCCTAGGTGACGTGGGTCAAGTGGAAGCTCGCTTCGGTCCGCTTGGAGATAGTGTTAATCTCGACCCTAGATAGTTGCATGGTTTTGGATGAACGTGCCATAGGCTCCGAAATCATTTTGGATACATCAGATGGAATTGCTAGGTGACGTGGGTTAAATGGAAGCTCGTTTCGGTCTCTTTGGAGATAATGTTAATCTAGACACAAGATAGTTGCACAGTTTAAGTTGAACTTGCAATGGGCTCGGAAATCGTTTTGGGCACACCCGATGAAACTCCTAGGTGACGGGGTCAAGTGGAAGGTCGTTTCAGTCCACTTGGAGACGGTGTTATTCACGGCAAATCAAAGGTGCATGCTTTGGGATGAACGTGCACGGGCTCCAAAAATCATTTTGGATACACCAGATGGAACTCCTAGGTGACGTGGGCCAAATAGAAGCTTGTATTAGTCCGTTTGGAGATAGTGTCAATCTCGACGCAAGATAGGTGCACGGTTTGCACCGAACGTCCAATATACTCAAAAATCATTTTGGGCACACCCGATGAAACTCCTAGGTGACGTGGGTCAAGTGGAAGCTCGCTTCGGTCAACATGGTGACGGTGTTAGTCTTAACGTCACTTAGGTGCGTAGTTTGCGCCGAATGAACCACAGGCACAGAAATCTTTTTGGCTGCACTCGATGGACCTCCTAGGTGATGTGGGTCAAGTCGAATCTTGTTTTGGTTCATTTGGAGATAATGTCAATCTCCACGCAAGATAGGTTCACGGTTTGTGCCTAGTGTGCAATAGGCTCGGAAATCATTTTGGGCACACCCGATGGAAATCCTTGGTGACGTTGGTCTAGTGGAACCTCGTTTCGGTCTGTTTGGAGATAGTGTTAATCTTAGCACAACACAGGTGCACGGTTTGGGACGAACGTACCATAGGCTCGTATTGTTTTGGGTACACCCGATGGAACTTCTAGATGACGTCGATCAAATGGAAGCTCGTTTCAGTCTCTTTGGAGATACTTCTAACCTCGACGCAAGATAGGTGCACAGTTTACGCCAAACATACAATTGACCCGAAAATCATTTTTGGCACACCTGATGGAACTCATAGGTGACGTGCGTTAGGTGGAAGCTCATTTTGGTCCATCTAGAGATAGTGTTAATCATGGCATAACATAGGCGCACGGTTTGAGACGAACGTGCCATAGGCTCCGAAATCATTTTGGATACACCAAATGGAACTCCTAGGTGACGTGGGTCAAATAGAAGCTCGTGTTGGTCCATTTGGAGATATTGTTAATCTCAGGGCAACACAGGTGCACGATTTGGTGTGAACGCACCATAGGCTCAGAAATCATTTTGGGTACACCTGATGGAACTCCTAGGTGACTTAAGTCAAGTGGAAGCTCGTTTCGGTACATTTGGAGATAGTGTTAATCTCGGCGCAACATAGGTGCACAGATTGGGATGAATATACTATAAGGACAGAAATTGTTTTGGGCACACCCTAGGAACACCTAGGTGACACGGATGAAATGGAGGCTCGTTTCAGCCTCTTTGGAGATTGTGCTAATCTCGAGACAAAATAGGTGCACGGTTTGAGCTAAATGTGCAATAGGCTTGAAAATCATTTCAGGCGCACCCGATGGAACTCCTAGGTGACGTGCATCAAGTGGAAGCTCACTTCGGTCCGCTTGGAGATATCGTTAATCTCAAAGCAAGATAGGTGCACGGTTTGCGCCAAGCGTAGCATTGACCCAGAAATCAGTTTGGATGCACCTGATTGTACTCCTACGTGATGTGGTTCGAGTAGAAGCTCGATTCGGTCCGTTTGGAGACAGTGTTATTCTCAACGCAAGATTGGTGCATGGTTTGCATGGAATGTGCAATAGGCTTGGAAATTATTTCGGGTGCAGTTGATGGAACTACTAGGTGACTTGGGTCAAGTGGAAGCTCGTTTCAGTCCGTTTGGAGATAGTCTTAATCCTGGACAAGATTGGTGCACAGATTGGGACAAACATGCCATAGGCTCAGAAATCATTTTGGGCACAAACGATGGAACTTCTAGGTGATGTGGGTCAAATGGAAGCTCGTTTCGGTCTCTTTGGAGATCGTGCCATTCTCGACATAAAATAGGTGCACGATTTGTATTGAACGTGCAATAGGCTTGGAAAACATTTTGAGCGCACCTGATGGAACTCCTAGGTGACGTGGGTCAAGTGGAAGCTTGCTTCGGTACTCTTGGAGATAGTGTTAATCTCGACCCTAGATAGTTGCACGGTTTTGGACGAACGTGCCATAGGCTCCGAAATCATTTTGGATAAATCAGATGGAACAACTAGGTGACGTGGGTCAAATGGAAGCTCGTTTCGGTCTCTTTGGAGATAATGTTAATCTAGACACAAGATAGTTGCACAGTTTAAGTTGAACTTGCAATGGGCTCAAAAATCATTTTGGGCACACCTGATGGAAACTCCTAGATGACATGGGTCAAGTGGAAGGTCGTTTCAGTCCACTTGGAGACGGTGTTAATCACGGCGCAACAAAGGTGCACGGGCTCTGAAAATCATTTTGGATACACCAGATGGAACTCCTAGGTGACGTGGGCCAAATAGAAGCTCGTATTAGTCTGTTTGGAGATAGTGTCAATCTCGACGCTAGATAGGTGCACGGTTTGCACCGAACGTCCCATAAGCTCAAAAATCATTTTTGGCACACCCGATGAAACTCCTAGGTGGCGTGGGTCAAGTGGAAGCTCGCTTCGGTCTACATGGAGACGGTGTTAGTCTTAACGTCAGTTATGTGCATGGTTTGCGCCGAATGAACCACAGGCACAGAAATCTTTTTGGCTGCACTCGATGGACCTCCTAGGTGATGTGGGTCAAATGGAATCTTGTTTTGTTCTATTTGGAGATAATGTCAATCTCCACGCAAGATAGGTTCACGGTTTGCGCCCAGTGTGCAATAGGCTCGGAAATCATTTTGGGCACACCCGATGGAACTCCTTGGTGACGTTGGTCTAGTGGAACCTCGTTTCGTTCTGTTTGGAGATAGTGTTAATCTTAGCACAACATAGGTGCACGAACGTACCACAGGCTCGTATCGTTTTGGGTACACCCGATGGAACTTTTAGATGACGTCGATCAAATGGAAGCTCGTTTTAGTCTCTTTGGAGATAGTTCTAGCCTCGACGCAAGATAGGTGCACAGTTTGCGCCAAACAAACAATTGACCCGTAAATCATTTTGGGCACACCTGATGGAACACATAGGTGACGTGTGTTAAGTGGGAGCTTATTTTGGTCCGTCTAGAGATAGTGTTAATATTTGCACAACATAGTTGCACGGTTTGGGACGAACGTGCCATAGGCTCTGAAATCGTTTTGGATACAGCAAATGGAACTCCTAGGTGATGTGGGTAAAATAGAAGCTCATATTGGTCCGTTTGGAGATAGTGTTAATCTAAGCGCAACATAGGTGCACGGTTTGGATTGAATGCACCATAGGCTCAGAAATCATTTTGGGTACACCCGATGGAACTCCTAGGTGACATAAGTCCAGTAGAAGCTCATTTCGGTCCATTTGGAGATAGTGTTAATCTCGGCACAAGATAGGTGCACAGATTGGGATGAATATACTATAAGCACAGAAATTGTTTTGGGCACACCCTAGGAACTCCTAGGTGACGCGGGTCAAATGGAGGCTTGTTTCAGTCTCTTTGGAGATTGTGCTAATCTCGAGACAAGATAGGTGCACGGTTTGAGCTGAATGTGCAATAGGCTTGGAAATCATTTCAGGCGCACCAGATGGAACTCCTAGGTGACGTGCATCAAGTGGAAGCTCACTTCGGTCCGCTTGGAGATAATGTTAATCTCGAAGCAAGATAGGTGCACAGTTTGCGCCAAGCGTAGCATTGGCTCAGAAATCAGTTTGGATGCAGCTGATTGTACTCCTACGTGATGTGGTTCGAGTAGAAGCTCGATTCGGTCCATTTGGAGACAGTGTTATTCTCAACGCAACATTGGTGCACGGTTTGCATGGAACATGCAATAGGCTCAGAAATTGTTTCGGGTGCACTTGACGGAACTACTAGGTGACTTGGGTCAAGTGGAAGCTCGTTTCAGTCTGTTTGGAGATTGTCTTAATCTCTGGACAAGATTGGTGCACAAATTGGGACAAACTTGACATAGACTCATAAATCATTTTGGGCACAAACGATAGAACTTCTAGGTGACGTAGGTCAAATGGAAGCTCTTTTCGGTCTCTTTGGAGATTGTGCTATTCTCGACATAAAATAGGTGCACAATTTGTGCTGAACGTGCAATAGGCTTTGAAAACATTTTGGGCGCACCTGATGGAACTCCTAGGTGACGTGGGTCAAGTGGAAGCTCGCTTCAGTCCGCTTGGAGATAGTGTTTAAGTCAACCCTAGATAGTTGCACGGTTTTGGACGAACGTGCCATAGGCTCCAAAATAGTTTTGGATACATCAAATGGAACTGCTAGGTGACGTGGGTCAAATGGAAGCCCATTTCGGTCTCTTTGGAGATAATGTTAATCTAGACACAAGATAGGTGCACAGTTTGCGTTGAACTTGCAATGGGCTCAGAAATCATTTTGGGCGCACCCGATGAAACTGCTAGGTGACGTGGGTCAACTTGAAGGTCATTTCAGTCCACTTGGAGACGGTGTTAATCACGACGCAACAAAGGTGCACGGTTTCGGATGAACGTGCACGGGCTCCAATAATAATTTTGGATACACCAGATGGAACTCCTAGGTGACATGGGCCAAATAGAAGCTCGTATTAGTCCGTTTGGAGATAGTGTCAATCTCGACGCAAGATAGGTGCACGGTTTGCACCGAACGTCCAATAAGCTCAAAAATCATTTTTGGCACACCCGATGAAACTCCTAGGTGATGTGGTTCAAGTGGAAGCTCGCTTCGGTCTACATGGAGACGGTGTTAGTCTTAACGTCAGTTAGGTGCTTGGTTTGTGCCGAATGAACCATAGGCATAGAAATCTTTTTGGTTGCACTCGATGGACCTCCAAGGTGATGTGGGTCAAATGGAATCTTGTTTTGGTCCATTTGGAGATAATGTCAATCTCCATGCAAGATAGGTTCACGGTTTGCGCCCAGTGAGCAATAGGCTCAGAAATCATTTTGGGCACACCCGATGGAACTCCTTGGTGACATTGGTCTAGTGGAACCTCGTTTCGGTCTGTTTGGAGATAGTGTTAATCTTAGCACAACATAGGTGCACGGTTTGGGACGAACGTACCACAGGATCATATCGTTTTGGGTACACCCGACGGAACTTCTAGATGACATCGATCAAATGGAAGCTCGTTTAAGTCTCTTTGGAGATAGTTCTAACCTCGACGCAAGATAGGTGCATAGTTTGCGCCAAACATACAATTGACCCAAAAATCATTTTGGACACACCTGATGGAACTCATAGGTGACGTGCGTTAAGTGGAAGCTCATTTTGGTCAGTCAAGAGATAGTGTTAATCATGGCACAACATAGGTGCACGGTTTGAGACGAACATGCCATAGGCTCCAAAATCGTTTTTGATACACCAAATGGAACACCTAGATGACGTGGGTCAAATAGAAGCTCGTATTGGTCTGTTTGGAGATAGTGTTAATCTCAGCATAACATAGGTGCACGGTTTGGAATGAACGCTCCATAGGCTCAGAAATCATTTTGGGTACACCCAATGGAACTCCTGGTGACGCAAGTCAAGTAGAAGCTCATTTCGGTCTATTTGGAGATAGTGTTAATCTCGGCGCAAGATAGGTGCACGGATTGGGACGAATATACTATAAGCACAGAAATTGTTTTGGGCACACCCAAGGAACTCCTAGGTGACGCGGGTCAAATGGAAGCTCGTTTCAGTCTCTTTGGAGATTGTGCTAATCTCGAGACAAGATAGGTGCACAGTTTGAGCCGAATGTGCAATAGGCTTGAAAATCATTTCAAGCGCACCCGATGGAACTCCTAGGTGATGTGCGTCAAGTGGAAGCTCACTTCGGTCCGCTTGGAGATAATGTTAATCTCGAAGCAAGATAGGTGCACGGTTTGCGCTGAGCGTAGCATTGGCTCAGAAATCAGTTTGGATGCACTTGATTGTACTCCTACGTTATGTGGTTCGAGTAGAAGCTCGATTCGGTCCGTTTGGAGACAGTGTTATTCTCAACGCAAGATTAGTGCACGGTTTGCATGGAACGTGCAATAGGCTCGGAAATTGTTTCGGGTGCACTTGATGGAACTACTAGGTGACTTGGGTCAAGTGGAAGCTCGTTTCACTCCGTTTGGAGATAGTCTTAATCTCAATCATTTTGGGCACAAATGATGGAACTTCTAGGTGACGTGGGTCAAATGGAAGCTCGTTTTGGTCTCTTTGGAGATTGTGCTATTCTTGACATAAAATAGGTGCACGGTTTGTGCCGAACGTGCAATAGGCTTTGAAAATATTTTGCACGCACCTGATGGAACTCCTAGGTGACGTGGGTCAAGTGGAAGCTCGCTTCGGTCCGCTTGGAGATACTGTTAATCTCGACCCTAGATAGTTGCACGGTTTTGGATGAACGTGCCATAGGCTCCAAAATCATTTTGGATACATCAAATAGAACTGCTAGGTGACATGGATCAAATGAAGCTCGTTTCGGTCTCTTTGGAGATAATGTTAATCTAGACACAAGATTGGTGCACGGTTTGCGTTGAACATGCAATGGGCTCGGAAATCATTTTGGGCGCACCCGATGAAACTGCTAGATGACGTGGGTCATGTGGAAGGTTGTTTCAGTCCACTTGGAGACGGTGTTAATCACGGCGCAACAAAGGTGCACGGTTTGGGATGAACGTGCATGGGCTCCGAAAATCATTTTGGATACACCAGATGGAACTCCTAGGTGACGTGGGCCAAATAGAAGTTCATATTAGTCTGTTTGGAGATAGTGTCAATCTCGACGCAAGATAGGTGCACGGTTTGCACCGAACATCCAATAAGCTCAAAAATCATTTTGGGCACACCCGATGAAACTCCTAGGTGACGTGGGTCAAGTGGAAGCTCGCTTCGGTCTACATGGAGACGGTGTTTGTCTTAACGTCAGTTAGGTGCTTGGTTTGCGCTGAATGAACCATAGGCACATAAATCTTTTTGGCTAGACTCGATGGACCTCCTAGGTGATGTGGGTCAAATGGAATCTTGTTTTGGTCCATTTGGAGATAATGTCAATCTCCACGCAAGATAGGTTCACGGTTTGCGCCCAATGTGCAATAGGCTCGGAAATCATTTTGGGCACACCCGATGGAACTCCTTGGTGATGTTGGTCTAGTGGAACCTCGTTTCAGTCTGTTTGGAGATAGTGTTAATCTTAGCACAACATAGGTGCACAATTTGGGACGAACGTACCATAGGCTCATATCATTTTGGGTACACCCGATGGAACTTCTAGATGAGGTCGATCAAATGGAAGCTCGTTTTAGTCTCTTTGGAGATACTTCTAACCTCGATGCAAGATACGTGCATAGTTTGCGCCAAACATACAATTGACCCAAAAATCGTTTTGGGCACACCTGATGGAACTCATAGGTGACGTGCGTTAAGTGGAAGCTCATTTTGGTCCGTCTAGAGATAGTGTTTATCATGGCACAACATAGGTGCACGGTTTGAGACGAACGTGCCATAGTCTCCAAAATCGTTTTTGATACACCAAATGGAACTCCTACGTGACGTGGGTCAAATAGAAGCTCGTATTGGTCCGTTTGTAGATAGTGTTAATCTCTGCGCAACATTGGTGCACGGTTTGGAATGAACACACCATAGGCTCAAAAATCATTTTGGGTACACCCGATAGAACTCCTAGGTGACGTAAGTCAAGTGGAAGCTCATTTCGGTCCATTTGGAGATAGTGTTAATCTCGGCGCAAGATAGGTGCACGGATTGGGACGAATATACTGTAACACCCCAGGTGTTTGTCACTCATTAAGTAGTGGATTTGAGCTCAAACATGATAGATTAAGTGGAGATGATGATGGCAAGGTCAACCTATAGACAGGAGCCCCAACCTAAACTTGGATGTTGCACCCTTGCTTTACATATAGGCAATTTTCAATATATATGCTTGGTTGGTGTTATTGCCATATCTTCATGTGTCTCACCTTAGTACCTATCTATATTGGTCACTAGCAAAGTTTCATGATGTTTGGAATCAAAAAGTCACATAAAATGATAAGTCATATCCTTGTTGGAATGACTTTACTAAGTGTTGGAATTGCATTATTAAGTGGATGGAAATATAGGTCATCAACCAAACCTTGAAACCTTGCCCAAATGACTCTAGATGGACTCTACAACAAAAGTCGTGAAAGGTTCGTGTTGAGCAGATGTCCAAAAAATGCTCCAATGGATCAAAAAGGATAAATTAAGCTTTATCGCGATACCACTTTGGTCAAAGTAGAAATATAGTTTCTATACCAGTTTTGATGTTGGACATTAAATGAAAGTTGTAGTTCATGTTTTGTAGAAGAAACTTTGTTTTTGGACCAAGAGCTATATCAGCTTGTAAGCTTGTTAAACAGAGGCTCGAAGTTTGGATCAGCTACTGTTTTTCAGCCCTAGAAATAATTCCAAGTCCTGGATTGACAGCAGTGAGTTGCTATGTTTGTGACCTTTTATCTTCCAAATTCATATGGAAGCTCAATTGGAGTCCTTAATACGAGTTGGAGCACGCCTTGTGAAGGAAAGAATAGATCAAGTCTCACCAGATTTGGAGCTTGGTTGGACCTTCAAAATCAATTCACAAAACTGCTAGTTTCGTCATATTCATGAAGTTGGACCAGCAACGACAAGACGGTTGGCACGTCGCGTTCTCGTGTTTTTGCTAAGTAACGTAGGTTGAGCCAAATATAAAAGTTGGAGTTTACATGTTGGCGAAGAGCATTCAAAAAGTCGAGTTCAGTTTGACGAAGTTTTGACCATCGAAAGTGAGTTTCCGTGACTATCGTCAAGGTGTTAACACTGTTGTTTTGGCAACTAATTAACCGCTAATTCGTTGCTCTAATGACCTTGGCCCCTTAATGAAAAACGTAGAGCTTCGTGTGGGCTCCAACTTTGGTTTTGGGCCCATGCCCAAAATTGGCCCGGAAGGAGCCCAAAATGGCATCCCGCGGTGACCACGCTGTTGCACACCACGTGTTCGACATTTTGCAACACGTTTTCCATGCGCCAGCCGTGCCCCTACCATGGACGGTGCGTGTCGCAGCTCCTCTATAGCGCCTCTACTCTCTCCATAATGGATGACCGGCCTCCCTCCCTCGCCTCAGCTCTCCTCCTCGCTCGTTTCCCCTCTCTGTTAGTGCTCTCGCACATGCAGAGCGCTGCCCGCCATGGACGGCCGGCCAAGCTCGCCGCCGCCCGTGTCCTTGCCGCTCTAGGCCCCCATGGCCGCAGCCACGTGCACCACCGCCTTCACCTCGTCGTGCTGCATCTCACGCACTTGCTCACCCGAGCTATTGGCCTCCGGAGCAACGCCGCCATCTTACCGCTCGGCTGCATGCCGTCGGCGTGTGTGGCCAGGGCACCACGGCCCACCTCTAGCCGAGCTGCGGACACCCACGGATGCGCAAGAGGCCCCAGGTGCTTCACCGCCACTCCCTGGCCGCCGACGTGGCCTCCTTCGCTGGAACAGTGAGCTCCCGACGACCCCGTGCTGAAATCGTGACCAGGGGCTTCACGCAGAAATTTGAAGAAAGGAAGGGGCCTTTTTGCGAAGTCAGTGACTCAAATGAATAGTGCTCTCGGGACTGATTTGTAATTATTTTGCAGGAACTTTGGAAATTCATAGTAAATCATAGAAAAATCGTAAAATAGCAAATGAGTACTTTTTGGAATCCTTGTGAAATTCTCTATGCATTAGATCTATAATATGACATATTTTAGTTTAAAGTTTTCTCTGTAAAAATAGGTTTGTGCAGCTTGGTTTTTAATGCTAGTTGTATTTGACTTTTTCATAACTGCAGATCTAGGGCTCCAAATGAAGTGAAATTTTTGTGGCATGCTACTCATGTGATGTTTAATGTGTGGTAAAAATTGCAAGAATTTTGGTTGCCATATGAGTGATTTATTAGTGTATCTTGCTCTCACATGAATTCTTGCAATAGAAATTTGTCTTTTTCATAGAGGTTGATATACATGTCCAAATGGCTTGAAATTTGTACAGTAGACTATTGGGTGTATGTAAGAGCTACTGTAAGTTTTATAGATTTTATTATGGATTTTGGTATATGTTTATTATTTCACTTTGCTATCTAAATAAATTAAGAAATGCATTAAAAGAATTTATTTAGTGATGAGCACTATGCTTTTTGGTGATCATTTAACATGCACTTTATGATGGTTACATTTTTTGTGGCCAAATGTATGTTTGGAATATAAGTTAATATTTATTCTTGCAATTGATGCTTTCCTAGACAGTTTCTGGGACTTTGGTAATTGCACCATGAAAATGATGTTTGATGAGAAATATGCTTATAACAAAGTTGCAGATAACTCATTAATCTAGCTTGTGTTAAATTTTGGTGGTATTTGGCCTTATAGTTTGTGAGTAATGACTGTTTCAAGTTGGGTTCCAGAAATAGTTGTTCTCTGGAATCTCTGGACCAGATTCTATAATTATGCATGTTTGACTTTGTTAACTTGAGAATCATGCTAAGATGATTAAAGATGAATTATGGAAAATTTCATAAGCTTTCTATAATGTCTTGTTGCATGGCTATTGGATTTGTATAACTCCAGTTATGATCCAAACATGCAGCTGTTGTTTGCAATCTAGAAATAGACAGATGATAGTTGTGGTTGTTTACTCCATGTGTTGCTAAGTGTGGCTTATGCCCTTGATGATGGTCAAGTTAAGATACTTGTGATCTTGTTAAACTTGTGTTATGCTTGATGTGCTTGCCCTATTTAATTGGTTGTTTGATGTTAGTTAAATAGTTGTTGGTGTCTATGTCTTAATCGTGTGTTTACATGAATGATTATGTGATGCATCTTGTGTTACCATTCATCATATTCATACACATGCATCTTGCATCTCATCTAGGTACGCTAGATGCACCACGTGAAGGATGAGATGTTGAAGCCAAACCCGAAGACGGTGTTTGGTGGACCTATCCCGAAGATGGAAGGACTAAGCAAGTGCCGGGATGGGAGTTGCTCGCTAGGCGAGTGTCAGCTGTCCAACACTAACCTAAGTGTTCGCTCTCAGGCAAGCCCCAAAGCATACTAAGCCTCCTACTTTATAAAAGCAATTGAGTACATATATGTTATATATGTATTGTTGCATTAAGTTATAGGAGTTGATTGGAAACACTTGCTGCATATATACCCTTTCCTTGTCCCATAAATATACCTGAAATCCTATTTTGGTTCAGGATCAAAAATATTGCTTAGCCCTGCTTAGACCGGTAGCGATCGGTGATTTCCGGTCACCTGCAATTATAGGTGGTTACTGGAATATTTTAGCTATGGAATGGATGATATCCTAGAAATAACCAAGTGTTGATGGATAATTGGAGACCGGACAGAATAACTATTGGGCAACCAGACAGGGTTCTGGGGTGCTTGTAGTTTCCGTCTGTGTCGATTAAGGACCGACCGTTGTTGGGCCTTGGGTCATGTTGAACGCATGTCTCACATTTAGCTGGCCGGATAAAGTACCTTCCGACCATGAAACTGGGAGATTATTCGGGCCGAGTGGATTGCCCGCAGTACACTGTACCGGAGCAGGTGTGGTAGGACATGGGGGCACTATGGTAAGGCCAAAGAGCAGTCGGGCGGCCCCCGGGTACATGTGGTTCCTGGCAAACTCAAGACTTTACCTAGATAGTTGACTCGATGACCAATATCTCACTTTAGCGAGTGAGTGAGGTTTGTGTGAGGAATAAATTACCAACTGGTTAATAATCGATTCGAATCGCCATCGTTCACTGGATAGTGAACACTTGACTCGAGTTACGGCATCGTAGTAATGATGATGGAACACGGATGGTTATGTGGATGATGTTGGAAATGCTAAACCTAAAATGGTAACCTTTGATGTTAATGATTAATCAAGTGATTGCTTTAGCATAGGTGCTTACCTAGATTAATAGGTTATAACAAAGATGATGTAAAAGTGCTTAAAATGGTGTATTCATGATCACTTATGCTTTTCGCAAATGAGTCAAGCTAGCCCACTGAAAGAAAGTCTTGCATACTCCTTGGTGTCATATTATTTCTGGTTAATGACGGGTAAGTCTAGCTGAGTACCTTCTCGTACTTAGGGTTTATTCCCACTTGTTGTAGGTTGTGATGAATCATGGCTACTGCAAGAATGGGATGGCTCTTGCTGTAGTGGCGGAGTGTGATCATGGGCATGATCCTTCTGAGCTATCTTGTCTCTCATGCTTTTGTTGGAAATTGACCTTAGTACTGGCATGTATTTGAATTAAGGTGATATTAGTTTCAAACTACTTTGCTTCCGCTACTTTTGAACTTGAGTTGTAATAACTCTACTGAACTCCGATATATGTTAAATTACTTATGAAATGGATGTAACATATGACCTGTTATGTTGGACCACTACGATCTTGGCTTATATGTTGGTTGGTTTGAAATCCCTTGTGATTTTATTGGACTACCGGAGTTATAGGAGCTTAAGTAAGGGAATTTAATTGCTCCGGCGATTGTTTTTGTACTTTTGTTCTTATAATTTGGGCGGTTCCATGACAGTTGGCATCGGAGCAAGGTTCAACACTAAACATGTCATATGTGTATTGAAAACAAAGGTTTTGTTTGCAAAAATCAATTTTTGACAACTTATAGCTACTACATATATAGGTTTGTTCAAATCTGAATTTTAAATCTAAGTATGCCAGTGGTCATTTCCTTTATGCCCAATTAAGGACCCTTAGGTGGCTTAATTAAGTACTAACTTGGGGGGTTTTTAATTTTTGCATCTACGCCCAAGTCAAGGTATGTATGCATGATAACTTGACCACACCATTACCCCGTTGTCGAATGGTAGTGGTAACCTTCATATATGAAATAGCCATATATGTCGCTAGAGTTACATTCTTGCAACGTTGCACCTACGCCAAGGTAAGTGTGAGCTGGGAGAGCATGACCGTTCAACTGTCGGTCTAGGGGAGAGTTAGCTATGGTTACTGGCATAATTACATGTTTAGCCATGTATTTATGAAAGTACTTAATTATGAGTATATTTGTTGGGTAGCTATGATACCGAAGTATATGCATCAGGGGATGTATGTATGGAGAGTATTTAGTTTACTGCTTTCATTGTGTGCTATATTGGGAATTGTTGGGCTGCAATGAAATTTTCTGCAGGTACGCTAACCACGAATGCGTAAGTTGAATGTAGCTGACGACTAGCTCTATATCGAGAGAATGCGTGTTATGCCACCGACATAGAACGTGATTGCCACCTTAGCCTAGCAATCTTGTGAGGACGAATAGGACGAAGCATGCATCATCATGATTGTTGCTTTGTGCATATAACTATGCTCCTCCCACCTTTGTCCTAGTAAATAAGTAACTTGTGATTGATGTGCTGCACTATCTTCCTTGTTTGGAGTTAGTCAACAATGCCTTGTTCCATGTTACTTGAATAGGAAGTGCTTGAATTAGTGTGTGTTTAGTGTTAATAGGTAATTGAGGTTACGTGCTTGAACTTAAATATGTCCTTTAGTTTAGTCAAGTAGTGGATATGTTGCTCATGCGAGCTCTTGCAAATGCTTTAGATCTCACTTAAGCAATTGTGATTCCTATGAATAAACTAAATTATTGATTAGTCTAAAGTAAGAATGTTTGGAGTTACTAGAATAATGTGGTTGTGCGCTCTCTTGTTAACACAACAAGGTTTAACACAACAAGTTGTCTATAACTTTTATATTATCATATTAAGATGATTCTATATCTAACAAGGCCAAACAAGACAAAGAAGACATCTCTGCCCCGATTTGGACAGATTCTGTCATTTCACTTTACAAGCTCATAAGTAGAGATTTAGACCACCCCAATTAGTGCTATAGGACAATTTGGAAAGCTTAGAAAAAGTACTACCCTTCTTCTATTATCTCCAAGACATGATTCCATATGCCCACAGGTCAAACAAACCAAACATTCAGATCTATTCAGAGCATAAGAAAAACCTGACAGTAAAACTTCTAAATTTCATAACTCTCAAACTTTAAGACCTAGGGTCATGAATTTTTTTGGACAAGCTAGAAAAGTAAGTTAGCTACAACTTTGGTATTCTCTATAACTATAGAAAACACCATTATGACCACAAAAACATCACCACAACATAAAATCGTTCTAGTAGCCAACAAGCAAAACAAAGCTTGCCTTTGTTCTACTTAACAAGAGAGCACACAAACATGTTATTCTAGTAGCTCTAAACATTATTACCTTAGACCAACCAATCTAATTCATTAATAAGAATCACAATTACTTAGGTGAGGTCTAAAGCATTTGCAAACGCTTGGGTGAACAATATACCCACCACTTGACTAAACTAGAGGACATTTACAGGTTCAAGCATATAACCAGACTTATTTCTAGCAAGGCTAAGCACACACTTTCCCTAAGTACTTTCTATTCGAGCCACCTTGAATAAGACATTCATGTCTAACTCCACGGAAGAAAGATAGTGTAACACATTAATCACAAGTTACTCACTATAGAACAAGGGTGAGAGGAGCACAGCTATGCATAAGGCAATAATCATGAAGATGCATGCTTCGTCCTATTCGTCCTCACAAGATTGCCAACCTAAGGTGGCAATCACGTTCTATGTCGGTGGCATAACACGCACTCTCTCGATATATAGCTAGTCATCAGCTACATTCGACTTACGCATTCAAGGTTAGCATACCTGCAGAAAAGTTTCATTGCAGCCCAACATTTCCCAATATAGCACACAATGAAAGCAGAGAAGTAAAATTCTAAGTACTCCCATGTACATATACCCCCGTATATATACATGTAGCACCAAAACTACCCAAATCATTCGATCACCCACAATTAAGTACCTTCATATATACATGTGTGTAACATGTAAATAATCCAGTAACCAAAACTAGCTCTCCCCTAGACCGCTGGTTGGACGGTCATGCTCTCACAACTCACACTTACCTATGCGTAGGTGCGATGTTGCATAAAAGTAAACTAGCAACATATATGGCTATTTTATGTATGAAGGCTACCTCCAATCTGACACACCGGGTAGCATAGTGTGAGAGAGTTATCACACATTCATAACTTCGCCTGGGTGTAGATGCATAAATGAAAAACCCCCAAGTTAGTACTTATATAAGCCACCTAATAATCCTTATATGGGCATAAGGAAATTGACCACTGGCATATTAGGTTTAGAATTTAGATTTCACAAACCTATATATAGCTATAAGTTGATAAAACTAATTTTATAAAACAAAATCTTTGTTTTAAATACACATACGACAAGTTTAATGTTGAATCTTGCTCCGATACCAGCTGTAACGGAACCGTCCAAATTATAAGAGCACAAGTACAAAAACAATCACCGAAGTGATCAAATTCTCGCACTTGAGCCCATATAACTCCGGTAGTCCAATGAAATCATGAGGGATTTCAAACCAACCAATAAACCAGCCAAGATCGTAGTGATTCAACATAACCAGTCACATGTTACAACCATTTCATAAGTAATGCAATATACATCGGAGTTCAACGTAGTTATTACAACTTACATTGAAAAGTAGCAGAAGCAAAGTAATTTGAAACTAACATTATTCTTATTTCAAATACATGCCAGTACCACGGTCGACTTCCAACAAAAGCATTAGAGATGAGGTAAATAAGAAGGATCACGACCGTGATCACACTCCGCCTCTAAGGCAAGAGCCAACCAACTCTTGCAGTCACCATATCCATCACAACCTGCAACAAGTGGGGATAAAACCCTGAGTACAAGAAGGTACTCAGCTAGACTTACCCGTCAGAAACCAGAAATAAGGTGACACCAAGGATCATGCAAGGCTGATATAAAGTGGGGCTAGCTTGACAACATTTTGCATAAAAAGCTTAATATAGATGATCAATCATTAATGCTTAAGCATCAAGTTAATTATTATTAACCTATCATCTATATTAGAACCTGTACTAGAGCACTCACTTTATTAAGAACAGACAATATTAACCATAGCAGGTATAAATTGAGGCAACATTTCCATCATTATCCAATTAACCATCAGTTCAATTTAATGGAATCTATGTTGCCGCTGCTCAAGTCAAGTGCTCACTAACCGGGAGTGACGGCGATTCGAATCGAATTCCTATCCAGCTGGAGGGGTATTTCTAACACTCACCGCGTAGGCCCCTGCCAGGGTCGCACAAGCCACCTTTCGTACAATTTAGGAGTCGCGAGTTCGAATGATGCCGCATCCCTAAGGGCAACACTCTGCCAGGTGATAGGGACTCTAACCCCCCTTGGTCTCACGCCAATGTCCCCAAGCACATCCTTACTCTCCTCCAAGATGCGACCTACCATTCGATTCCCGTCCTGAACCGTATTACTCGGCTTCGCGGTCGGAACGACTTATCCGGCCAACTAAGTGTTAGACTGCGTTCAACATGACTCAAGGACGTACAGCGAATTGGTCCTTAAATGACTCAGACGGGGATAGATCTACACCTAAGACCTTCATGCCTTGTTGCTTCACTATCGTTATCCCGCCCGGTCTCATTTCATTTTATTAACACATGGTTTCTTTCCACGATAGCAAATATAGCCAACCGTGCCATATATGAATATCCCTACATCTCGCAGGTGATAGGAAATCACCTGACTTCTACCGCTTAAAGCAGGGCTAAGCATCTACTCGATCCTAGTCTATGTAGGATTTAAGGATTCATATATATTGACAAGGAATGATATAATGCAGCAAGGGTTTCCAACCAACTCCTACCACTTAATGCAACAATACTTATAACATATATAGAATTAATTGCTTTGAAGGTAGGAGGCTTATAATGCTCCGGGGCTTGCCTAGGATCTGACTCAAGTTAGAGTTTGTCAGGTGAAATCCGCTTAGCGAGCATCCTCTAATCTAGCACTCATCCGATCCTTCTACCTTTGGGATGGATCCACCGAACACCGTCTTTGGGTTTGGCTCCAATGCCATTTACTTCACATGTTTCTGCTAGCGTACCTATATGAGATGCAAGATGCAAGTGCATGAATACATGGAAGTATAATGGACAATGCATCACATACAGTAAACAAGACAAACACCATATTACACTCTACATGCATAAACACTTCAAGTTGCTTAAATAAAATCACCCAACCTAATATAAAAGATGACAAGCATATTAGGCATGGCACCCAAGGTTTCACAAGATCTCAGGTGTATGAAATTAACTACCCTCAAAGGCATAAGTCACACTTAACAATATACAAGCAAACAACTATAATTGACATTTATCAATTTCTAGACATGCAAACAACAGCTACAAGATTTAGCTATAACTAGAGCTACACAAATCCAAATGACTTACAAGAAGACATTCTGGAAAGCTTATAAAATTGTCTACAATTTATTTAATATTAACTAAGCCTGATTTCCAAGTTTAATAGGTCAAAAAGATAAAACTACAGAATCTAGTCTGCTCCAAACAGAGAGCAACCAAATCTAGGACCTGACTTTAAACATCTATAACTCAAAAACTACTCAGTGAAATACCACTAAATTTTAACACAAGCTATATACATGAATTATATACAACTTTGCTATAGACAAGATGCTCAGAAAACATCATTACCATGGGGTAATTTACATTGCCCCCAGAACTGCCCAGAAACTACTAATTGCAAGAAATAATTATTAACATATGTTGCAAACATATAATTGTGCAAAACCAACTTTACCAATATTTCATACATGACTAATGAACACTAGAAAACATAGTATCCATTACTAAATAAATTCTTTTAACATATTTTCTTAATTTATTTAGATAAATAGGTGCAATTATGAACACCTATCAAAAGTGCACAATAAATTCTACCAAAATTACAGTGTCCTACAAATGCTCCCAAAGTCTACTGTCCAAATTTTAAGCCATTTGTACATGCATATCAACCTCTATGAAAAAGACAAATAGCTATTGTAATAAATCATGTGAGAGCAAGTTAAACCTAAAACTCAATATTTTCTATGAACACAGGGCCATAGTATGAATCAACATGATAGAGCAACATCATACTAAGGTAATGGAACAATATTTTCCATTTTATCAATTATATATTATTTATAAGCTAGTTATCAAGACATAAGCAAGTTAAATCAACAACTTGATCATACAGTAAGAAATGACCATGAAATTTATACCACAGTACATTCATAGCATGGAAAGACTACCATAAAAATTTCACATCATTTGGAGTAACACAACTTAAGATATAAAAATGACAAGCAATATAATGTAGATTTCCTTATTTATCAAGGTCAAATCAAAACCTTAAGAAAATGGTGAACAACTAGTGTGTTTGATATTTTTCCTAGCAAGTACATGTCATCATAAAATTAACAAAATAATAATCACTATTTTTGGACTTCCCAAACTCTAAATATGGCTTTGGTCAAGTATAAGCATTTTTAGAGCTCTTTTCCAACTTAAATCAAAACACCAGAAATTTTCTACAAACAAGTACCCTTTTATGATTCTACTGCATAGATATTTTCTCTAGGTTTCCAAAAAGCCCACATTTGCCATTTTTAGACTTTTCCATCAATAGATATGGATTTTAGAAGATTTAACATGAATTCTGGAATTCAAAATCAATATTACCCAACCCACTTCATTTGCTAGGCACACCCAAACAAATACCCAATCTCTGCCACCCATAACCCGACATGTGGGACCCACTGTCCAGTTGGGCCTATTTGTCATACGAACAGAGAGACAGGAGGGCGCCGGTCTTCTTCTCCATGCCGAAAACAGAGGAGTTGGGGGAAGGGGCATCGGGCCGATTTCGCCGGCCGGCAGGGGCGGCGCCGGTGGCGAGTGGCAGCAGTGCGGCCATCCTCGGCCACGTGCGCACCTGAGCGGAGGCGCAGCTCGCCCAGGAGCAGCCCACAGCGGCATGACCACGCGCACGCGCGGCCATGGCGGCTGTTGCAGGCGGCAGCAGCGCTACCGGCGGCGGGGAGGCTCGTCGGCGATGGGGGTGTAGCGGGGGAGTACTAGGGGGTCCGTGCACATCCACGAGCAGCCACAGCTCGGCTAGAGCTGGCCCCTAGCCTCCTGGCCACGTGCTACCCCATCAGCGGTGGACATGGCGTCAGCAACCGTACGACGTGGTGGCGAGGAGCGGCCGGGAATGAGTGCAGTAGGTGCAGCCGGTAAAGGCGGAGGTGGTGGTGTTCTCAGTTTGTCTGGTGGCCAACTATGGTGGCGCAACGACGGCGAATAGGAAGCTCGGCCACCGACAATGGTAGGTCACGGCGGCAAAGTCGTTCGTGGCCGCGAGCGGAGAGTGCGAGGGCGTGCGCTAACCGTCTAGGGAGCTCGGGCAAGCATTCTGGTACTCCCCATCGCGAGCAGAAGGCAGGGGCACGCGGCAGCCGCAGTGGGGCATGCTCACGCGCATGGAGGACACGCACTAGACCACGTGTCGGTGGTCGAGGCAAATCATCGAGCACGTGGTGTGCGTGCATCAGTCCGACTTGGAGGCCATGTTTGGGCCAGCTATGGGCCAAACTGGGCTATGGGCCTAAAAGCAAAGTTGTAGCCCATACCACGCTCGACAAATGTCATTAAGGCACCTAGACCATTAGGACCATAGATTAGGAGATAATCAGTCCCCAAATCACCAGCGTCAACATGCTAAACTAGGGCTCGGTTTTTGTGACTTTGCAATGCCAAACTTGGTCAAATTGGTCCCAAATCTTTACATGTTCCCCAATGAATTGTTTCCAACTTTTGTTTTTGGTTCAAGTTGAGTTGCTTAGTAAAATTTAGAGAACGCGGAATGTCAACGTCGAAGACACTGAAATCGGGGTTTTAAAATTTTTAAGTGCTGAAATCAGCCCTATTTCTTACTTGTGGGCCCTTTTTGAGCATGTTCCACACATTTTCATGACTTGACTCTTAAACAAAGTTTGTTCCTTATAAAATTCTCTACAACTTTTTAAAAGGATGCATAGTCACACAAGGCTTCTAGGTCACTCTTTTGAAATGGTAAAAAAAGGGTTCTAGGGTCCATACATGGTCAACCATCACTTAGAAGCACATTTAGGCAAAATGATCAACATGAACATTGTTCCATGAAGTGTCCTAAGTGTAGTTAAGGTGTTGTAGAGGCCAAACATACACACCATGCATAGGTTGCACAAAAGTGTGGCCTCACATGCCTTGAAAAATAGAACTCAAGTGAAATGCTATAGTTGTTTCATGTGGTTGTTTCAAGATACATGCTACACATGTTCCACTAGGGTGTTCCACATGTGTCCAAGATGTGTTGCACATGTTGCATTTGTATGTTGCATAAACACTAGTTCACATGGAATGTAAGGCATGTTTCCTTGTTTCAAATGCATGCTTCAGTTATAATCCAAACAAGCATATAACTTATCATTTCATGTGACTTTTTTATTCCAAACTTCATGAAACTTTTCCAAGGATCAATATAGATAGGTACCAAGGTGAGACACATGAAGATATTGCAATAACACCACCCAAGCATATATCTTGAAAAGGGGCTTATATTTAAAGCAATGGTGCAACATCCAACTTTAGGTTAGGCTCATCTCCATAGGTTGACCTTGACATTGTCATCTCCACTTAATCTGTCATGTTTGAGCTCAAACCCACTACTTAGTGAGCGACAAACACCTGGGGTGTTACAGCCCTCCCCCCTTAAAAGAATCGCGTCCCGAGATTCGGTGCGAAAGACTTTTCAAGGGAAGAGAAGCCTGTTATCCAGTTCCCATCATCTGCTATAGCATTCAGCTACAAAGCTTTGACATTGGTGGAACTAATTTGGTCAAGGCACTTTTCGATACTTACTCTTCATGGTAAAATTTGTCTAAAGAATTTCCTTCATTGACTTCCATGAAGCATTGTTACTTTGGGAGGAATCCCAGATAGCACAGTACTGCATTCTCAATGTACGGAGATCATTTGGTCCATGAGCAACCACTCACAAGTATCTGATTCTTTAATGAACATAACATGGTCCGTATGAACTTTACACTAGACCGAAATCTTTAGAAGTATACTCGTTGAAATAACTCTATGTTCACAAAGTTTGAAAAGTAGCCCTCTACCAAAATGGCTTGAGCGCAACCTTCCAAAAGGGGTGAGATCATAGATGACAAACATCCTCTGAGGTTATAGGATACTGACTAACCAATAGACAGGGTCTATGTTGGTCGTAAATGTTCAATCCTCCCGATATCAACTAATGAAAAACTACTTAAAGTTCCATGTGTGTAGTTCTCTTTCTCTGATGACAACACTGTATTATCTAAGTCTATCGAGGGGTTAGTGAATGTGATAGCTAACTCTGTTGGTTCTGCCAACAGCTATCTAAAAGATTCTTTTATCCAAAGACAATAGTTATCTGGGTTGAAGCAGATGCAACCTCTTGGGTAAAAACATTTATAAGGTACTAAAGTATGTCATCATTAGAAAATTAGTACCAAAGCAAAATGTAGTGAGGCCTTAAGGACAACAAAAGTTGTAATATTTACTAAACCGCGGAAAGTAGTCTACCACCAAGTGATTGACTAAAATTTTCCTTGGTGACTTAGTTGTACTGTAAGTTGAGTTGACTTGCAGCATAACAACTTCATCAGGCCAACTTTCACCTAGAGGCTTCCTTTTTAGGATCAAATAGCAGCTCTAAGATGGGAAATCTATTGTTTGACACTTTTCAAATTGCTTTTGATTCGTGATGGTATAAATTGATTTGCAGAACACCAAGGCTATTCGTACATGGTTGATACGAGAAAGCAAAAGCAAACGAAAGAGTGTAAACTAGTATCTTTGGAACCTCAAAAAGGCCATCCCATAGTAGATCTCAACTATTAATTTACATACCAATCCAAGGATGCACACGTTTTGAACTTGCGGGTTACTTTTGCAGGGCAAAACGCATACTCTGCCTAGAGGATCTTTCTACAAGAATAAGGAACCATTTCTAAATAGTTCTCAATACTTCATACAATAGAGTTATGAACAAACCGTTTGTGGCACCTAAGGGCACAAGGATGCTAATTGAAACTAGGTCATGCTTTCTCTAATTCTCCACTTTAGCTGATAGGACACCTTACACTATCTGTGTGATTGTCCAAGACGGAATTGACTTGATCACAATGGCTCTAGAAGATAGAGTATCACTCAAGTTGTTGGCTAGTTGATTAATTTCTTGTTGGTTATTGTTCTGTAAGACATAGCCTTCGTAGCTACCAAGGAGTCGTTACCTAGTTGGAGATTAACCTTTCTATTGGTAACTTGATATGAACCCGCTAGGGTGAATCCTGATCTTTCGATGAGAGAAGGTGGATAACTCGATTTGGGATGGAGATGACGTTCACAGCCCGACTACAGCCTTCTAAGCTGCGCCTTAGCAATCGATACACCACCTCCAACAGCCGTTGTGATCTTGTGGAGCACGATCAACCAAACCACTAGGGTAATTCCTGCAAGCAATCGAGGAACAAGCAAGAACAAGTAGAACAAGCAACTCAATTGCAAATATGGAGATGAAAAACCAATCTGAACTCGTAAGGTTGGGGTTCTGAATCAAGTAGAACGGATGGTCTAGTCAACACACACGTCTACAAGGAAGTAGCAATGGCTAAACTTTTAACAAAACAAAACCCAATCTGTTTGTGGTGGCTCTAATCCTTATTAATACCTAGGGGAATGACCAGGGGGTGTTGGGGTCGTTCTCCAACCCTAGGACACGTCCTTAATGGACCCAAATTGATACATGAACCATCGGCCCAAAATAGGGTGACGCAGCACCAAAGGCAGAAAAGGTCCCGGCGTTGAAATGACGATTGCGGAAGCATCGGATAAGATATAGCCATGATCCCAGATCCGTTGGAAAATAGACTTGATAAGCTTTCCAAAAAGTGCTATAACGTCCCAATCGGAGTCCGTATGAAGTCGTGGTGACCGTCGCAATTTGGGACTATTTTGCAGTCCGAATTCAACTTCCAAAACGTGTTGGACTTGGACTCTTTCTGTCCTTGGAACCAAAGTGACGTGGTGGCCTAGCGGAGGACATTAGGAATACTTGGATTTGGTCCCCAATCAACTTCATTAACCTTCCATGCTTTCCATATGCAATCAAACCTTGCCTTGATCCATGTAAGTAATTCTGAAAATGAGAATGAACACACATCATGGTGCAGCATCAATTCATCAAATGCATCAATGATAAGCCTCATATAGAATGGTTGCACCTTTGGTATAGAAGTGGTTGGCATGGTCATCTTTGAGACAATGATGTCCTCATCATTACGGACTCTGATTGGGACGTTATAGCACTTTTTGGAAAGCTTATCAAGTCTATTTTCCAACGGATCTGGACTCATGGCTATATCTTATCCGATGCTTCCGCAATCATCATTTCAACGTCAGGACCTTTTTTGCCTTTGGTGCTGCATCACCCTATTTTGGGCCGATGGTCCATGTATCAATTTGGGTCCATTAAGGACGTGTCCTAGGGTTGGAGAATGACCCCAACACCCCCCTGGTCATTCCCCTAGGTATTAATAAGGATTAGAGCCGCCATAAACAGATTGGGTTTTGTTTTGTTAAAAGTTTAGCCATTGCTACTTCCTTGTAGACACGTATGTTGACTAGACCATCCGTTCTACTGATTTAGAACCCCAACCTTGTGAGTTTAGATTGGTTTTTCATCTCCATATTTGCAATCAAACCTTCCCTTGATCCATGTAAGTAATTCTAAAAATGAGAATGAACACACATCATGGTGCAGCATCAATTCATCAAATGCATCAATGATAAGCCTCATATAGAATGGTTGCACCTTTGGTATAGAAGTGGTTGGCATGGTCATCTTTGAGCCAATGATGTCCTCATCATAACTAATCAGTTGTCTCTCAACACTAAAAAGTTCCAAATCTTCATTCTTGATCACAATAATTGTGGTCAATACAAGCAGATGGTTACCATCGAAGTCCGCAGATAAGGAGTCACACCAGAGATGGTTGATTTCGACGGTATGGCCATTATGCATACAAAGGTTAAAACTTGCATATTGTAATGATTGAGTCTTATCCAACGGATGACTTGTCCAACATTAAGTGTTGTGTGTCCTTTTTATCCAACAGGAATGAGATACTTCGCTCTCTAGATGGTGGTCGTCAGTATTGGGACAACTAAGTAGAGTCGCTTGTCTACCACCTATTGCAGTCTGTTAATGTTTATGTCAGTGACCAGTTCTTCAAAGGTTATCCTCTTAGCAAATTCAGAAGGAAGCTCCACTACTTTCTGTCTAAGACATGGATCTTACGATACAATCTGGAGAGATAACCAAGGAAGGAACACGAGAAAATAACACATCGACTGTTGTTTGATAATGGATCATGACTAGAAACTGTGATACCAGCGTGTGCCAAGCAGCTAGCCATGTGTCTGCAGCCAAGGAGGCCCTTGGTTTTGTCGCGGCACCATCAGCTGCTACTCATAACACCATTACTAAATGCACAACGAAAGTGAAATTTCAAGTGGCACTAATGGGTTGTGAGAACAAGCGCCATACAAGGAGGGATAGCAAGCAAAGGTAGTCACAAGGTTTAGAATCAATAGGGAAGCTATTCATAGATCAAAACACCTCACAAGAGAACATAGCTCCATTGCCGAAGGCGACTGAGCATGTGATTTTTGCGTAATTCCACGCACACCTAGCGTTGACTAAGGAAACTACCAGATAATTAATTAACAAATATTCGATCATGTTGAGCACAACATGAGATCAAGACTGATAAACATCTCGAGACTTGGGAAGGTTGGAGATAGATTAAGCAAACTTCAAGGATAAAATTGAGGTACCACTCAAAGATTGAGTTGATAAGGTGCTACTACACAATTTGCAAGCAAATGATTTGGAGACCGCAGCAAAGAGACGTTGCGTCATACTAGCTAACCTTTGGGAGAGGCAACCGGGAGGTCCAACATGGATTTGGTTATGGGCCTTACAACTTGGCAGCGAACCACTATGGCCAAAATGAGGTGGTTGCGAGAATCTATCTTGGTTGGTAGACCAAATAAAGGTATTCACGTGCGGGTGTAGGACAACCATGGTATACGTGAATATTTAAGGGCCTAGACTCAGGCTTAGATACCAAGCGAAGGCATTGTGCACAAACATTAAAAACAAGCAACCACGACTACAAGCTTAGGCTCATAAGGAGAAGAACCTAATTGGAGATGACACTAAGAGATCGTTTCATGTAACTCGAGTATTGCTCTAAGATAACGCTATTCGACACTCGTATGCTCACCGAGGATAAATGAGGTGCCCACTAAGGTACTACCTAGATAACAAGCATACATACACGCATCATAACTTCAAGCAACACATGAAGAAGCTTACACAAACAAACTCGAGCAATAATTACTAAGCACCAGGCCCACCCATAACAAGCATTTATCTAAAGCAAGAGCTAACTACAAGTTTAGCCCAAAACAAACGCTAGCTACGGTAGCCAACTTAGCATGGGCACAGAACATGGACAGCAACATAGCAGTTACTTGTTTCGACCATAGCTGAGGTTGTAGACATCCCACAAAGGTGATCCTAGACTTTCTAGAAAGCTTAGAAAGATGGCTACACTTTAGTTATTCATACCAAAAGCTAATTCATAGATTAACATGAACAAAAATGGTAATGTTTCAGATCTGTACCAATATGGACAGAAAACTGACAAGAGCTTCAAAGATGCATAACTGGAGTTCTAGAGACACAACAAGGCTGAGCCTTAACTTTATGTAAATCTTATTAAGTTTTCTATAACTTTCTTAGTATCATATTAAGATGATTCTATATCTAACAAGGTCAAACAAGACAAAGAAGACATCTCTGCCCGGATTTGGACAGATTCTATCATTCCACTTTACAAGCTCATAAGTAGAGATTTAGACCACCCCAATTAGTGCTATAGGACAATTTGGAAAGCTTAGAAAAAGTACTACACTTCTTCTATTATCTCCAAGATATGATTCCATATGCCCACAGGTCAAACAAACCAAACATTCAGATCTATTCAGAGCATAAGAAAAACCTGACAGTAAAACTTCTAAATTTCATAACTCTCAAACTTTAAGACCTAGGGTCATGAATTTTTTTGGACAAGCTAGATAAGTAAGTTAGCTACAACTTTGGTATTCTCTATAACTACAGAAAACACCATTATGACCACAAAAATATTACCACAACAGAAATCGTTCTAGCAGCCAACAAGCAAAACAAAGCTTGCCTTTGTTCTACTTAACAAAAGAGCACACAAACATGTTATTCTAGTAGCTCTAAACATTATTACCTTAGACCAACCTATCTAATTCATTAATAAGAATCACAATTACTTAGGTGAGGTCTAAAGCATTTGCAAACACTTGGGTGAACAATATACCCACCACCTGACTAAACTAGAGGACATTTACAGGTTCAAGCATGTAACCACACTTATTTCTAGCAAGGCTAAGCACACACTTTCCCTAAGTACTTTCTATTCGAGCCACCTTGAATAAGACATTCATGTCTAACTCCACGGAAGAAAGATAGTGTAACACATTAATCACAAGTTACTCACTATAGAGCAAGGGTGAGAGGAGCACAGCAATGCATAAGGCAACAATCATGAAGATGCATGCTTCGTCCTATTCGTCCTCACAAGATTGCCAACCTAAGGTGGCGATCACGTTCTATGTCGGTGGCATAACACGCACTCTCTCGATATATATCTAGTCGTCAGCTACATTCGACTTACGCATTCGTGGTTAGCATACCTGCAGAAAAGTTTCATTGCAGCCCAACAGCACACAATGAAAGCAGAGAAGTAAAATTCTAAGTACTCCCATGTACATATACCCCCGTATATATACATGTAGCACCAAAACTACCCAAATCATTCGATCACCCACAATTAAGTACCTTCATATATACATGTGTGTAACATGTAAATAATCCAGTAACCAAAACTAGCTCTCCCCTAGACCGCTGGTTGGACGGTCATGCTCTCACAACTCACACTTACCTGTGCGTAGGTGCGATGTTGCATAAAAGTAAACTAGCAACATATATGGCTATTTCATATATGAAGGCTACCTCCAATCTGACACACCGGGTAGCATAGTGTGAGAGAGTTATCACACATTCACAACTTGGCCTGGGTGTAGATGCATAAATGAAAAACCCCCAAGTTAGTACTTATATAAGACACCTAATAATCCTTATATGGGCATAAGAAAATTGACCACTGGCATATTAGGTTTAGAATTCAGATTTCACAAACCTATATATAGCTATAAGTTGATAAAACTAATTTTATAAAACAAAATCTTTGTTTTAAGTACACATACGACAAGTTTAATATTGAATCTTACTCCGATACCAGCTGTAACAGAACCGTCCAAATTATAAGAGCACAAGTACAAAAACAACTACCGAAGTGATCAAATTCTCGCACTTGAGCCCATATAACTCCGGTAGTCCAATGAAATCATGAGGGATTTCAAACCAACCAACAAACCAGCCAAGATCGTAGTGATTCAACATAACCAGTCACATGTTACAACCATTTCACAAGTAATGCAATATACATCGGAATTCAACGTAGTTATTACAACTTACATTGAAAAGTAGCGGAAGCAAAGTAATTTGAAACTAGCATTATTCTTATTTCAAATACATACCAGTACCACGGTCGACTTTCAACAAAAGCATTAGAGATGAGGTAAATAAGAAGGATCACGCCCGTGATCACACTCCGCCTCTAAGGCAGGAGCCAACCAACTCTTGCAGTCGCCATGATACATCACAACCTGCAACAAGTGGGGATAAAACCCTGAGTACAAGAAGGTACTCAGCTAGACTTACCCGTCAGAAACCAGAAATAAGGTGACACCAAGGATCATGCAAGGCTGATATAAAGTGGGGCTAGCTTGACAACATTTTGCATAAAAGCTTAATATAGATGATCAATCATTAATGCTTAAGCATCAAGTTAATTATCATTAACCTATCATCTATATTAGAACCTGTACTAGAGCACTCACTTTATTAGGTGCAAACAATATTAACCATAGCAGGTATAAATTGAGGCAACATTTCCATCGTTATCCAATTAACCATCAGTTCAATTTAATGGAATCTACGTTGCCGCTGCTCAAGTCAAGTGCTCACTAACCGGGAGCGACGGCGATTCGAATCGAATTCCTATCTAGCTAAAAGGGTATTTCTAACACTCACCACACAGGCCCCTGCCAGGGTCACACAAGCCACCTTTCATACAATTCAGGAGTCACGAGTTCGAATGATGCCGCATCCCCAAGGGCAACACTCTGCTAGGTGATAGGGACTCTAACCCCCCCTTGGTCTCACGCCAATGTCCCCAAGCACATCCTTACTCTCCTCCAAGATGCGACCTACCATTCGATTCTCGGCCTGAACCGTATTACTCGGCTTCGCGGTCGGAATGACTTATCCGGCCAACTAAGTGTTAGACTGCGTTCAACATGACTCAAGGACATACAGTGAATCGGTCCTTAAATGACTCAAACGGGGATAGATCTACACCCAAGACCTCTATGCCTTGTTGCTTCACTATCGTTATCCCACCCGGTCTCATTTCATTTTATTAACACATGGTTCCTTTCCACGATAGCAAATATAGCCAACCGTGCCATATATGAATATCCCTACATCTCGCAGGTGATAGGAAATCACCTAACTTCTACCGCTTAAAGCAGGGCTAAGCATCTACTCGATCCTAGTCTATGTAGGATTTAAGGATTCATATATCTGGACAAGGAATGATATAATGCAGCAAGGGTTTCCAACCAACTCCTACCACTTAATGCAACAATACTTATAACATATATAGAATTAATTGCTTTGAAGGAGGAGGCTTATAATGCTCCGGGGCTTGCCTGGGATCCGACTCAAGTTAGAGTTTGTCAGGTGAAATCTGCTTGGCGAGCATCCTCCAATCCAGCACTCGTCCGATCCTTCTACCTTTGGGATGGATCCACCAAACACCGTCTTTGGGTTTGGCTCCAACGCCATTTACTTCACACGTTTCTACTAGCGTACCTATATGAGATGCAAGATGCAGGTGCATGAATACATGGAAGTATAATGGACAATGCATCACATATAGTAAACAAGACAAACACCATATTACACTCCACATGCATAGACACTACAAGTTGCTTAAATAAACATCACCCAACCTAATATAAAAGATGACAAGCATATTAGGCATGGCACCCAAGGTTTCACAAGATCTCAGATGTATGAAATTAACTACCCTCAAAGGCATAAGTCACACTTAACAATATACAAGCAAACAACTATAATTGGCATTTATCAATTTCTAGACATGCAAACAGCAGCTACAAGATTTAGCTATAACTAGAGCTACACAAATCCAAATGACTTACAAGCAGACATTCTGGAAAGCTTATGAAATTGTCTACAATTTATTTAATATTAACTAAGCCTGATTTCCAAGTTTAATAGGTCGAAAAGATAAAACTACAGAATCTGGTCTGCTCCAAACATAGAGCAACCAAATCTGGGACCTTACTTTAAACATCTATAACTCAAAAACTACTCAGTCAAATACCACCAAATTTTAACACAAGATATATACATGAATTATATACAACTTTGCTATAGACAAGATGCTCAGAAAACATCATTACCATGGGGTAATTTACATTGCCCCAAGAACTGTCCAGAAACTACTAATTGTAAGAAATAATTATTAACATATGTTGCAAACATATAATTGTGCAAAACCAACTTTACCAACATTTCATACATGACTAATGAACACCAGAAAATATAGTATCCATTACTAAATAAATTCTTTTAACACATTTTCTTAATTTATCTAGATAAATAGGTGGAATTATGAACACCTATCAACAGTGCACAATAAATTCTACCAAAATTACAGTGTCCTACAGATGCTCCCAAAAGTCTACTGTCCAAATTTTAAGCCATTTGGACAAGTATATCAACCTCTATGAAAAAGACAAATAGCTATTGCAATAAATCATGTGAGAGCAAGTTAAACCTAAAACTCAATATTTTCTATAAACACAGGGCCATAGTATGAATCAATATGATACAACAACATCATACTAAGGTAATGCAACAATATTTTCAATTTTATCAATTATATTTTATTTATAAGCTAGTTATAAAGACATAAGCAAGTTAAATCAACAACTTGATCATACAGTAAGCAATGACCATGAAATTTATACCACAGTACATTCATAGCATGGAAAGACTACCATAAAAATTTCACATTATTTGGAGCAACACAACTTAAGATATAAAAATGACAAGCAATATAATGTAGATTTCCTTATTTATCAAGGTCAAATCAAAACCTTAAGAAAATAGTGAACAACTAGTGTGTTTGATATTTTTCCTAGCAAGTACATGTCATCATAAAATTAACAAAATAAGAATCACTATTTTTGGACTTCCCAAACTCTAAATATGGCTCTGGTCAAGTATAAGCATTTTTAGAGCTCTTTTCCAACTTAAATCAAAACACCATAAATTTTGTACAAACAAGTACCCTTTTATGATTCTAATGCATAGATATTTTCTCCAGGTTTCCAAAAAGCCCACATTTGCCATTTTTGGACTTTTCCATCAATAGATATGGATTTTAGAAGATTTAACATGAATTCTGGAATTCAAAATCAATATTACCCAACCCACTTCATTTGCTAGGTGCACCCAAACAAATACCCAATCTCTGCCACCCATAACCCGACATGTGGGACCCACTGTCCAGTTGGGCCCGTTTGTCATACGAACAGAGAGATAGAGAGACAGGAGGGTGTCGGTCTTCCTCTCCATGCCGAAAACAGAGGAGTTGGGGGAAGGGGCGTCGGGCCGATTTCGCCGGCTGGCAGGGGCGGCGCCGGTGGCGAGTGGCAGCAGTGCGGCCATCCCCGGCCACGTGCGCACCTGAGCGGAGGCGCAGCTCACCCAGGAGCAGCCCACAGCGGCATGACCACACGCACGCGTGGCCATGGCGGCTGTTGCAAGCGGCGGCGGCGCTGCCGGCGGCGGGGAGGCTCGTCGGTGATGGGGGTGCAGCGGGGGAGTACTAGGGGGTTCGCGCACATCCACGAGCAGCCACAGCTCGGCCAGAGGTGGCCCCTAGCCTCCTGGCCGCGTGCTACCCCTTCGGTGGTAGACATAGCGTCGGCAACCGTACAACGTGGTGGCGAGGACCAGCCGGGAATGGGTGCAGTAGGTGCAGCCGGTAAAGGCGGAGGTGGTGGTGTGCTCAGTTTGTCTGGTGGCCAACTATGGTGGCACAACGACGGCGGACAGGAAGCTCGGCCACCGGCAATGGCAGGCCACGGCGGCGACGTCGTTCGTGGCCGCGAGCGGAGAGTGCGAGGGCGTGCGCTAACCGTCTGGGGAGCTCGGGCAAGCGTTCTGGTACTCCCCATCACGAGCATGGAGGACATGCACTAGACCACGTGTCGGCGGTCGAGGCAAATCATCGAGCACGTGGTGTAAGTGCATTAGTCCGACTTGGAGGCCATGTTTGGGCCAGCTATGGGCCGAACTGGGCTATGGGCCTAAAAGCAAAGTTGTAGCCCATACCACGCTCGACAAATGTCATTAAGGCACCTAGACCATTAGGACCATATATTAGGAGATAATCAGTCCCCAAATCACCAGCATCAACATGCTAAACTAGGGCTCGGTTTTTGTGACTTTGCAATGCCAAACTTGGTCAAATTGGTCCCAAATCTTTACATGTTGTTCCCCAATGAATTATTTCCAACTTTTGTTTTTGGTTCAAGTTGATTTGCTTAGTCAAATTTAGAGAACGCGGAATGTCAACGTTGAAGACACTGAAATCGGGGGTTTAAAATTTTTAAGTGCTGAAATCAGCCCTATTTCTTACTTGTGGGCCCTTTTTGAGCATGTTCCACACATTTTCATGACTTGACTCTTAAACAAAGTTTGTTCCTTATAAAATTCTCTACAACTTTGTAAAAGGATGCACAGTCACACAAAGCTTCTAGGTCACTCTTTTTAAATGGTAAAAAAAAGGGTTCTAGGGTCCATACATGGTCAACCATCACTTAGAAGCACATTTAGGCAAAATGATCAACATGAACATTGTTCTATGAAGTGTCCTAAGTGTAGTTAAGGTGTTGTAGAGGCCAAACATACACACCATGCATAGGTTGCACAAAAGTGTGGCCTCACATGCCTTGAAAAATAGAACTCAAGTGAAATGCTATAGTTGTTTCATGTGGTTGTTTCAAGATACATGCTACACATGTTCCACTAGGGTGTTCCACATGTTTCCAAGATGTGTTGCACATGTTGCATTTGTATGTTGCATAAACACTAGTTCACATGGAATGTAAGGCATGTTTCCTTGTTTCAAATGCATGTTTCAGTTATAATCCAAACAAGCATATAACTTATCATTTCATGTGACTTTTTTATTCCAAACTTCATGAAACTTTTCCAAGGATCAATATAGATAGGTACCAAGGTGAGACACATGAAGATATTGCAATAACACCACCCAAGCATATATCTTGAAAAGGGGCTTATATGTAAAGCAATGGTGTAACATCCAACTTTAGGTTAGGCTCATCTCCATAGGTTGACCTTGACATTGTCATCTCCACTTAATCTGTCATGTTTGAGCTCAAACCCACTGCTTAGTGAGTGACAAACACCTGGGGTGTTACAATATATATGTATTGTTGCATTAAGTTATAGGAGTTGATTGGAAACACTTGTTGCATATATACCCTTTCATTGTGCCATAAATATACCTGAAATCCTATTTTGGTTCAGGATCAAAAATATTGCTTAGCCCTGCTTAGACCGGTAGCGATCAGTGATTTCCGGTCACCTGCAATTATAGGTGGTTACTAGAATATTTTAGCTATGGAATGGATGATATCCTAGAAATAACCAAGTGTTGATGGATAATTGGAGACCGGACGGAATAAGTATTGGGCAACCAGACAGGGTTCTGGGGTGCTTGTAGTTTCCGTCTGTGTCGAGTAAAGACCGGCCATTGTTGGGCCTCGGGTCATGTTGAACACATGTCTCACATTTAACTGGCTGGATAAAGTACCTTCCGACCACGAAACTGGGAGATTATTCGGGCCGAGTGGATTGCCCGCAGCGCACTGTACCGGAGCAGGTGTGGTAGGACATGGGGGCGCTATGGTAAGGCCAAAGAGCAGTCGGGCGGCCCTCGAGTACATGTGGTTCCTGGCAAACTCAAGACTTTACCTGGATAGTTGACTCGATGACCAATATCTCACTTTAGTGAGTGAGTGAGGTTTGTGTGAGAAATAAATTACCACCTGGTTAATAATCGATTCAAATCACCATTGTTCACTGGATAGTGAACACTTGACTCGAGTTATGGCATCGTAGTAATGATGATGGAACACGGATGGTTATGTGGATGAAGTTGGAAATGCTAAACCTAAAATGGTAACCTTTAATGTTAATGATTAATCAAGTGATTGCTTTAGCATAGGTGCTTACCTAGATTAATAGGTTATAACAAAGATGATGTAAAAGTGCTTAAAATGGTGTATTCATGATCACTTATGCTTTTCGCAAATGAGTCAAGCTAGCCCACTGAAAGAAAGCCTTGCATACTCCTTGGTGTCATATTATTTCTGGTTTATGACAGGTAAGTCTAGCTGAGACCTTCTCGTACTTAGGGTTTATTCCCACTTGTTGTAGGTTGTGATGAATCATGGCTACTGCAAGAATGGGATGACTGCTGCTGTAGTGGCGGAGTGTGATCTTTGGCATGATCCTTCTGAGCTATCTTGTCTCTCATGCTTTTGTTGGAAATTGACCTTGGTACTAGCATATATTTGAATTAAGGTGATATTAGTTTCAAACTACTTTGCTTCCGCTACTTTTGAACTTGAGTTGTAATAACTCTACTAAACTCTAATATATGTTGAATTACTTACAAAATGGATGTAACATATGACCTGTTATGTTGGACCACTACGATCTTGGCTTGTATGTTGGTTGGTTTGAAATCCCTCGTGATTTTATTGGACTACCTGAGTTATAGGAGCTTAAGTACGGGAATTTAATTGCTCCGGCGATTGTTTTTGTACTTTTGTTCTTATAATTTGGGTGGTTCCGTGACATATACTATAAGCATAGAAATTCTTTTGGGCACACCCTATGAACTCCTAGGTGACGCGGGTCAAATGGAGGCTCGTTTCAGCCTCTTTGCAGATTGTGCTAATCTCAAGACAAGATAGGTGCACGGTTTGAGTTGAATGTGCAATAGGCTTGAAAATCATTTTAGGCGCACCCGAGGGAACTCCTAGGTGACGTGCGTCAAGTGGAAGCTCACTTTGGTCCGCTTGGAGATAATGTTAATCTCGAAGCAAGATAGGTGCACGGTTTGCGCCAAGCATAGCATTGGCTCAAAAATTAGTTTGGATGCACCTGATTGTACTCCTACGTGATGTGGTCCGAGTAGAAGCTCAATTCGGTCCGTTTGGAGACAGTGTTATTCTCAATGCAAGATTGGTGCAGGGTTTGCATGGAACGTGCAATAGGCTTGGAAATTGTTTCGGGTGCACTTGATGGAACTACTAGGTGACTTGGGTCAAGTGGAAGCTCGTTTCAGTCCATTTGGAGATAGTCTTAATCTCTAGACAAGATTGGTGCATAGATTGGGACAAACCTGCCATAGGCTCAGAAATCATTTTGGGCACAAACGATAAAACTTCTAGGTGACGTGGGTCAAATGGAAGCTCGTTTCGGTCTCTTTTGAGATTGTGCTATTCTCGACATAAAATAGGTGCACGGTTTGTGCTGAACGTGCAATAGGCTTTGAAAACATTTTGGGCGCACCTGATGGAACTCCTAGGTGACGTGGGTCAAGTGGAAGCTCGCTTCGGTCCGCTTGGAGATAGTGTTAATCTCGACCCTAGATAGTTGCACGATTTTGGACAAACGTGCCATAGGCTCCGAAATCATTTTAGATACATCTGATGGAAATGCTAGGTGACGTGGGTCAAATGGAAGCTCGTTTCGGTCTGTTTGGAAATAATGTTAATCTAGACACAAGATAGGTGCACGGTTTGCATTGAACTGGCAATGGGCTCGGAAATCGTTTTGGGCGCACCTGATGAAACTGCTAGGTGACGTGGGTCAAGTGGAAGGTCATTTCAGTCCACATAGAGACGGTGTTAATCACGGCGCAACAAAGGTGCATGCTTTGGGATGAATGTGCACGGGCTCTGAAAATCATTTTGGATACACCAGATGGAACTCCTAGGTGACGTGGGCCAAATAGAAGCTCGTATTAGTCCGTTCGGAGATAGTGTCAATCTTGACGCAAGATAGGTACACGGTTTGCACCAAACGTCCAATAAGCTCAAAAATCATTTTGGGCACACCCAATGAAACTCCTTGGTGACGTGGGTCAAGTGGAAGCTCGCTTCGGTCTACATGGAGACGGTGTTAGTCTTAACGTCAGTTAGGTGCATGGTTTGCGCCGAATGAACCACAGGCACAGAAATCTTTTTGGCTGTACTCGATGAACCTCCTAGGTGATGTGGGTCAAATGGAATCTTGTTTTGGTCCGTTTGGAGATAATGTCAATCTCCACGCAAGATAGGTTCATGGTTTCCACCCAGTGTGCAATAGGCTCGGAAATCATTTTGGGCACACCCGATGGAACTCCTTGGTGAAGTTGGTCTAGTGGAACCTCGTTTTGGTCTGTTTGGAGATAGTGTTAATCGTAGCACAACATAGGTGCACGGTTTGGGATGAACGTACCATAGGCTCATATCGTTTAGGGTACACCCGATGGAACTTCTAGATGACGTCGATCAAATGGAAGCTCGTTTCAGTCTCTTTGGAGATGCTTCTAACCTCGACGCAAGATACGTGCATAGTTTGTGCCAAACATACAATTGACCCAAAAATCGTTTGGGGCACACCTGATGGAACTCATAGGTGACGTGCGTTAAGTGGAAGCTCATTTTGGTCAAGTCTAGAGATAGTGTAAATCATGGCACAACATAAGTGCATGGTTTGAGACGAACGTGCCATAGGCTCCGAAATCATTTTGGATACACCAAATGGAACTCCTAGGTGATGTGGGTCAAATAGAAGCTCGTATTGGTCCGTTTGGAGATAGTGTTAATCGCAGCGCAACATAGGTGCACGGTTTGGAATGAACGCACTATAGGCTCAGAAATCATTTTGGGTACACCCGATAGAACTCCTAGGTGACGTAAGTCAAGTGGAAGCTCGTTTAGGTCCATTTGGAGATAGTGTTAATCTCGGCGCAAGATAGGTGCACGGATTGGGACGAATATACTATAAGAACAGAAATTGTTTTGGGCACACCCTAGGAACTCCTAGGTGACGCGGGTCAAATAGAGGCTCGTTTCGATGTCTTTGGAGATTGTGCTAATCTCGAGACAAGATAGGTGCACAGTTTGAGCTGAATGTGCAATTGGCTTGAAAATCATTTTAGGCGCACCCGATGGAACTTGTAACACCCCAGGTGTTTATCACCAATTAAGTGGTGGGTTTAAGATCAAACATGATAGATTAAATAGAGATGAGCCTACCCTAAAGTGGATGTTGCATCATTGCTTTACATATAGGTCCCTTTTCAAAGATATATGTTTGGGTGGTGTTATGGCAATATCTTCATGTGTCTCACATCACATTCTATCTATATTGATCCCTGAAAAAGTTTCATGAAGTTTGGAATCAAAAAGTCACATGAAATGATAAGTTATATGCTTGTTTGGATTATAACTGAAACATGCCTTACATCCCATGGGAACTAGTGTTTATGCAACATATAAATGCAACATGTGCAACAAACCTTTGCAACATGTGGAACAACCTAGGGAAACATGGGTAGCATGTATCTTGAAACAACCACATGAAACAACTATAGCATTTCACTGAATTCTATGTTTCAAGGCATGTGAGGCCTACACTTTTGTGCAACCTATGCATGGTGTGTATGTTTGGCCTCTACAACACCTTAACTACACTTAGGACACCTAATGGAACAATGTTCATGTTGATCATTTTGCCTAAATGTGCTCCTAAGTGATGGTTGACCATGTATGGACCCTGGAACACTTTTGTTTGACCATTTCAAAAGTGTGACCTAGAAGCTTTGCATGATTGTGCACCCTTTTACAAAGTTGTAGAGAATTTTATAAGGAACAAACTTTGTTTAAGAGTCAAGTCATGAAAATGTGTGTAACATGATCAAAAAGGGCCCACAAGTCAGATTTGGGACTGTTTCCAACAATTAACAATTTTTAAAGCCCCGATTTCAGTGTCGTCGACATTGACATCCCACGTTCTCGAGTTTTTGCTAAGCAACTTAAATTGGTCCAAATACGAAAGTTGGAGATTACATGATGGAGAAGAGCATACAAGAAGATGGCACCAATTGCAATTCATTTTGACCCCCATTTTGGATTATTGCTCGTTGCTTTCAAATCACTGACATTGGCAACTTTGGAGCCATGTATCTCCTAAACCAAAACCCTAATGAGTAAAGTGTCTTAATAAAAATCATAGAGCATCATGTGGTCTTCGAACTTCATTTTGGGCCCAAGATCCAATTCGGCCCATATCCAGCCCAAAAACGGCCTCCAGGATGCCTCAAACTGCGCCCGCCACCTGTTCGGGGAAAGTCCTCCAAGGCGACAGGTGTCCCGAACGTGGCCGCCATGCACTTCTCCTTGCTGCCGCGCGTCCTCCTCTTTGCCGCGTGGTTGCGCCCTATGCCCACGGTAGCAGACGCCAAAGCCCTCGGCTCGCCTCTCCACGATCCTAGCGTTCGTCCTTGCCTCTGCTCGCTTTCCTCCTCGTTCTGAGCCGAGCACAGACGCCGAGCCGCCATGGCCGATTCGAGCTCCAGCTCGAGCTTCCTGCCTACGCCATCCCTCCTCCCTTCCCTAAGCCAAGCGCGGCATCGCCTTCCCCGCCACACGCCAACCCTGATGGGCCCTTCCCGAGCTCCTCTCACCGCCAGGGAAGCATGGACACCGGTGCCATGGTCGCCGCAAGCCCCTGTGCTCGTGGCCAGGGCGCCACAACCCATCTCCCTGTCCCCTGTGGCCACCCTCTGGTGCGCCTCACTCCGGTGATGCCCCCGCACTTCTCCTCCTTGGCCCGCAACCCCCGGAGCATCGCGTTTAGGAGAGCCGCCGCGGGTGAGCCGACTGCTCCCGTGGCCAGTCACCTACCGACCATCTCCCGCCACATTGCAACCACCCATGGGTGCGGACGGGCGTGGTGATGCTCTGCCGCCATCGCTCGCCATAGGAGCGCCGCCCGGCTAGCCGGAGATCGGCCGGCAGGCAAGCCACCGTCGCCTCCTCTGTTTTCCTCGTCGGCCGGAGGAAGAAGAGGATCGGCTCCCTCTCTTTAGTCTTTCTCTGGGGATGACAGGTGGGGCCATCTAGGCAGTGGGTCCCACATGTCGGTTATGTGGTGATGGACTTGGGTACCGAATCGGGTGCGCATAGCAAAGTCAGTTAGGGTTAGGAAATGCTGATTTTGAATTTTTGATTTTGTGTAAATCTTCTAAATTCCATAGTTCATGCTAGATAAGTCCAAAAATAGCAAATGTAGACTTTTTGGAAACCTTGAGAAGTGATCTATGCAATAGAGTCATAAATTGTTAGGTGTTTGTAGATGTTTTTCTGATGTTTTTATTTAAGCTTTAAAAATGCTCTAAAATGCTTATAAACTTGACCAGAGCCATATCTTGAGTTTTAGAACCCCAAAAATAGTGATTCTTGTTTAGTTAATTTTGTGATGACATGTACTTGCTAGGAAAAATATTAAACACACTACTTGTTCACTGTTTTCTTAAAGTTTTGTTTGGACCTTGATAAATAAGGAATCTATATTATTTTGCTTGTCATTTTATATCTTGAGTTGTGATGCTCCAAATGATGTGAAATTTTTATGGTAGGTTTGTCATGATGTGGATGTACTGTGGTATAAATTTCATGGTCATTTCTTACTGTATGCTCAAGTTATTGATTTAACTTGTTTATAGCTTGATAAATAGCTTATAAATAATATATAAATGATAAAATAGAAAATGTTGTTCCATTACCTTAGTATGATGTTTCTATATCATATTGATTCATAATATGGCCTTGTGTTCACAGAAAATATTGAGTTTTAGGTTTTACTTGCTCTCACATGATTTATTGCAATAGCTATTTGTCTTTTTCATAGAGGTTGATATACTTGCCCAAATGGATTGAAATTTGGACAGTAGACTTTTGGTAGCATTTGTAGACCACTGTAATTTTGGTAGAATGTATTGTGCACTTTGGATATGTGTTCATAATTCCACCTAATTCTCTAAGTAAATTAAGAAAATGTATTAAAAGAATTTATTTAGTAATTGACACTATGTTTTCTGGTGTTCATTAGTCATGTATGAAATGTTGGTAAAGTTGATTTTGTCCAATTATATGTTTGCAACATAAGTTAATAATTATTTCTTGCAAATGAGGTTTCTGGACAGATCTGAGAACTTAGCAAAGTTCTTCATGATAATGTGCTTTGTGGTAAAACTTAGTTATACAAAAGTTGTATATAATTTATGTATATAGCTGCTGTTAAAATTTGGTGGCTTTTGGCCATATGGTTTAGAAACTACAGCTGTTCTAAGTTGGGTTCAGATTTATGTTGCTCTCTGTCCTTCCAGGACATATTCTGTACCTTCTGTATTTCGACCTGGTAAATGTTATAATCAGGTTTAGATGTTTATAAATGAAATGTGGACAATTTCATAAGCTTTCTATGATGTCTTCTTGCAAGTCATTTGGATTTGTAGAACTTCAGATATGATTGATTTACCCAGCTACTGCATGTATGTTCAGAATTGTGAAAATACATGATTGCTTGGTTACTTTGTTTGTGTATTGCTAAGTGTGATTCTTGTCTTTGGTGATTAAGCTATTACACCTGAGACTTTGTAAATCTTATGTCATGCTTGGTATTGCTTTCTTTGCTATTTAAGCATGTTTGTTTGTGTAAGGTTACTTAAGTAATGTGATGTGCTTACGTGTCTTTACTATAACCTTATACTTGCCTTGATTAACGTGTGATGCATCATCTATTGCATTTCCTTATATTCATGCACTTGCATCTTGCATTTCATTTAGGTACGCTAGATGCACCACGTGAAGGACGTGTTGTGGAGCCAAACCCAAAGATGGAGTTGGTGGATCCATCCCGAAGATCGAAGGACCAGACAAGTGGTAGATTAGAAGATGCTCGCCAAGCGAACTCATCTGACATACTCTAACTTGAGTCGGATCCCAGGCAAGCCCCGGAGCATTATAAGCCTCCTATCTTCAAAGCAATTAATTATATATATGTTATAAGTATTGTTGCATTAAGTGGTAGGAGTTGGTTGAAAACCTTGCTGCATTATATCATTCCTTGTCCAGATATATAAATCCTTGAATCCTACATAGACTAGGATCGAGTAGATGCTTAGCCCTGCTTTAAGCGGTAGAAGTCAGGTGATTTCCTGTCACCTGCGAGATATAGGGATATTCATATATGGTACGGTTGGCTATATTTGCTATCATGGAATGAAACCATGTGTTAATAAAATGAAATGAGACCGGGCGGGATGACGATAGTGAAGCAACAAGGCATGGAGGTCTTGGGTGTGAATCTATCCCCGTCTGAGTCGTTTAAGGACCGATTCGCTGTACGTCCTTGAGTCATGTTGAACGCAGTCTAACACTTAGTTGGCCGGATAAGTCGTTCCGACCGCGAAGCCGAGTAATGTGATTCAGGCCGGGAATCGAATGGTAGGTTGCTTCTTGGAGGAGAGAAAGGATGTGCTTGGGGACATTGGCGTGAGACCAAGGGGGGGTTAGAGTCCCTATCACCTGGCAGAGTGTCGCCCTTGGGGTCGCGACATTATTCGGACCCATGATTCCTGAATCATATGACAAGGTGGCCTGTGCGACCCTGGCAGGGGTCTGCACGGTGAGTGTTAGAAATACCCCTCCAGCTGGATAGGAATTCGATTCGAATCGCCGTCGCTCCCGGTTAGTGAGCACTTGACTTGAGCAGCGGCAACGTAGATTCCATTAAATTGAACGGATGGTTAATTGGATAACGATGGAAAGGTTGCCTCAATTTATACCTGCTATGGTTAATATTGTTTGCTCCTAATAAAGTGAGTGCTCTAGTACAGGTTCTAATATAGATGATAGGTTAATGATAATTAACTTGATGCTTAAGCATTAATGATTGATCATCTATATTAAGCTTTTATGCAAAAAGTTGTCAAGCTAGCCCCACTTTATATCAGCCTTGCATGATCCTTGGTGTCACCTTATTTTTGGTTTCTGACGGGTAAGTCTAGCTGAGTACTTTGTCGTACTCAGGGTTTTATCCCCACTTGTTGCAGGTTATGATGTATCATGGCGGCTGCAAGAGTTGGTTGACTCCTGCCGTAGAGGCGGAGTGTGATCATGGGCATGATCCTTCTTATTGACCTTATCTCTAATGCTATTGTTGGAAGTCGACCGTGGTACTGGCATGTATTTGAAATAAGGGTGTTGTTAGTTTCAAATTACTTTGCTTCCGCTACTTTTGAACTTAAGTTGTAATAACTTTGTTGAACTCCGATGTATATTTAATTACTTATGAAATGATTGTAACATGTGACTTGTTATGTTGAATCACTACGATCTTGGCTTGTATGTTGGTTGGTTTGAAATCCCTCGTGATTTCATTGGACTACCGGAGTTATATGGGCTCAAGTGCGAGAATTTGATCATTTCGGTGATTGTTTTTGTACTTGTGCTCTTATAATTTGGACGGTTCCGTTACAGCTGGTATCGGAGCAAGACTGAATATTAAACTTGTCATATGTGTATTTAAAACAAAGGTTTTGTTTTATAAAATCAGTTTTATCAACTTATAGTTATATATAGGTTTGTCAAATCTAAATTTTAAACCTAAGTATGCCAGTGGTCAATTTCCTTATGCCCATATAAGGATTTTTAGGTGGCTTATATAAGTACTAACTTGGGGGTTTTTCATTATGCATCTACGCCCAGGCCAAGGTATGTATGTGTGATAACTCTCCCACACTATGCTACCCAGTGTGTCAGATTAGAGGTAGCCTTCATATATGAAATAGCCATATATGTTGCTAAGTTTACTTTTATGCAACGTCGCACCTACGCTCAGGTAAGTGTGAGTTGTGAGAGCATGACCGTACAACCTGCGGTCTAGGGGAGAGCTAGTTTTGGTTACTGGATTATTTCCATGTTACACACATGTATATATGAAGGTACTTAATTGTGGGTGATTGATGATTCGGGTAGTTTTGGTGCTACATGTATATATACGGGGGTATATGTATATGGGAGTACTTAGAATTTCACCTTTCTGTTTTCATTGTGTGCTATATTGGGAAATGTTGGGCTGCAATGAAAAATTTCTGCAGGTACGCTAACCACGAATGCGTAAGTTAAATGTAGCTGACGACTAGCTATATATTGAGAGAGTGCGTGTTATGCCACCGACATAGAACGTGATCGCCACCTTAGGTTGGCAGTCTTGTGAGGACGAATAGGACGAAGCATGCATTATCATGATTATTGCTTTATGCATGGCTATACTCTTCTCACCCTTGTTCTATAGTGTGTAACTTGTGATCAATGTGTTACACTATCTTTCTTGTGTAAAGCTAAACAAGAATGCCTTACTCTATGTTGCCCACCCAAGCGTTTGCCAATGTTTTAGATCTCACTTAAGTAAATTGGATTCTCGTGAATGAATTAAATTGGTGTTGGTCTAGGGTAACAATGTTTAGAGCTACTAGAATAACATGTTTGTGTGCTCTCTTGTTAAGTAGAACAAAGTCAAGTTTAGTTTTGCTTGTCGAATGTTGGCTGCTAGAACGTTTTCTGTTGTAGTGATGCTTTCGTAGTCATAATGGTGTTTTCTGTAAGTTATGGGAAATACCAAAGTTGTAGCTAACTTACTTATCTAGCTTGTCCTAAAATTTCATGACCCTAGGTATTATGGTTTGAGAATTATGAATTTTAGAAGTTTGTTGGCAAAATCTGCTTATGTTCAGAACAGATCTGAATGTTTGGTTTGTTTGACCTATGTGCATAAGGAATAATGTCTTGGAGATAATAGAAGAAGGGTATTACTTTTTCTAAGCTTTCTAAAATGTCCTATAGCACTAATTTTGGTGGTCTAAATCTCTAGTTATAAGCTTATAAAGTGGAATGACAGAATCTGTCTAAATCTGGACAGAGATGTCTTCTTTGTCTTGTTTAGCCTTGTTAGCTATAAAATCATCTTAATATGATAATAATAAAGTTATAGACAACTTAATAAGCTTTACATAAAGTTAAGGTTCAGCCTTGTTGTGTCTCTAGAACTCCAGTTATGCATTTTTGAAGTTCTTGTCAGTTTTCTGTCCATATTGGTATAGATCTGAAATATTAGCATTTTTGGTCATGTTAATCTATGAATTTGCTTTTGGTATGAATAACTAAAGTGTAGTCATATCCCTGAGCTTTCTAGAAAGTCTAGGATCACCTTTGTGGGATGTATACAACCTCAGTTATGGTTGAAACAAGTAACCACTGTGCTGCTGTCCAGATTCTATGCACATGCTAAGTTGGCTCCCTTAGCTAGCGTTTGTTTAGAGCTAAACTTGTAGTTAGTTCATGCTTGAGATAAATGCTTACTTGGGTGAGCCTTATGCCTTGTATTGGTTGCTTAAGCCCATTCGTTTGAATTTTCTCAATGATTTGCTTGATTGTGATGTTGTATGTATGCTTGTTATTTATTTAGTGCCATAGTTGTCACCTGGTTTGTCCTCGGTAAGCATACGAGTATCGAATAGCTTTATCTTAGGGCAACACTCGAATTACATGAAATGATCTCTTGGTGCTGTCTGCAATTAGGTTCTCTCTCTTAGGAGCCTGAGCCTGTAGACTTGGTAGTTAGCCCTTGAGTGCTTGTATCCATACCTTTGCTTAACTGAAAGCTCAAAGTTTTATTCTCCTATATGTTTGCATAAGCCGTGGGTGTTTTGCAACTATTTTTGTGAAGACCCTTATCGACTGACCAACCAAGTTAACTTTTATCAATGCTAGCCTTTGACCATGGTTCGTACATTACCTATTGTGGAGACCATACCCAAATCTATGTTAGACCTTTTGGTTACCTCTCCTAAAGGTTAGCTAGTGTGACGCAATGTCTCTCTGCTATGGCCTCTAAATCGTGTGCTTGCAAATTCGTGCATCTACCTTGATAACCCAATTTGTGCCATTTGAAATTCCTCATCGGACGTATGTTCAATAATGGTGTTACGATTAGCATTCTATGGTGCCGCGATGAAACCTAGGGCCTCCTTGTGACCGGCCGGCACATGGTTGTGCTACTGGGCACGCGCTGGTATCGAGGTTGCTAGTCATAGCCCATTATGGAACTACATCGATGTGGATTTTCTTGTGAGATGTTCCTTGGTTATCTCTCCATATCGTATCGTAAGATCCATATCTTAGACCGATAGTAGTGGAGCTTCCTTCTGAAGTTGCTAAGAGGATAACCTTTGAAGAACCGGTCACCGACATAAACATTAACAGACTGCAATAGGTGGTAGACAAGTGACTTTGCTTAGCTGTCCCTATATTGACAACCACTATCTAGTGAGTAAAGTATCTCATCTCTGTTGGATAAGAACCGATGGTCACATTACACAAGTCTTAACCTTTGTATGCATAATGACCATACAACCGAAATCAACCATCTCTAGAATAACTTTGTATTTACTAACTTCGATGGCAACCATCTGTTCTGCATCAACCACAATTGTTGTGGTCAAGAGTGATGATTTAGAACTTTTTAGTGTCGAGAGACAACTGATTAGTTACCGATAGGAAGGTCAATCTCCAGCTAGGTAACGACTCTTTGGTAGCTACTAAGGCTATGTCTTACAGAGCAATATCCAACAAGAAGTTAATCAACTAGCCACAACTTGCGTGATACTCTATCTTTCAGAGCCATGGAGATCAAGTCAATTCCGTCTTGGACAATCACACAAATAGTGCAAGGTGTTCTATCCAATAAAGTGAAGAATTAGAGAAAGCCTACCCTAGTTTCGATCATCATCCTTGTGCCCTTAGGTGCCCCAAACAGTTTGTTCATAACTTTATTGGGCAAAGTGTTGAGGAATATTCGAAAGCAATTTGAGAAGTGTCAAACAACAGATTTCCTATCTTTGAGCTGCTATTTGATCCTAAAAAGGAAGCCTCAAGGTGAAAGTTGGCCTGACAAAGTTTTTATGCTGCAAGTCAACTCAACTTATAGTACAACTAAGTCACCAAGGAAAATTTTACTCAATCGCTTGGTGGTAGACTACTTCCCGCGGTTTAGTAAATATTACAACTTTTGTTGTCCTTAAGGCCTCGCTACATTTTTCTTTGGTACTAATTTTCCAATGATGACATACTTTAGTACCTTATAAATGTTTTTACCCAAGAGGTTGCATCTGCTTCAACCCAGATAACTGTTGTCTTTGGATAAAAGAATCTTTTAGATAACTATTGATAGAAATACGAAGCCGACAGAGTCAGCTATCACATTCACTAAACCCTCAACAGACTTAGATAATACAGTGTTGTCATGAGAGAAAGAGAACTGCACACATGGAACCTTAAGTAGTTTTTCATTAGTTGATATCAGAAGGATTGAACATTTACGACCAACATAGACCCTGTCTATTGGTTAATCAGTATCCTATAACCTCAGAGGATGTTTGTCATCTATGATCTCACCTCATTTGGAAGGTTGCGCTCAAGCCATTCTGGTAGAGGGCTACTTTTCAAACTTTGTGAACATAGAGTCATTTCGACGAGTATACTTCTGAATAGTTCGGTCTAGTGTAAAGTTCATACGGACCATGTTATGTTCATTAAAGAATCAAATGCTTGTGAGTGGTCACTCATGGACCAAATGATCTCCGTACATTGAGAATGCAGTAATGTGCTATCTAGGATTCCTCCCAAAGTAACAATGCTTCATGGAAGTCAATGAAGGAAATTCTTCAGACAAATTTTACCATGAAGAGGAAGTAACAGAAAGTGCCTGTGGCCAAAGTGTTCGCCGATGTTGAAGCTTTATAGCTGAATGCTATAGCAGATGTTGGGAACTAGATAACGTGTCTCTCTTCCTTAAAAGATCTTCCATTCCGAATCTCGGGATGCGATTCTTTTAAGGGGGGAGGGCTGTAACACCCTAGGTGTTTATCACCAATTAAGTGGTGGGTTTAAGATCAAACATGATAGATTAAATGGAGATGAGCCTACCCTAAAGTGGATGTTGCATCATTGCTTTCCATATAGGTCCCTTTTCAAAGATATATGTTTGGGTGGTGTTATGGCAATATCTTCATGTGTCTCACATCACATTCTATCTATATTGATCCCTGAAAAAGTTTCATGAAGTTTGGAATCAAAAAGTCACATGAAATGATAAGTTATATGCTTGTTTGGATTATAACTGAAACATGCCTTACATCCCATGGGAACTAGTGTTTATGCAACATATAAATGCAACATGTGCAACAAACCTTTGCAACATGTGGAACAACCTAGGGAAACATGGGTAGCATGTATCTTGAAACAACCACATGAAACAACTATAGCATTTCACTGAATTCTATGTTTCAAGGCATGTGAGGCCTACACTTTTGTGCAACCTATGCATGGTGTGTATGTTTGGCCTCTACAACACCTTAACTACACTTAGGACACCTAATGGAACAATGTTCATGTTGATCATTTTGCCTAAATGTGCTCCTAAGTGATGGTTGACCATGTATGGACCCTGGAACACTTTTGTTTGACCATTTCAAAAGTGTGACCTAGAAGCTTTGCATGACTGTGCACCCTTTTATAAAGTTGTAGAGAATTTTATAAGGAACAAACTTTGTTTAAGAGTCAAGTCATGAAAATGTGTGTAACATGATCAAAAAGGGCCCACAAGTCAGATTTGGGACTGTTTCCAACACTTAACAATTTTTAAAGCCCCGATTTCAGTGTCGTCGACATTGACATCCCACGTTCTCGAGTTTTTGCTAAGCAACTTAAATTGGTCCAAATACGAAAGTTGGAGCTTACATGATGGAGAAGAGCATACAAGAAGATGGCACCAATTGCAATTCATTTTGACCCCCATTTTGGATTATTGCTCGTTGCTTTCAAATCACTGACATTGGCAACTTTGGAGCCATGTATCTCCTAAACCAAAACCCTAATGAGTAAAGTGTCTTAATAAAAATCATAGAGCATCATGTGGTCTTCGAACTTCATTTTGGGCCCAAGATCCAATTCGGCCCATATCCAGCCCAAAAACGGCCTCCAGGATGCCTCAAACTGCGCCCGCCACCTGTTCGGGGAAAGTCCTCCAAGGCGACAGGTGTCCCGAACGTGGCCGCCATGCACTTCTCCTTGCTGCCGCGCATCCTCCTCTTTGCCGCGTGGTTGCGCCCTATGCCCACGGTAGCAGACGCCAAAGCCCTCGGCTCGCATCTCCACGATCCTAGCGTTCGTCCTTGCCTCTGCTCGCTTTCCTCCTCGTTCTGAGCCGAGCACAGACGCCGAGCCGCCATGGCCGATTCGAGCTCCAGCTCGAGCTTCCTGCCTATGCCATCCCTCCTCCCTTCCCTAAGCCAAGCGCGGCATCGCCTTCCCCGCCACACGCCAACCCTGATGGGCCCTTCCCGAGCTCCTCTCACCGCCGGGGAAGCATGGACACCGGTGCCATGGTCGCCGCAAGCCCCTGTGCTCGTGGCCAGGGCGCCATGACCCATCTCCCTGTCCCCTGTGGCCACCCTCTGGTGCGCCTCACTCCGGTGATGCCCCCGCACTTCTCCTCCTTGGTCCGCAACCCCCGGAGCATCGCGTTTAGGAGAGCCGCCGCGGGTGAGCCGACTGCTCCCGTGGCCAGTCACCTACCGACCATCTCCCGCCACATTGCAACCACCCATGGGTGCGGACGGGCGTGGTGATGCTCTGCCGCCATCGCTCGCCATAGGAGCGCCGCCCGGCTAGCCGGAGATCGCCCGGCAGGCAAGCCACCGTCGCCTCCTCTGTTTTCCTCGTCGGCCGGAGGAAGAAGAGGATCGGCTCCCTCTCTTTAGTCTTTCTCTGGGGATGACAGGTGGGGCCATCTAGGCAGTGGGTCCCACATGTCGGTTATGTGGTGATGGACTTGGGTACCGAATCGGGTGCGCATAGCAAAGTCAGTTAGGGTTAGGAAATGCTGATTTTGAATTTTTGATTTTGTGTAAATCTTCTAAATTCCATAGTTCATGCTAGATAAGTCCAAAAATAGCAAATGTAGACTTTTTGGAAACCTTGAGAAGTGATCTATGCAATAGAGTCATAAATTGTTAGGTGTTTGTAGATGTTTTTCTGATGTTTTTATTTAAGCTTTAAAAATGCTCTAAAATGCTTATAAACTTGACCAGAGCCATATCTTGAGTTTTAGAACCCCAAAAATAGTGATTCTTGTTTAGTTAATTTTGTGATGACATGTACTTGCTAGGAAAAATATTAAACACACTACTTGTTCACTGTTTTCTTAAAGTTTTGTTTGGACCTTGATAAATAAGGAATCTATATTATTTTGCTTGTCATTTTATATCTTGAGTTGTGATGCTCCAAATAATGTGAAATTTTTATGGTAGGTTTGTCATGATGTGGATGTACTGTGGTATAAATTTCATGGTCATTTCTTACTGTATGCTCAAGTTATTGATTTAACTTGTTTATAGCTTGATAAATAGCTTATAAATAATATATAAATGATAAAATAGAAAATGTTGTTCCATTACCTTAGTATGATGTTTCTATATCATATTGATTCATAATATGGCCTTGTGTTCACAGAAAATATTGAGTTTTAGGTTTTACTTGCTCTCACATGATTTATTGCAATAGCTATTTGTCTTTTTCATAGAGGTTGATATACTTGCCCAAATGGATTGAAATTTGGACAGTAGACTTTTGGTAGCATTTGTAGACCACTGTAATTTTGGTAGAATTTATTGTGCACTTTGGATATGTGTTCATAATTCCACCTAATTCTCTAAGTAAATTAAGAAAATGTATTAAAAGAATTTATTTAGTAATTGACACTATGTTTTCTGGTGTTCATTAGTCATGTATGAAATGTTGGTAAAGTTGATTTTGTCCAATTATATGTTTGCAACATAAGTTAATAATTATTTCTTGCAAATGAGGTTTCTGGACAGATCTGAGAACTTAGCAAAGTTCTTCATGATAATGTGCTTTGTGGTAAAACTTAGTTATACAAAAGTTGTATATAATTTATGTATATAGCTGCTGTTAAAATTTGGTGGCTTTTGGCCATATGGTTTAGAAACTACAGCTGTTCTAAGTTGGGTTCAGATTTATGTTGCTCTCTGTCCTTCCAGGACATATTCTGTACCTTCTGTATTTCGACCTGGTAAATGTTATAATCAGGTTTAGATGTTTATAAATGAAATGTGGACAATTTCATAAGATTTCTATGATGTCTTCTTGCAAGTCATTTGGATTTGTAGAACTTCAGATATGATTGATTTACCCAGCTACTGCATGTATGTTCAGAATTGTGAAAATACATGATTGCTTGGTTACTTTGTTTGTGTATTGCTAAGTGTGATTCTTGTCTTTGGTGATTAAGCTATTACACCTGAGACTTTGTAAATCTTATGTCATGCTTGGTATTGCTTTCTTTGCTATTTAAGCATGTTTGTTTGTGTAAGGTTACTTAAGTAATGTGATGTGCTTACGTGTCTTTACTATAACCTTATACTTGCCTTGATTAACGTGTGATGCATCATCTATTGCATTTCCTTATATTCATGCACTTGCATCTTGCATTTCATTTAGGTACGCTAGATGCACCACGTGAAGGACGTGTTGTGGAGCCAAACCCGAAGATGGAGTTGGTGGATCCATCCCGAAGATCGAAGGACCAGACAAGTGGTAGATTAGAAGATGCTCGCCAAGCGAACTCATCTGACATACTCTAACTTGAGTCGGATCCCAGGCAAGCCCCGGAGCATTATAAGCCTCCTATCTTCAAAGCAATTAATTATATATATGTTATAAGTATTGTTGCATTAAGTGGTAGGAGTTGGTTGAAAACCTTGCTGCATTATATCATTCCTTGTCCAGATATATAAATCCTTGAATCCTACATAGACTAGGATTGAGTAGATGCTTAGCCCTGCTTTAAGCGGTAGAAGTCAGGTGATTTCCTGTCACCTGCGAGATATAGGGATATTCATATATGGTACGGTTGGCTATATTTGCTATCGTGGAATGAAACCATGTGTTAATAAAATGAAATGAGACCGGGCGGGATGACGATAGTGAAGCAACAAGGCATGGAGGTCTTGGGTGTGAATCTATCCCCGTCTGAGTCGTTTAAGGACCGATTCGCTGTACGTCCTTGAGTCATGTTGAACGCAGTCTAACACTTAGTTGGCCGGATAAGTCGTTCCGACCGCGAAGCTGAGTAATGTGATTCAGGCCGGGAATCGAATGGTAGGTTGCTTCTTGGAGGAGAGAAAGGATGTGCTTGGGGACATTGGCGTGAGACCAAGGGGGGGTTAGAGTCCCTATCACCTGGCAGAGTGTCGCCCTTGGGGTCGCGACATTATTCGGACCCACGATTCCTGAATCATATGACAAGGTGGCCTGTGCGACCCTGGCAGGGGTCTGCACGGTGAGTGTTAGAAATACCCCTCCAGCTGGATAGGAATTCGATTCGAATCGCCGTCGCTCCCGGTTAGTGAGCACTTGACTTGAGCAGCGGCAACGTAGATTCCATTAAATTGAACAGATGGTTAATTGGATAACGATGGAAAGGTTGCCTCAATTTATACCTGCTATGGTTAATATTGTTTGCTCCTAATAAAGTGAGTGCTCTAGTACAGGTTCTAATATAGATGATAGGTTAATGATAATTAACTTGATGCTTAAGCATTAATGATTGATCATCTATATTAAGCTTTTATGCAAAAAGTTGTCAAGCTAGCCCCACTTTATATCAGCCTTGCATGATCCTTGGTGTCACCTTATTTTTGGTTTCTGACGGGTAAGTCTAGCTGAGTACTTTGTCGTACTCAGGGTTTTATCCCCACTTGTTGCAGGTTATGATGTATCATGGCGGCTGCAAGAGTTGGTTGACTCCTGCCGTAGAGGCGGAGTGTGATCATGGGCATGATCCTTCTTATTGACCTTATCTCTAATGCTATTGTTGGAAGTCGACCGTGGTACTGGCATGTATTTGAAATAAGGGTGTTGTTAGTTTCAAATTACTTTGCTTCCGCTACTTTTGAACTTAAGTTGTAATAACTTTGTTGAACTCCGATGTATATTTAATTACTTATGAAATGATTGTAACATGTGACTTGTTATGTTGAATCACTACGATCTTGGCTTGTATGTTGGTTGGTTTGAAATCCCTCGTGATTTCATTGGACTACCGGAGTTATATGGGCTCAAGTGCGAGAATTTGATCATTTCGGTGATTGTTTTTGTACTTGTGCTCTTATAATTTGGACGGTTCCGTTACAGAACTCCTAGGTGACGTGCGTCAAGTGGAAGCTCACTTCGGTCCGCTTGGAGATAATGTTAATCTCGAAGCAAGATAGGTGCACGGTTTGCGCCAAGCGTAGCATTGGCTCAGAAACAAGTTTGGATGCACCTGATTGTACTCCTACGTGATGTGGTTCGAGTAGAAGCTCGATTCGGTCCGTTTGGAGACAGTGTTATTCTCAACGCAAGATTGGTGCACGGTTTGCATGTAACGTGCAATAGGCTCGGAATTTGTTTCGGGTGCACTTGATAGAACTACTAGGTGACTTGGGTCAAGTGGAAGCTCGTTTCAGTCTATTTGGAGATAGTCTTAATCTCTGGACAATATTCGTGCACAGATTGGGACAAACATGCCATAGGCTCAGAAATCATTTTGGGCACAAACGATGGAACTTCTAGGTGACCTGGGTCAAATGGAAGCTCGTTTCGGTCTCTTTAGAGATTGTGCTATTCTCGACATAAAATAGGTGCACGGTTTGTGCGGAACGTGCAATAGGCTTGGAAAACATTTTGGGCGCACCTGATGGAACTCCTAGGTGATGTCGGTCAAGTGGAAGCTCGCTTTGGTTTGCTTGGAGATAGTGTTAATCTCGACACTAGATAGTTGCACGGTTTTGGACGAACGTGCTATAGGCTCCGAAATCGTTTTGGATACATCAGATGGAACTGCTAGGTGACGTGGGTCAAATGAAAGCTTGTTTCGGTCTCTTTGGTGATAATGTTAATCTAGACACAAGATAGGAGCACGGTTTGCGTTGAACTTGCAATGCGCTCAGAAATCATTTTGGGCGCACCCGATGAAACTGCTAGGTGACGTGGGTCAAGTGGAAGGTCATTTCAGTCCACTTAGAGACGGTGTTAATCACGGTGCAACAAAGGTGCACGGTTTGGGATGAACGTGCATGGGCTCCAAAAATCATTTTGGATACACCAGATGGAACTCCTAGGTGACGTGGGCCAAATAGAACCTCGTATTAGTCCGTTTGGAGATAGAGTCAATCTCGACACAAGATAGGTGCATGGTTTGCACCGAACGTCCAATAAGCTCAAAATTCATTTTAGGCACACCCGATGAAACTCCTAGGTGACGTGGGTCATGTGGAAGCTCGCTTCGGTCTACATGGAGGCGGTGTTAGTCTTAACGTCAGTTAGGTGCATGGTTTGCGCCGAATGAACCACAGGCACAGAAATCTTTTTGGCTGCACTCGATGGACCTCCTAGGTGATGTGGGTCAAATGGTATCTTGTTTTGGTCCATTTGGAGATAATGTCAATCTCCACTCAAGATAGGTTCACGGTTTATGCCTAGTGTGCAATACGCTCGGAAATCATTTTGGGCACACCCGATGGAAATCCTTGGTGATGTTGGTCTAGTGGAACCTCGTTTCGGTCTATTAGGAGATAGTGTTAATCTTAGCACAACATAGGTGCACGGTTTGGGACGAACGTACCATAGGCTCGTATTGTTTTGGGTACACCCGATGGAACTTCTATATGACGTCGATCAAATGGAAGCTCGTTTCAGTCTCTTTGGAGATAATTCTAACCTCGACGCAAGATAGGTGCACAGTTTGCGCCAAACATACAATTGACCCGAAAATCATTTTGGGCACACCTGATGGAACTCATAGGTGATGTGCGTTAAGTGGAAGCTCATTTTGGTCCGTCTAGAGGTAGTGTTAATCATGGCACAGCCTTGGTGCACGGTTTGGGACGAACGTGCCATAGGCTCTGAAATCGTTTTGGATACACCAAATGGAACTCCTAGGTGACGTGGGTCAAATAGAAGCTCGTATTGGTCTGTATAGAGATAGTGTTAATCTCAGTGCAACATAGGTGCACGGTTTGGAATGAACGCACCATAGGCTTAGAAATCATTTTGGGTACACCCAATGTAACTCCTCGGTGACGTAAGTCAAGTGGAAGCTCATTTCGGTCCATATGGAGATAGTGTTAATCTCGGCACAAGATCGGTGCACGGATTGGGACGAATATACTGTAAGCACAGAAATTGTTTTGGGCACACCCTAGGAACTCCAAGGTGACGCGGGTCAAATGGAGGCTCGTTTCAGTCTCTTTGGAGATTGTGCTAATCTCAAGACAAGATAGGTGCACGGTTTGAGCTGAATGTGCAATAGGCTTGAAAATCATTTTAGGCGCACCCGATGGAACTCCTAGGTGACGTGCGTCAAGTGGAAGCTCACTTCGGTCCGCTTGGAGATAATGTTAATCTCGAAGCAAGATAGGTGCACGGTTTGCGCCAAGCATAGCATTGGCTCAGAAATCAGTTTGGATACACCTGATTGTACTCCTACGTGACGTGGATCGAGTAGAGGCTCGATTCGGTCCGTTTGGAGACAGTGTTATTCCCAATGCAAGATTGGTGCACGGTTTGCATAGAACATGCAATAGACTCGGACATTGTTTCGGGTGCACTTGATGGGACTACTAGGTGACTTGGGTCAAGTGGAAGCTCATTTCAGTCCATTTGGGGATAGTCTTAATCTCTAGACAAGATTGGTGCACAGATTGGGACAAACGTGCCATAGGCTCAGAAATCATTTTGGGCACAAATGATGGAACTTCTAGGTGACGTGGGTCAAATGGAAGCTCATTTCGGTCTCTTTGGACGGTTTGTGTTGAGCATGCAATAGGCATGGAAAACATTTTGGGCACACCTGATGGAACTCCTAGGTGATGTGGGTCAAGTGGAAGCTCGCTTCGGTCCGCTTGGAGATAGTGTTAATCTCGACCCTAGATAGTTGCACGGTTTTGGACGAACGTGCCACAGGCTCCGAAATCGTTTTGGATACATCAGATGGAACTGCTAGGTGACGTGGGTCAAATGGAAGCTCTTTTCAGTCCACTTAGAGACGGTGTTAATCACGGCGCAACAAAGGTGCACAGTTTGCGCCAAACAAACAATTGACCCAAAAATCATTTTGGGCATACCTGATGGAACTCATAGGTGACGTGCGTTAAGTGGAAGCTCATTTTGGTCCATCTAGAGATAGTGTTAATCATGGCACAACATAGGTGCACTGTTTGGGACGAACGAGCCATAGGCTCCAAAATCGTTTTGGATACACCAAATAGAACTCCTAGGTGACGTGGGTCAAATAGAAGCTCGTATTGGTCCGTTTGGAGATAGTGTTAATCTCAGCGCAACATAGGTGCGCGGTTTGGAATGAACGCACCATAGGCTCACACATCATTTTGGGTACACCCGATAGAACTCCTAGGTGACGTAAGTCAAGTGGAAGCTCGTTTCGGTCCATTTGGAGATAATGTTAACCTCGGCGCAAGATAGGTGCACGGATTGGGACGAATATACTATAAGCACAGAAATTATTTTGGGCACACCTGATGGAACTTCTAGATGACATCGATCAAATGGAAGCTCGTTTCGTTCTCTTTGGAGATAATGTTAATCGAGACACAAGATAGGTGCACGGTTTGCGTTGAACTTGCAATGGGCTCAGAAATCGTTTTGGGCGCACCCGATGAAACTACTAGGTGACGTGGGTCAAGTGGAAGGTTGTTTCAGTCCACTTAGAGACGGTGTTAATCACGGCGCAACAAAGGTGCACGGTTTGGGATGAACGTGCACTCCGAAAATCATTTTGGATGCACCAGATGGAACTCCTAGGTGACGTGGGCCAAATAGAAGCCCGTATTAGTCCGTTTAGAGATAGTGTCAATCTCGACGCAAGATTGGTGCACGGTTTGCACCGAACGTCCAATAAGCTCAAAAATCATTTTGGGCACACCCGATGAAACTCCTAGCTGACGTGGGTCAAGTGGAAGCTCGCTTCGGTGTACATGGAGACGGTGTTAGTCTTAACATCAGTTAGGTGCATGGTTTGCGCCGAATGAACCACAGGCATAGAAATCTTTTTGGTGGCACTCGATGGACCTCCTAGGTGGTGTGGGTCAAATGGAATCTTGTTTTGGTCCATTTGGAGATAATGTCAATCTGCACGCAAGATAGGTTCACAGTTTGCGCCCAGTGTGCAATAGGCTCGAAAATCATTTTGGGCACACCCGATGGAACTCCTTGGTGACGTTGGTCTAGTGGAACCTCGTTTCGGTCTGTTTGGAGATAGTGTTATTCTTAGCACAACATAGGTGCACAGTTTGGGACAAACGTACCATAGGCTCGTATCATTTTGGGTACTCCCGATGGAACTTCTAGATGACGTCGATCATATGGAAGCTCGTTTCAGTCTCTTTGGAGATAGCTCTAACCTCGACACAAGATAGGTGCACAGTTTGCGCCAAACATAAAATGACCCAAAAATCGTTTTGGGCACACCTAATGGAACTCATAGGTGGCGTGCGTTAAGTGGAAGCTCATTTTGGTCCATCTAGAAATAGTGTTAATCATGGCACAACATAGGTACATGGTTTGGGACGAACGTGTCGTACGCTCTGAAATCATTTTGGATACACCAAATGGAACTTCTAGGTGACGTGGGTCAAATAGAAGCTCATATTGGTCCGTTTGGAGATAGTGTTAATCTCAGCGCAACATAGGTGCACGGTTTGGAATGAACGCACCATAGGCTCAAAAATCATTTTGGGTACACCCGATGGAACTCCTAGGTGACGTAAGTCAAGTGGAAGCTCGTTTCGGTCCATTTGGAGATAGTGTTAATCTCGGCGTAAGATAGGTGCACGGATTAGGACGAATATACTATAAGCACCGAAATTGTTTTGGGCACACCCTAGGAACTCCTAGGTAGCGCGGGTCAAATGGAGGCTCGTTTCAGTCTCTTTGGAGATGGTGCTAATCTCGAGTCAAGATAGGTGCACGGTTTGAGCCGAATGTGCAATAGGCTTGAAAATCATTTCAGGCGCACCCGATGGAACTCCTAGGTGACGTGCGTCAAGTGGAAGCTCACATAGGTCTGCTTGGAGATAATGTTAATCTCAAAGCAAGATAGGTGCACGGTTTGCGCCAAGCATAGCATTGGCTTAGAAATCAGTTTGGATGCACCTGATTGTACTCCTACGTGATGTGGTTCGAGTAGAAGCTCGATTCGGTCCGTTTGGAGACAGTGTTATTCTCAACGCAAGATTGGTGCACGGTTTGCATGGAACGTGCAATAGGCTCGGAAATTGTTTTGGGTGCACTTGATGGAACTACTAGGTGACTTGGGTCAAATGGAAGCTCGTTTCAGTCCGTTTGGAGATAGTCTTAATCTCTGGACAAGATTGGTGCACAGATTGGAAAAAAAACATGCCATAGGCTCAGAAATCATTTTGGGCACAAACGATGGAGCTTCTAGGTGACGTGGGTCACATGGAAGCTTGTTTCGGTCTCTTTGGAGATTGTGCTATTCTCGACATAAAATAGGTGCACGGTTTGTGCTAAACGTGCAATAGGCTTGGAAAACATTTTGGACGCACCTGATGGAACTCCTAGGTGACGTGGGTCAAGTGAAAGCTCACTTCGGTCCGCTTGGAGATAGTTTTGATCTCGACCCTAGATAGTTTCACGGTTTTGGACGAACGTGCCATAGGCTCCAAAATCGTTTTGGATACATCAGATGGAACTACTAGGTGACGTGGGTCAAATGGAAGCTCGTTCCGGTCTCTTTGGAGATTGTGCTATTCTCGACATAAAATAGGTGCACGGTTTGTGTTGAACGTGCAATAGGCTTGACAAACATTTTAGGCGCACCTAATGGAACTCCTAGGTGATGAGGGTCAAGTGGAAGCTCGCATCGGTCCGCTTGGAGATAGTGTTAATCTCGACACAAGATAGTTGCACGGTTTTGGACGAACGTGCCATAGGCTCCAAAATCGTTTTGGATACATCAGATGGAACTGCTAGGTGACGTGGTTTAAATGGAAGTTCGTTTCGGTGTCTTTGGAGATAATGTTAATCTAGACACAAGATTGGTGCACAGTTTGCGTTGAACTTGCAATGGGCTCTAAAATCGTTTTGGGCGCACCCGATGAAACTGCTAGGTGGCATGGGTCAAGTGGAAGGTCGTTTCAGTCCACTTAGCGGCAGTGTTAATCACGGCGCAACAAAGGTGCACGGTTTGGGATAAACGTGCATGGGCTTCGAAAATTATTTTGGATACACCAGATGGAACTCCTAGGTGACGTGGGCCAAATAGAAGCTCGTATTAGTCCGTTTGGAGATAGTGTCAATCTCGACGCAAGATAGGTGCACGGTTTGCACCGAACGTCCAATAAGCTCAAAAATCATTTTGGGCACACCTGATGAAACTCCTAGGTGACTTGGGTCAAGTGGAAGCTCGCTTCGGTCTACATGGAGACAGTGTTAGTCTTAACGTCAGTTAGGTGCATGGTTTGCGCCGAATGAACCACAGGCACAGAAATCTGTTTGGCTGCACTCGATGGACCTCCTAGGTGATGTGGGTCAAATGGAATCTTGTTTTGGTCCATTTGTAGATAATGTCAATCTCCACGCAAGATAGGTTCACGGTTTGCGCCCAGTGTGCAATAGGCTCGGAAATCATTTTGGGCACATCCGATGGAACTTCTTGGTGACGTTGGTCTAGTGGAACCTCTTTTCGGTCTGTTTGGAGATAGTGTTAGTCTTAGCACAACATAGGTGCACGGTTTAGGATGAATGTACCACAGGCTTGTATCATTTTGGGTACACCCGATGGAACTTCTAGATGACGTCGATCATATGGAAGCTCGTTTCAGTCTCTTTGGAGACATCTCAAACCTCGACGCAAGATAGGTGCATAGTTTGCGCCAAACGTACAATTGACCCAAAAATCATTTTGGGCACACCTGATGGAACTGATAGGTGACGTGCGTTAAGTGGAAGCTCATTTGGGCCTGTCTAGAGATAGTGTTAATCCTGGCACAACATAGGCGCATGGTTTGCGACGAACGTGCCATAGGCTCTGAAATCGTTTTGGATACACCAAATGGAACTCCTAGGTGACGTGGGTCAAATAGAAGCTCGTATTGGTCTGTTTGGATATAGTGTTAATCTCAGCGCAACATAGGTGCACGGTTTGGAATGAACGCACCATAGGCTCAGAAATCATTTTGGGTACACCCGATGGAACTCCTAGGTGACGTAAGTCAAGTGGAAGCTCGTTTCGGTCCATTTGGAGACAGTGTTAATCTCGGCTCAAGATAGGTGCACGGATTGGGACGAATATACTATAAGCACAGAAATTGTTTTGGGCACACCCTAGGAAGTCGTAGGTGGCGCGGGTCAAATGGAGGCTCGTTTCAGTCTCTTTGGAGATTGTGCTAATCTTGAGACAAGATAGGTGCACGGTTTGAGCCGAATATGCAATAGGCTTGAAAATCATTTCATGCGCACCCGATGGAACTCCTAGGTGATGTGTGTCAAGTGGAAGCTCACTTCGGTCTGCTTGGAGATAATATTAATCTCGAAGCAAGATAGGTGCACGGTTTGCGCCAAGGGTAGCATTGGCTCAGAAATAAGTTTGGATGCAGCTGATTGTACTCCTACGTGATGTGGTTCGAGTGAAGCTCGATTCGATCCGTTTGGAGACAGTGTTATTCTCAACGCAAGATTGGTGCACGGTTTGCATGGAACGTGCAATAGGCTCGGAAATTGTTTTGGGTGCACTTGATGGAACTACTAGGTGACTTGGGTCAAATGGAAGCTTGTTTCAGTCCGTTTGGAGATAGTCTTAATCTCTTGTCAAGATTGGTGCATAGATTAGGACAACACATGCCATAGGCTCAGAAATCATTTTCGGCACAAATGATGGAGCTTCTAGGTGACGTGGGTCACATGGAAGCTCGTTTCGGTCTCTTTGGAGATTGTGCTATTCTCGACATAAAATAGGTGCACGGTTTGTGCTGAACGTGCAATAGGCTTGGAAAACATTTTGGGCGCACCTGATGGAACTCCTAGGTGACGTGGGTCAAGTGGAAGCTCGCTTTGGTCCGCTTGGAGATAGTGTTGATCTCGACCCTAGATAGTTGCACGGTTTTGGACGAACGTTCCATAGGCTCCAAAATCATTTTGGATACATCAGATGGAACAGCTAGGTGACGTGGGTCAAATGGAAGCTCGTTTCGCCTTTGGAGATAATGTTAATCTAGACACAAGATAGTTGCACGGTTTGCGTTGAACTTGCAATGGGCTCTGAAATCATTTTGGGCGCACCCGATGAAACTGCTAGGTGGCGTGGGTCAAGTGGAAGGTCGTTTCAGTCCACTTAGCGGCAGTGTTAATCACGGCGCAACAAAGGTGCACGGTTTGGGATAAACGTGCATGGGCTTCGAAAATTATTTTGGATACACCAGATGGAACTCCTAGGTGACGTGGGCCAAATAGAAGCTCGTATTAGTCCGTTTGGAGATAGTGTCAATTTCGACGCAAGATAGGTGCACGGTTTGCACCGAACGTCCAATAAGCTCAAAAATCATTTTGGCCACACTCGATGAAACTCCTAGGTGACTTGGGTCAAGTGGAAGCTCGCTTCGGTCTACATGGAGACAGTGTTAGTCTTAACGTCAGTTAGGTGCATGGTTTGCGCCGAATGAACCACAGGCATAGAAATCTTTTTGGCTGCACTCGATGGACCTCCTAGGTGATGTGGGTGAAATGGAATCTTGTTTTGGTCCATTTGGAGATAATGTCAATCTCCACGCAAGACAGGTTCACGGTTTGCGCCCAGTGTGTAATAGGCTCGGAAATCATTTTGGGCACACCCGATGGAACTCCTTGGTGACGTTGGTCTAGTGGAACCTCGTTTCGATCTGTTTGGAGATAGTGTTAGTCTTAACACAATATAGGTGCACGGTTTGGGACGAACGTACCACAGGCTCGTATCATTTTAGGTACACCCGATGGAACTTCTAGATGACGTCGATCATATGGAAACTCGTTTCAGTCTCTTTGGAGACATCTCAAACCTCGACGCAATATAGGTGCACAGTTTGCGCCAAACATACAATTGACCCGAAAATCGTTTTGGGCACACCTGATGGAACTAATAGGTTGCGTGCGTTACATGGAAGCTCATTTGGGCCCGTCTAGAGATAGTGTTAATCATGGCACAACATAGGTGCACGGTTTGGGACGAACGTACCACAGGCTCGTATCGTTTTGGGTACACCCGATGGAACTTCTAGATGACGTCGATCATATGGAAGCTCGTTTTAGTCTCTTTGGAGATAGCTCAAACCTCGACGCAATATAGGTGCACAGTTTGCGCCAAACGTACAATTGACCCAAAAATCATTTTGGGCACACCTGATGGAACTGATAGGTGACGTGCGTTACGTGAAAGCTCATTTGGGCCCGTCTAGAGATAGTGTTAATCATGGCACAACATAGATGCACGGTTTGTGACGAACGTGCCATAGGCTCCGAAATCGTTTTGGATACACCAAATGGAACTCCTAGGTGACGTGGGTCAAATAGAAGCTCGTATTGGTCCATTTGGAGATAGTGTCAATCTCAGCGCAACATAGGTGCATGGTTTGGAATGAACGCACCATAGGCTCAGAAATCATTTTGGGTACGCCCGATGGAACTCCTAGGTGACGTAAGTCAAGTGGAAGCTTGTTTTGGTCCATTTGGAGATAGTGTTAATCTCGGCGCAAGATAGGTGTACGGATTGGGACGAATATACTATAAGCACAGAAATTATTTTGGGCACACCCTAGGAACTCCTAGGTGGCGCGGGTCAAATGGAGGCTCGTTTTAGTCTCTTTGGAGATTGTGCTAATCTCGAGACAAGATAGGTGTACGGTTTGAGCCGAATGTGCAATAGGCTTGAAAATCATTTCATGTGCACCCGATGGAACTCCTAGGTGACGTGTGTCAAGTGGAAGCTCACTTCGGTCCGGTTGGAGATAATGTTAATCTCGAAGCAAGATAGGTGCACGGTTTGTGCCAAGCGTAGCATTGGCTTAGAAATCAGTTTGGATGCACCTGATTGTACTCCTATGTGATGTGGTTCGAGTAGAAGCTCCATTCGATCCGTTTGGAGACAGTGTTATTCTCAACGCAAGATTGGTGCACGGGTTGCATGGAACGTGCAATAGGCTCAGAAAATATTTCGGGTGCACTTGATGGAACTACTAGGTGACTTGGGTCAAATGGAAGCTCGTTTCAGTCTGTTTGGAGATAGTCTCAATCTCTTGACAAGATTGGTGCACAGATTGGGACAAACATGCCATAGGCTAAGAAATCATTTTTGGCACAAACGATGGAGCTTCTAGGTGACGTGGGTCACATGGAAGCTCGTTTCGTTCTCTTTGGAGATTGTGCTATTCTCGATATAAAATAGGTGCACGGTTTGTGCTGAATGTGCAATAGGCTTGGAAAACATTTTGGGCGCACCTGATGGAACTCCTAGGTGACGTGGGTCAAGTGGAAGCTCGCTTCGGTCCGCTTGGAGATAGTGTTGATCTTGACCCTAGATAGTTGCACGGTTTTGGACAAACGTGCCATAGGCTCCAAAATCGTTTTGGATACATCAGATGGAACTGCTAGGTGACGTGGGTCAAATGGAAGCTCATTTCGGTCTCTTTGGAGATAATGTTAATCTAGACACAAGATAGTTGCATGGTTTGCGTTGAACTTGCAATGGGCTCTGAAATCGTTTTGGGTGCACCCGATGAAACTGCTAGGTGGCGTGGGTCAAGTGGAAGGTTGTTTCAGTCCACTCAAAGACAGTGTTAATCACGGCGCAACAAAGGTGCACGGTTTGGGATGAACGTGCACGGGCTCCGAAAATCATTTTGGACACACTAGATGGAACTCCTAGGTGACGTGGGCCAAATAGAAGCTCGTTTAGTCCGTTTGGAGATAGTGTCAATCTCGATGCAAGATAGGTGCACGGTTTGCACCGAATGTCCAATAAGCTTAAAAATCATTTTGGGCACACCCGATGAAACTCCTAGGTGACTTGGGTCAAGTTTAAGCTCGCTTCGGTCTACATGGAGACAGTGTTTGTCTTAACGTCAGTTAGGTGCATGGTTTGCGCCGAATGAACCACAGGCATAGAAATCTTTTTGGCTGCACTCGATGGACCTCCTAGGTGATGTGGGTGAAATGGAATCTTGTTTTGGTCCATTTGGAGATAATGTCAATCTCCACGCAAGACAGGTTCACGGTTTGCGCCTAATGTCTAATAGGCTCGGAAATCATTTTAGGCACACCCGATGGAACTCTGTGGAACCTCGTTTCGGTCTGTTTGGAGATAGTGTTAGTCTTAGCACAACATAGGTGCACGGTTTGGGATGAACATACCGTAGGCTCGTATCGTTTTGGGTACACCCGATGGAACTTCTAGATGACGTCGATCATATGGAAGCTCGTTTCAGTCTCTTTGGAGATAGCTCTAACCTTGACGCAAGATAGGAGCACAGTTTGCGCCAAATGTACAATTGACCCAAAAATCATTTTGGGCACACCTGATGGAACTCATAGGTGACGTGCGTTAAGTGGAAGCTCATGTTGGCCCGTCTAGAGATAGTGTTAATCATGGCACAAAATAGGTGCACGGTTTGGGACGAACGTGCCATAGGCTCCGAAATCATTTTGTATACACCAAATGGAACTCCTAGGTGACGTGGGTCAAAAAGAAGCTCGTACTGGTCCGTTTGGAGATAGTGTTAATCTCAACCCAACATAGGTGCACGGTTTGGAATGAACGCACCATAGGCTCAGAAATCATTTTGGGTACGCCCGATGGAACTCCTAGGTGACGTAAGTCAAGTGGAAGCTCGTTTCGGTCCATTTTGAGATAGTGTTAATCTCGGCGAAAGATAGGTGTACGGATTGGGACGAATATACTATAAGCACAGAAATTGTTTTGGGCACACCCTAGGAACTCCTAGGTGGCGCGGGTCAAATGGAGGCTCGTTTCAGTCTCTTTGGAGATTGTGCTAATCTCGAGACAAGATAGGTGCACGGTTTGAGCCGAATGTGCAATAGGCTTGAAAATCATTTCATGCGCACCCGATGGAACTCCTAGGTGACGTGCGTCAAGTGGAAGCTCACTTCGGTCTGCTTGGAGATAATGTTAATCTCGAAGCAAGATAGGTGCACGGTTTGCGCCAAGCATAGCATTGGCTCAGAAATCAGTTTGGATGCACCTGATTGTACTCCTACGTGATGTGGTTCGAGTAGAAGCTCGATTCGGTCCGTTTGGAGACAGTGTTATTCTCAACGCAAGATTGGTGCACGGGTTGCATGGAACGTGCAATAGGCTCAGAAAATGTTTTGGGTGCACTTGATGCAACTACTAGGTGACTTGGGTCAAATGGAAGCTCGTTTCTGTCTGTTTGGAGATAGTCTTAATCTCTCGACAAGATTGGTGCACAGATTGGGACAAACATGCCATAGGCTCAGAAATCATTTTCGGCACAAACGATGGAGCTTCTAGGTGACGTGGCTCACATGGAAGCTCGTTTCGGTCTCTTTGGAGATTGTGCTATTCTCGACTAAAATAGGTGCACGGTTTGTGCTAAACGTGCAATAGGCTTGGAAAACATTTGGGGCGCACCGGATGGAACTCCTAGGTGGTGTGGGTCAAGTGGATGCTCGCTTCGGTCCGCTTGGAGATAGTGTTAATCTTGACCATAGATAGTTGCACGGTTTTGGACGAACGTGCCATAGGCTCCAAAATCGTTTTGGATACATCAGATGGAACTGCTAGGTGACGTGGGTCAAATGGAAGCTCGTTTCGGTCTCTTTGGAGATAATGTTAATCTAGACACAAGATAGGTGCACGGTTTGCGTTGAACTTGCATTAGGCTCTGAAATTGTTTTGGGCGCACCCGATGAAACTGCTAGGTGGCGTGGGTCAGGTGGAAGGTCGTTTCAGTCCACTTAGAGACAGTGTTAATCACGGCACAACAAAGGTCCACGGTTTGGGATGAACGTGCACGGGCTCCGAAAATCATTTTGGACACACCAGATGGAACTCCTAGGTGACGTGGGCCAAATAGAAGCTCGTATTAGTCCGTTTGGAGATAGTGTCAATCTCGATGCAAGATAGGTGCACAGTTTGCACTGAATGTCCAATAAGCTCAAAAATCATTTTGGGCACACCCGATGAAACTCCTAGGTGACTTGGGTCAAGTGGAAGCTCGCTTCGGTCTACATGGAGACAGTGTTTGTCTTAAAGTCAGTTAGGTAAATGGTTTGCGCCGAATGAACCACAGGCACAGAAATCTTTTTGGCTGCACTCGATGGACCTCCTAGGTGATGTGGGTGAAATGGAATATTGTTTTGGTCCATTTGGAGATAATGTCAATCTCCACGCAAGATAGGTTCACGGTTTGCGCCTAGTGTGTAATAGGCTCAGAAATCAATTTAGGCACACCCGATGGAACACCTTGGTGACGTTGGTCTAGTGGAACCTCGTTTCGGTCTATTTGGAGATAGTGTTAGTCTTAGCACAAGATAGGTGCATGGTTTGGGATGAACGTACCGTAGGCTCGTATCGTTTTGGGTACACCCGATGGAACTTCTAGATGACGTCGATCATATGGAAGCTAGTTTCAGTCTCTTTGGAGATAGCTCTAACCTCGACGCAAGATAGGTGCACAGTTTGCGCCAAACGTATAATTGACCCGAAAATCGTTTTGGGCACACCTGATGGAACTCATAGGTGATGTGCGTTAAGTGGAAGCTCATGTTGGCCCGTCTAGAGATAGTGTTAATCATGGCACAAAATAGGTGCACGGTTTGGGACGAATGTGCCATAGGCTATGAAATCGTTTTGTATACACCAAATGAAACTCCTAGGTGACGTGGGTCAAATAGAAGCTCGTATTGGTCTATTTGGAGATAGTGTTAATCTCAGCGCAACATAGGTGCACGGTTTGGAATGAACGCACCATAGGCTCAGAAATCATTTTGGGTACGCCCGATGGAACTCCTAGGTGACGTAAGTCAAGTGGAAGCTCGTTTCGGTCCATTTGGAGATAGTGTTAATCTCGGCGCAAGATAGGTGTACGGATTGGGACGAATATACTATAAGCACAGAAATTGTTTTGGGCACACCCTAGGAACTCCGGGGTGGCACGGGTCAAATGGAGGCTCGTTTCAGTCTCTTTAGAGATTGTGCTAATCTCGAGACAAGATAGGTGCACGGTTTGAGCCGAATGTGCAATAGGCTTGAAAATCATTTCAGGTGCACCCGATGGAACTCCTAGGTGACGTGCGTCAAGTGGAAGCTCACTTCGGTCCGCTTGGAGATAATGTTAATCTCGAAGCAAGATAGGTGCACGGTTTGCGCCAAGCGTAGCATTAGCTTAGAAATCAGTTTGGATGCACCTGATTGTACTCCTACGTGATGTGGTTCGAGTAGAAGCTCGATTTGGTCCGTTTGGAGACAGTGTTATTCTCAATGCAAGATTGGTGCACGGTTTGCATGGAACGTGCAATAGGCTCAAAAATTGTTTTGGGTGCACTTGATGGAACTACTAGGTGACTTGGGTCAAATGGAAGCTCGTTTCAGTCCGTTTGGAGATAGTCTTAATCTCTCGACAAGATTGGTGCACAGATTGGGACAACCCATGCCATAGGCTCAGAAATCATTTTCGGCACAAACGATGGAGCTTCTAGGTGACGTGGGTCACATGGAAGCTCGTTTCGGTCTCTTTGGAGATTGTGCTATTCTCGACTAAAATAGGTGCACGGTTTGTGCTAAACGTGCAATAGGCTTGGAAAACATTTGGGGCGCACCGGATGGAACTCCTAGGTGGCGTGGGTCAAGTGGAAGCTCGCTTCGGTCCGCTTGGAGATAGTGTTAATCTTGACCCTAGATAGTTGCAGGGTTTTGGACGAACGTGCCATAGGCTCCAAAATCGTTTTGGATACATCAGATGGAACTGCTAGGTGACGTGGGTCAAATGGAAGGTTGTTTCGGTCTCTTTGGAGATAATGTTAATCTAGACACAAGATAGGTGCACGGTTTGCGTTGAACTTGCATTGGGCTCTGAAATTGTTTTGGGCGCACCCGATGAAACTGCTAGGTGGCGTGGGTCAGGTGGAAGGTCGTTTCAGTCCAGTTAGAGACAGTGTTAATCATGGCGCAACAAAGGTCCACGGTTTGGGATGAACGTGCACGGGCTCCGAAAATCATTTTGGACACACCAGATGGAACTCCTAGGTGACGTAGGCCAAATAGTAGCTCGTATTAGTCCGTTTGGAGATAGTGTCAATCTCGATGCAAGATAGGTGCATGGTTTGCACCGAATGTCCAATAAGCTCAAAAATCATTTTGGGCACACTCGATGAAACTCCTAGGTGACTTGGGTCAAGTGGAAGCTCGCTTCGGTCTACATGGAGATAGTGTTTGTCTTAACATCAGTTAGGTGCATGGTTTGCGCTGAATGAACCACAGGCACAGAAATCTTTTTGGCTGCACTCGATGGACCTCCTAGGTGATGTGGGTGAAATGGAATCTTGTTTTGGTCCATTTTGAGATAATGTCAATCTCCACGCAAGATAGGTTCACGGTTTGCGCCTAGTGTGTAATAGGCTCAGAAATCATTTTAGGCACACCCGATGGAAATCCTTGGTGACGTTGGTCTAGTGGAACCTCGTTTCAGTATGTTTGGAGATAGTGTTAGTCTTAGCACAACATAGGTGCATGGTTTGGGACGAACGTACCGTAGGCTCGTATCGTTTTGGGTACACCCGATGGAACTTCTATATGATGTCGATCATATGGAAGCTCGTTTCAGTCTCTTTGGAGATAGCTCTAACCTCGACGCAAAATAGGTGAACAGTTTGCGCCAAACGTATAATTGACCCGAAAATCGTTTTGGGCACACCTGATGGAACTCATAGGTGACGTGCGTTAAGTGGAAGGTCATGTTGGCCCGTCTAGAGATAGTGTTAATCATGGCACAAAATAGGTGCACGGTTTGGGACGAATGTGCCATAGGCTACGAAATCGTTTTGTATACACCAAATGGAACTCCTAGGTGATGTGGGTCAAATAGAAGCTCGTATTGGTCCGTTTGGAGATAGTGTTAATCTCAGCGCAACATAGGTGCACGGTTTGGAATGAACGCACCATAGGCTCAGAAATCATTTTGGGTACGCCCGATGGAACTCCTAGGTGACGTAAGTTAAGTGGAAGCTCGTTTCGGTCCATTTGGAGACAGTGTTAATCTCGGCTCAAGATAGGTGTACGGATTGGGACGAATATACTATAAGCACAGAAATTGTTTTGGGCACACCCTAGGAACTCCGAGGTGGCGCGGGTCAAATGGAGGCTCGTTTCAGTCTCTTTGGAGATTGTGCTAATCTCGAGACAAGATAGGTGGACGGTTTGAGCCGAATGTGCAATAGGCTTGAAAATCATTTCAGGCGCACCTGATGGAACTCCTAGGTGACGTGCGTCAAGTGGAAGCTCACTTCGGTCCGCTTGGAGATAATGTTAATCTCGAAGCAAGATAGGTGCACGGTTTGCGCCAAGCGTAGCATTAGCTCAGAAATCAGTTTGGATGCACCTGATTGTACTCCTACGTGATGAGGTTCGAGTAGAAGCTTGATTTGGTCTGTTTGGAGACAGTGTTATTCTCAACGCAAGATTGGTGCACGGTTTGCATGGAACGTGCAATAGGCTCAAAAATTGTTTCGGGTGCACTTGATGGAACTACTAGGTGACTTGGGTCAAATGGAAGCTCGTTTCAGTCCGTTTGGAGATAGTATTAATCTCTGGACAAGATTGGTGCACAGATTGGGACAAACATGCCATTGGCTCAGAAATCATTTTCGGCACAAACGATGGAGCTTCTAGGTGACGTGGGTCACATGGAAGCTCGTTTCGGTCTCTTTGGAGATTGTGCTATTCTCGACATAAAATAGGTGCACGGTTTGTGCTGAACGTGCAATAGGCTTGGAAAACATTTTGGGCGCACCTGATGGAACTCCTAGGTGGCGTGGGTCAAGTGGAAGCTCGCTTCGGTCCGCTTGGAGATAGTGTTAATCTCGACCCTAGATAGTTGCACGGTTTTGGACGAACGTGCCATAGGCTCCAAAATCATTTTGGATACATTAGATGGAACTGCTAGGTGACGTGGGTCAAATGGAAGCTCGTTTCGGTCTCTTTGGAGATAATGTTAATCTAGACACAAGATAGGTGCACGGTTTGTGTTGAACTTGCATTGGGCTCTGAAATTGTTTTGGGCGCACCCGATGAAACTGCTAGGTGGCGTGGGTCAGGTGGAAGGTCGTTTCAGTCCACTTAGAGACTGTGTTAATCACAGCACAACAAAGGTCCACGGTTTGGGATGAACATGCACGGACTCCGAAAATCATTTTGGACACACCAGATGGAACTCCTAGGTGACGTGGGCCAAATAGAAGCTCATATTAGTCCGTTTGGAGATAGTGTCAATCTCGATGCAAGATAGGTGCACGGTTTGCACCGAATGTCCAATAAGCTCAAAAATCATTTTGGGCACACCCGATGAAACTCCTAGGTGACTTGGGTCAAGTGGAAGCTCGCTTCGGTCTACATGGAGACAGTGTTTGTCTTAACGTCAGTTAGGTGCATGGTTTGCACCGAATGAACCACAGGCACAGAAATCTTTTTGGCTGCACTCGATGGACCTCCTAGGTGATGTGGGTGAAATGGAATATTGTTTTGGTCCATTTGGAGATAATGTCAATCTCCACGCAAGATAGGTTCACGGTTTGCGCCTAGTGTGTAATAGGCTCAGAAATCATTTTAGGCACACCCGATGGAACTCCTTGGTGACGTTGGTCTAGTGGAACCTCGTTTCGGTCTATTTGGAGATAGTGTTAGTCTTAGCACAACATAGGTGCATGGTTTGGGACGAACGTACCGTAGGCTCGTATCGTTTTGGGTACACCCGATGGAACTTCTAGATGACATCGATCATATGGAAGCTCGTTTCAGTCTCTTTGGAGATAGCTCTAACCTCGACGCAAGATAGGTGCACAGTTTGCGCCAAACGTATAATTGACCCGAAAATCGTTTTGGGCACAGCTGATGGAACTCATAGGTGACGTGCGTTAAGAGGAAGCTCATGTTGGCCCGTCTAGAGATAGTGTTAATCATGGCACAAAATAGGTGCACGGTTTGGGACGAATGTGCCATAGGCTATGAAATCGTTTTGTATACACCAAATGGAACTCCTAGGTGACGTAGGTCAAATAGAAGCTCGTATTGGTCCGTTTGGAGATAATGTTAATCTCAGCACAACATAGGTGCACGGTTTGGAATGAACGCACCATAGGCTCAGAAATCATTTTGGGTACGCCCGATGGAACTCCTAGGTGACGTAAGTCAAGTGGAAGCTCGTTTCGGTCCCTTTGGAGATAGTGTTAATCTCGGCGCAAGATAGGTGCAAGGATTGGGACGAATATACTATAAGCACAGAAATTGTTTTGGGCACACCCTAGGAACTCCTAGGTGGCGCGGGTCAAATGGAGGCTCGTTTCAGTCTCTTTGGAGATTGTGCTAATCTCGAGACAAGATAGGTGCACAGTTTGAGCCGAATGTGCAATAGGCTTGAAAATCATTTCAGGCGCACCCGATGGAACTCCTAGGTGACGTGCATCAAGTGGAAGCTCACTTCGGTCCGCTTGGAGATAATGTTAATCTCGAAGCAAGATAGGTGCACGGTTTGCGCCAAGCGTAGCATTGGCTCATAAATCAGTTTGGATGCACTTGATTGTACTCCTACGTGATGTGGTTCGAGTAGAAGCTCGATTTGGTCCGTTTGGAGACAGTGTTATTCTCAACACAAGATTGGTGCACGGTTTGCATGGAACGTGCAATAGGCTCAGAAATTGTTTCGGGTGCACTTGATGGAACTACTAGGTGACTTGGGTCAAATGGAAGCTCGTTTCAGTCCGTTTGAAGATAGTCTTAATCTCTGGACAAGATTGGTGCACAGATTGGGACAAACATGCCATAGGCTCAGCAATCATTTTCGGCACAAACGATGGAGCTTTCTAGGTGACGTGGGTCACATGGAAGCTCGTTTCGGTCTCTTTGGAGATTGTGCTATTCTCGACATAAAATAGGTGCACGGTTTGTGCTGAACGTGCAATAGGCTTGGAAAACATTTTGGGCACACCTGATGGAACTCCTAGGTAGCGTGGGTCAAGTGGAAGCTCGTTTTGGTCCGCTTGGAGATAGTGTTAATCTCGACCCTAGATAGTTGCACGGTTTTGGACGAACGTGCCATAGGCTCTAAAATCGTTTTGGATACATCAGATGGAACTGCTAGGTGACGTGTGTCAAATGGAAGCTCGTTTCGGTCTCTTTGGAGATAATGTTAATCTAGACACAAGATAGGTGCACGATTAGCGTTGAACTTGCAATCGGCTCTGAAATCGTTTTGGGCGCACCCGATGAAACTGCTAGGTGGCGTGGGTCAAGTGGAAGGTCGTTTCAGTCCACTTAGAGACAGTGTTAATCACGGCGCAACAAAGGTCCACGGTTTGGGATGAACGTGCACGGGCTCCGAAAATCATTTTGGACACACCAGATGGAACTCCTAGGTGACGTGGGCCAAATAGGAGCTCGTATTAGTCCGTTTGGAGATAGTGTCAATCTCGACGCAAGATAGGTGCACGGTTTGCACCGAATGTCCAATAAGCTCAAAAATCATTTTGGGCACACCCGATGAAACTTCTAGGTGACGTTGGTCAAGTGGAAGCTCGCTTCGGTCTACATGGAGACGGTGTCAGTCTTAACGTCAGTTAGGTGCATGGTTTGCGCCGAATGAACCACAGGCATAGAAATCTTTTTGGCTGCACTCGATGGACCTCCTAGGTGATGTGGGTGAAATGGAATGTTGTTTTGGTCCATTTGGAGATAATGTCAATCTCCATGCAAGATAGGTTCACGGTTTGTGCCTAGTGTGTAATAGGCTCGGAAATCATTTTAGGCACACCCGATGGATCTCCTTGGTGACGTTGGTCTAGTGGAACCTCGTTTCAGTCTGTTTGGAGATAGTGTTAGTCTTAGCACAACATAGGTGCATGGTTTGGGACGAACGTACCGTAGGCTCGTATCGTTTTGGGTACACCCGATGGAACTTCTAGATGACATCGATCATATGGAAGCTCATTTCAGTCTCTTTGGAGATAGCTCTAACCTCGACGCAAGATAGGTGCACAGTTTGTGCCAAACGTATAATTGACCCGAAAATCATTTTGGGCACACCTGATGGAACTCATAGGTGACTTACGTTAAGTGGAAGCTCATGTTGGCCCGTCTAGAGATAGTGTTAATCATGGCACAAAATAGGTGCACGGTTTGGGACGAATGTGCCATAGGCTATGAAATCGTTTTGTACACACCAAATGGAACTCCAAGGTGACGTGGGTCAAATAGAAGCTCGCATTGGTCCGTTTGGAGATAGTGTTAATCTCAGCGCAACATAGGTGCATGGTTTGGAATGAACGCACCATAGGCTCAGAAATCATTTTGGGTACGCCCGATGGAACTCCTAGGTGAGGTAAGTCAAGTGGAAACTCGTTTTGGTCCATTTGGAGATAGTGTTAATCTCGGCGCAAGATAGGTGCATGGATTGGGATGAATATACTATACGCACAGAAATTGTTTTGGGCACACCCTAGGAACTCCTAGGTGAAGCGGGTCAAATGGAGGCTCGTTTCAGTCTCTTTGGAGATTGTGCTAATCTCGAGACAAGATAGGTGCACGGTTTGAGCCGAATGTGCAATAGGCTTGAAAATCATTTCAGACGCACCCGATGGAACTCCTAGGTGACGTGCGTCAAGTGGAAGCTCACTTCGGTCCGCTTGGAGATATTGTTAATCTCAAAGCAAGATAGGTGCACGGTTTGCGCCAAGCGTAGCATTGGCTCATAAATCAGTTTGGATGCACCTGATTGTAGTCCTACGTGATGTGGTTCGAGTAGAAGCTCGATTCGGTTCGTTTGGAGACAGTGTTATTCTCAACGCAAGATTGGTGCACGGTTTGCATGGAACGTGCAATAGGCTCGGAAATTGTTCCGGGTGCACTTGATGGAACTACTAGGTGACTTGGGTCAAATGGAAGCTTGTTTCAGTCCGTTTGCAGATAGTCTTAATCTCTCGACAAGATTGGTGCACAGATTGGGACAAACATGCCATAGGCTCAGAAATCATTTTCGGCACAAACGATGGAGCTTCTAGGTGACGTGGGTCACGTGGAAGCTCGTTTTGGTCTCTTTGGAGATTGTGCTATTCTCGACATAAAATAGGTGCACGGTTTGTGCTGAACGTGCAATAGGCTTGGAAAACATTTTGGGCGCACCTGATGGAACTCCTAGGTGGCGTGGGTCAAGTGGAAGCTCGCTTCGGTACGCTTGGAGATAGTGTTAATCTCGACCCTAGATAGTTGCACGGTTTTGGACGAACATGCCATAGGCTCCAAATCGTTTTGGATACATCAGATGGAACTGCTACGTGACGTGGGTCAAATGGAAGCTCGTTTGGGTCTCTTTGGAGATAATGTTAATCTAGACACAAGATAGGTGCACGGTTTGCGTTGAACTTGCAATTGGCTCTGAAATCGTTTTGGGCGCACCCGATGAAACTGCTAGGTGGCGTGGGTCAAGTGGAAGGTCGTTTCAGTCCACTTAGAGACAGTGTTAATCACGGCGCAACAAAGGTGCACGGTTTGGGATGAACGTGCACGGGCTCCGAAAATCATTTTGGACACACCAGATGGAACTCCTAGGTGACATGGGCCTAATAGGAGCTCGTATTAGTCCGTTTGGAGATAGTGTCAATCTCGACACAAGATAGGTGCACGGTTTGCACCGAACATCCAATAAGCTCAAAAATCATTTTGGGCACACCCGATGAAACTCCTAGGTGACGTGGGTCAAGTGGAAGCTCGCTTTCGGTCTACATGGAGACGGTGTCAGTCTTAACGTTAGTTAGGTGCATGGTTTACGCCGAATGAACCACAGGCACATAAATCTTTTTGGCTGCACTCGATGGACCTCCTAGGTGATGTGGGTGAAATGGAATCTTGTCTTGGTCCATTTGGAGATAATGCAAGATAGGTTCACGGTTTGCGCCCAGTGTGTAATAGGCTCGGAAATCATTTTGGGCACACCCGATGGAACTCCTTGGTGACGTTGGTCTAGTGGAACCTCGTTTCGGTCTGTTTGGAGATAGTGTTAGTCTTAGCACAACATAGGTGCACGGTTTGGGACGAACGTACCGCATGATCGTATCGTTTTGGGTACACCCGATGGAACTTCTAGATGACATCGATCATATGGAAGCTCGTTTCAGTCTCTTTAGAGATATCTCTAACCTCGATGCAAGATAGGTGCACAGTTTGCGCCAAACGTACAATTGACCCGAAAATCGTTTTGGGCACACCTGATGGAACTCATAGGTGACGTGCGTTAAGTGGAAGCTCATGTTGGCCCGTCTAGAGATAGTGTTAATCATGGCACAAAATAGGTGCACGGTTTGGGATGAACGTGCCATAGGCTCCGAAATTGTTTTGGATACACCAAATGAAACTCCTAGGTGACGTAAGTCAAGTGGAAACTCGTTTCGGTCCATTTGGACATAGGTGCATGGATTGGGACGAATATACTATAAGCACAGAAATTGTTTTGGGCACACCCAAGGAACTCCTAGGTGGCTCGGGTCAAATGGAGGCTCGTTTCAGTCTCTTTGGAGATTGTGCTAATCTTGAGATAAGATAGGTGCACGGTTTGAGCCGAATGTGCAATAGGCTTGAAAATCATTTCAGGCGCACCCGATGGAACTCCTAGGTGACATGCATCAAGTGGAAGCTCACTTCGGTCCGCTTGGAGATAATGTTAATCTCGAAGCAAGATAGGTGCACAGTTTGCGCCAAGCGTAGCATTAGCTCATAAATCAGTTTGGATGCACCTGATTGTAGTCCTACGTGATGTGGTTTGAGCAGAAGCTCGATTCCGTCCGTTTGGAGACAGTGTTATTCTCAACGCAAGATTGGTGCACGATTTGCATGGAACGTGCAATAGGCTCGGAAATTATTTCGGTTGCACTTGATGGAACTACAAGGTGACTTGGGTCAAATAGAAGCTTGTTTCAGTCCGTTTGGAGATACTCTTAATCTCTCAACAAGATTGGTGCACAGATTGGGACAAACATGCCATAGGGTCAGAAATCATTTTTGGCACAAACGATGGAGCTTCTAGGTGACGTGGGTCACATGGAAGCTCGTTTCGGTCTCTTTGGAGATTGTGCTATTCTCGACATAAAATAGGTGCACGGTCCGCTTGGAGATAGTGTTAATCTCGACCCTAGATAGTTGCACGGTTTTGGACGAACGTGCCATAGGCTCCAAAATCGTTTTGGATACATCAGATGGAACTGCTAGGTGACGTTGGTCAAATGGAAGCTCATTTTGGTCTCTTTGGAGATAATGTTAATCTAGACACAAGACAGGAGCACGGTTTGCATTGAACTTGCAATCGGCTCTGAAATCGTTTTGGGCGCACCCGATAAAACTGCTAGGTGGCGTGGGTCAAGTGGAAGGTCGTTTCAGTCCACTTAGAGACAGTGTTAATCACGGCGCAACAAAGGTGCACGGTTTGGGATGAACGTGCACGGGCTTCGAAAATCATTTTGGACACACCAGATGGAACTCCTAGGTGACGTGGGCCAAATAGAAGCTCGTATTAGTCTGTTTGGAGATAATGTCAATCTCGATGCAAGATAGGTGCACGGTTTGCACCGAACGTCCAATAAGCTCAAAAATTATTTTGGGCACACCCGATGAAACTCCTAGGTGACGTGGGTCAAGTGGAAGCTCGCTTCGGTCTACATGGAGACGGTGTTAGTCTTAACGTCAGTTAGGTGCATGGTTTGCGCCGAATGAACCACAGGCACAAAAATATTTTTGGCTGCAGTCGATGGACCTCCTAGGTGATGTGGGTCGAATGGAATCTAGTTTTGGTCCATTTGGAGATAATGTCAATCTCCACGCAAGATAGGTTCACGGTTTGCGCCCAGTGTGCAATAGGCTCGGAAATCATTTTGGGCACACCCGATAGAACTCCTTGGTGACGTTGGTCTAGTGGAACCTCGTTTTGGTCTGTTTGGAGATAGTGTTACTCTTAGCAAAACATAGGTGCATGGTTTGGCACGAACGTGCCACAGGCTCGTATCATTTTGGGTACACCCGATGGAACTTCTACATGACGTCGATCATATGGAAGCTCGTTTCAGTCTCTTTGGAGATAGCTCTAACCTCGACGCAAGATAGGTGCACAGTTTGCGCCAAACGTACAATTGACCTAAAAATCATTTTGGGCACACCTGATGGAACTCATAGGTGACGTGTGTTAAGTGGAAGCTAATTTTGGCCTGTCTAGAGATAGTGTTAATCATGGCACAAAATAGGTGCACGGTTTGGGACGAACGTGCCATAGGCTCCAAAATCGTTTTGGATACACCAAATGGAACTCCTAGATGACGTGGTTCAAATAGAAGCTCGTATTGGTCCGTTTGGAGATAGTGTTAATCTCAGCGCAACATAGGTGCACGGTTTGGATTGAACGCACCATAGGCTCAGAAATCATTTTGGGTACGCCCGATGGAACTCCTAGGTGACGTAAGTCAAGTGGAAACTCGTTTCGGTCCATTTGGAGATAGTATTAATCTTGGAGCAAGATAGGTCCATGGATTGGGAAGAATATACTATAAGCACAGAAATTGTTTTGGGCACACCCTAGGAACTCCTAGGTGGCGCGGGTCAAATGGAGGCTTGTTTCAGTCTCTTTGGAGATTGTGCTAATCTCGATACAAGATAGGTGCACGGTTTGAGCCGAATGTGCAATAGGCTTGAAAATCATTTCAAGCGCACCCGATGTAACTCCTAGGTGACGTGCGACAAGTGGAAGCTTACTTCGGTCCGCTTGGAGATAATGTTAATCTTAAAGCAAGATAGATGCACTGTTTGCGCCAAGCATAGCATTGGCTTGTAAATCAGTTTGGATGCACCTGATTGTACTCCTACATGATGTGGTTCGAGTACAAGCTCGATTCAGTCCGTTTGGAGACATTGTTATTCTGAACGCAAGATTGGTGCATGGTTTCCATGGAACGTGCAATAGGCCCGGAAATTGTTTTGGGTGCACTTGATGGAACTACTAGGTGACTTGGGTCAAGTGGAAGCTCGTTTCAGTCCGTTTGGAGATAGTCTTAATCTCTAGACAAGATTGGTGCATAGATTTGGACAAACATGCCAAAGGCTCAGAAATCATTTTCGGCACAAACGATGGAGCTTCTAGGTGACATGGGTCACATGGAAGCTCGTTTTGGTCTCTTTGGAGATTATGCTATTCTCGACATAAAATAGGTTCACAGTTTGTGCTGAACGTGCAATAGGCTTGGAAAACATTTTGGGCGCACCTGATGGAACTCCTAGGTGGCGTGGGTCAAGTGGAAGCTCGCTTCGGTCCGCTTGGAGATAGTGTTAATCTCGACCCTAGATAGTTGCACGGTTTTGGACGAACGTGCCATAGGCTCCAAAATCATTTTAGATACATCAGATGGAACTGCTAGGTGACGTGGGTCCAATGGAAGCTTGTTTCAGTCTCTTTGGAGATAATGTTAATCTAGACACAAGATAGGTGTTTGCGTTGAACTTGCAATGGGCTCTGAAATCATTTTGGGTGCACCCGATGAAACTGCTAGGTGGCATGGGTCAAGTGAAGGTCGTTTCAGTCCACTTAGAGACAGTGTTAATCACGGTGCAACAAAGGTGCACTGTATGGGACTAACGTGCACGGGCTCCGAAAATCATTTTGGACACACCAGATGGAACTCCTAGGTGACGTGGGCCAAATAGAAGTTTGTATTAGTCCGTTTGGAGATAGTGTCAATCTCGATGCAAGATAGGTGCACGATTTGCACCGAACGTCCAATAAGCTCAAAAATCATTTTGGGCACACCCGATGAAACTCCTAGGTGACGTGGGTCAAGTGGAAGCTCGCTTCGGTCCGCTTGGAGATAGTGTTAATCTCGACCATAGATAGTTGCACGGTTTTGGACGAACGTGCCATAGGCTCTAAAATCATTTTGGATACATCAGATGGAACTGCTCCGTGACGTGGGTCAAACGGAAGCTCGTTTTGGCCTCTTTGGAGATAATGTTAATCTAGACACAAGATAGGTGCATGGTTTGCGTTGAACTTACAATGGGCTCTGAAATCGTTTTGGACGCACCCGATGAAACTGCTAGGTGGCGTGGGTCAAGTGGAAGGTCGTTTCAGTCCACTTAGAGACAGTGTTAATCACAGCGCAACAAAGGTGCATGGTTTGGGACTAACGTGCACGGGCTCCAAAAATCATTTTGGGCGCAATCGATGAAACTGCTAGGTGGCGTGGGTCAAGTGGAAGGTCGTTTCAGTCCACTTAGAGACAGTGTTAATCACGGCGCAACAAAGGTGCACGGTTTGGGATGAACGTGCACGGGCTCCGAAAATCATTTTGGACACACCAGATGGAACTCCTAGGTGACGTGGGCCAAATAGGAGCTCGTATTAGTCCGTTTGGAGATAGTGTCAATCTCAATGCAAGATAGGTGCACGGTTTGCACCGAACGTCCAATAAGCTCAAAAATTATTTTGGGCACACCCGATGAAACTCCTAGGTGACGTGGGTCAAGTGGAAGCTCGCTTTGGTCTACATGGAGACGGTGTCCGTCTTAATGTCAGTTAGGAGCATGGTTTGCGCCGAATCAACCACAGGCACAGAAATCTTTTTGGCTGCACTCGATGGACCTCCTAGGTGATGTGGGTGAAATGGAATCTTGTTTTGGTCCATTTGGAGATAATATCAATCTCCATGCAAGATAGGTTCACGGTTTGCGCCCAGTGTGTAATAGGGTCAGAAATCATTTTGGGCACACCCGATGGAACTCCTTGGTGACGTTGGTCTAGTGGAACCTCGTTTCGGTCTGGTTGGAGATAGTGTTAGTCTTAGCACAACATAGGTGCATGGTTTGGGATGAACTTACCGCAGGCTCGTATCGTTTTGGGTACACCCGATGGAACTTCTAGATGACGTCGATCATATGGAAGCTCGTTTCAGTCTCTTTGGAGATAGCTCTAACCTCGACGCAAGATAGGTGCACAGTTTCCGCCAAACGTACAATTGACCCGAAAATTGTTTTGGGCACACCTGATGGAACTCATAGGTGACGTGCGTTAAGTGAAAGCTCATTTTGGCCCGTCTAGAGATAGTGTTAATCATGGCATAAAATAGGTGCACGGTTTGGGACGAACGTGCCATAGGCTTCGAAATCGTTTTGTATACACCAAATGGAACTCCTAGGTGACGTGGGTCAAATAGAAGCTCGTATTGGTCCGTTTGGAGATAGTGTTAATCTCAGCGCAACATAGGTGCACGGCTGGGAATGAACGCACCATAGGCTCAGAAATCATTTTGGGTACGCCTGATGGAACTCCTAGGTGACGTAAGTCAAGTGGAAGCTCGTTTCGGTCCATTTGGAGATAGTGTTATTCTCGGCGCAAGATAGGTGCACGGATTGGGACGAATATACTATAAGCACAGAAATTGTTTTGGGCACACCCTAGGAACTCCTAGGTGGCGCGGGTCAAATGGAGGCTCGTTTCAGTCTCTTTGGAGATTGTGCTAATCTCGAGACAAGATAGGTGCATGGTTTGAGCTGAATGTGCAATAGGCTTGAAAATTATTTCAGGCGCACCCGATGGAACTCCTAGGTGACGTGCGTCAAGTGGAAGCTCACTTCGGTGCGCTTGGAGATAATGTTAATCTCGAAGCAAGATAGGTGCACGGTTTGCGCGAAGCGTAGCATTGGCTTAGAAATCAGTTTGGATGCACCTGATTGTACTCCTACGTGATGTGGTTCGAGTAGAAGCTCGATTCGGTCCGTTTGGAGACTGTGTTATTCTCAACGCAAGATTGGTGCACGGTTTGCATGGAACGTGCAATAGGCTCGGAAATTGTTTCGGGTGCACTTGATGGAACTACTAGGTGACTTGGGTCAAATGGAAGCTCGTTTCAGTCCGTTTGGAGATAGTCTTAATTTCTAGACAAGATTGGTGCTCAGATTGGGACAAACATGCCATAGGCTCAGAATTCGTTTTTGGCACAAACGATGGAGCTTCTAGGTGACGTGGGTCACATGGAAGCTCGTTTCGGTCTCTTTGGAGATTGTGCTATTCTCGACATAAAATAGGTGCACAGTTTGTGCTGAACGTGCAATAGGCTTGGAAAACATTTTGGGCGCACCTGATGGAACTCCTAGGTGGCATGGGTCAGGTGGAAGCTCGCTTCGGTCCGCTTGGAGATAGTGTTAATCTCGACCCTAGATAGTTGCACGGTTTTGGACGAACGTGCCATAGGCTCCAAAATCGTTTTGGATACATCAGAAGGAACTGCTAGGTGACGTGGGTCAAATGGAAGCTCGTTTCGGTCTCTTTGGAGATAATGTTAATCTAGTCACAAGATAGGTGCACGGTTTGCGTTGAACTTGCAATCGGCTCTGAAATCATTTTGGGCGACCCGATGAAACTGCTAGGTGGCGTTGGTCAAGTGGAAGGTCGTTTCAGTCCACTTAGAGACAGTGTTAATCACGGCGCAACAAAGGTGCACGGTTTGGGACTAACGTGCACGGGCTCTAAAAATCATTTTGGACACACCAGATGGAACTCCTAGGTGACGTGGGCCAAATAGAAGCTTGTATACCGTTTGGAGATAGTGTCAATCTCGACGCAAGATAGGTGCACGGTTTGCACCGAACGTCCAATAAGCTCAAAAATCATTTTGGGCACACCTGATGAAACTCCTAGGTGACGTGGGTCAAGTGGAAGCTCGCTTCGGTCTACATGGAGATGGTGTTAGTCTTAACGTCAGTTAGGTGCATGGTTTGCGCCGAATGAACCACAGGCACAGAAATCTTTTTGGCTACACTCGATGGACCTCCTAGGTGATGTGGGTCAAATGGAATCTTGTTTTGGTCCATTTGGAGATAATGTCAATCTCCACGCAAGATAGGTTCACAGTTTGCGCCCAGTGTGCAATAGGCTCGAAAATAATTTTGGGCACACCCGATAGAACTTCTTGGTGACGTTGGTCTAGTGGAACCTCGTTTTAGTCTATTTGGAGATAATGTTAACCTTAGCAAAACATAGGTGCATGGTTTGGGACGAACATGCCACAGGCTCGTATCGTTTTGGGTACACCCAATGGAACTTCTAGATGATGTCGATCATATGGAAGCTCGTTCAGTCTCTTTGGAGATAGCTCTAACCTCGATGCAAGATAGGTGCACAGTTTGCGCCAAACGTACAATTGACCCAAAAATCGTTTTGGGTACACCTGATGGAACTCATAGGTGACGTGTGTTAAGTGGAAGCTCATTTTGGCCCGTCTAGAGATAGTGTTAATCATGGCACAAAATAGGTGTACGGTTTGGGACGAACGTGCCATAGGCTCCAAAATTGTTTTGGATACACCAAATGGAACTGTTAGGTGACGTGGGTCAAATAGAAGCTCGTATTGGTCCATTTGGAGATAGTGTTAATCTCAGCGCAACATAGGTGCACGGTTTGGAATGATAGGCTCAGAAATCATTTTTGGGTACGCCCGATGGAACTCCTAGGTGACGTAAGTCAAGTGGAAGCTCGATTCGGTCCATTTAGAGATAGTGTTAATCTCAGCGCAAGATAGGTGCACAGATTAGGACGAATATACTATAAGCACACAAATTGTTTTGGACACACCCTAGGAACTCCTAGGTGACGTGGGTCAAATGGAGGCTCATTTCAGTCTCTTTGGCGATTGTGGTAATCTCGAGACAAGATAGGTGCACAGTTTGAGCCGAATGTGCAATAGGCTTGAAAATCATTTCAGGCGCACCCGATGAAACTCCTAGGTGACGTGCGTCAAGTGGAAGCTCACTTCGGTCCGCTTGGAGATAATATTAATCACAAAGCAAGATAGGTGCATGGTTTGCGCCAAGCGTAGCATTGGCTCATAAATCAGTTTGGATGCACCTGATTGTACTCCTACGTGATGTGGTTCGAGTAGAAGCTCGATTCGGTCTGTTTGGAGACAGTGTTATTCTCAACGCAAGATTGGTGCACGGTTTGCATGGAACGTGCAATAGGCTCGGAAATTGTTTTGGGTGCACTTGATGGAACTACTAGGTAACTTGGGTCAAGTGGAAGCTCGTTTCAGTCCGTTTGGGGATAGTCTTAATCTCTAGACAAGATTGGTGCACAGATTGGGACAAACATGCCAAAAGCTCAGAAATAATTTTGGGCACAAACGATGGAACACCTAGGTAACGTGGGTCAAATGGAAGCTCGTTTCGGTCTCTTTGGAGATTGTGCTATTCTCAACATAAAATAGGTGCACGGTTTGTGTTGAACGTGTAATAGGCTTGGAAAACATTTTGGGCGCACCTGATGGAACTCCTAGGTGACGTGGGTCAAGTGGAAGCTCGCATCGGTCCGCTTGGAGATAGTGTTAATCTGAACCCTAGATAGTTGCACGGTTTTGGACGAACGTGCCATAGGCTCCAAAATCGTTTTGGATACATCAGATGGAACTGCTAGGTGACGTGGGTCAAATGGAAACTCATTTCGGTGTCTTTGGAGATAATGTTAATCTAGACACAAGATAGGTGCACGGTTTGCGTTGAACTTGCAATGGGCTCTGAAATCATTTTGGGCGCACCCGATGAAACTGCAAGGTGGCGTGGGTAAGTGGAAGGTCGTTTCAGTCCACTTAGAGACAGTGTTAATCATGGCGCAACAAAGGTGCACGGTTTGGGATGAATGTGCACGGGCTCCGAAAATCATTTTGGATACACCAGATGGAACTCCTAGTTGATGTGAGGCAAATAGAAGCTCGTATTAGTCCGTTTGGAGATAGTGTCAATCTCGACGCAAGATAGGTGCACGGTTTGCACCGAACGTCCAATAAGCTCAAAAATCATTTTGGGCACACCCGATGAAACTCCTAGGTGACGTGGGTCAAGTGGAAGCTCGCTTCGGTCTACATGGAGACAGTGTTAGTCTTAACGTCAGTTAGGTGCATGGTTTGCGCCGAATGAACCACAGGCACAGAAAATCTTTTTGGCTACAGTCGATGGACCTCCTAGGTGATTATGGGTCGAATGGAATCTTGTTTTGGTCCATTTGGAGATAATGTCAATCTCCACGCAAGATAGGTTCACGGTTTGCGCCCAGTGTGTAATAGGCTCGGAAATCATTCTGGGCACACCCGATGGAACTCCTTGGTGAAGTTGGTCTAGTGGAACCTCGTTTTGGTCTGTTTGGAGATAGTGTTAGTCTTAGCACAACATAGGTGCACGGTTTGGGACGAACGTACCACAGGCTCGTATTGTTTTGGTACACCCGATGGAACTTCTAGTTGACGTCGATCAAATGGAAGCTCGTTTCAGTCTCTTTGGAGATAGTTCTAACCTTGACGCAAGATAGGTGCACAGTTTACGCCAAACATACAATTGACCCAAAAATCCTTTTGGGCACACCTGATGGAACTCATAGGTGACGTGCGTTAAGTGGAAGCTCATTTTGGTCCATCTAGAGATAGTGTTAATCATGGCACAACATAGGTGCACGGTTTGGGACGAACGTGCCATAGGCTCCGAAATCATTTTGGATACACCAAATGGAACTCCTGGGTGACGTGGGTCAAATAGAAGCTCGTATTGGTCCGTTTGGAGACAGTGTTAATCTCAGCGCAACATAGGTGCACGGTTTGGAATGAATGCACCAAAGGCTCAGAAATCATTTTGGGTACACCCGATGGAACTCCTAGGTGACGTAAGTCAAGTGGAAGCTCGTTTCGGTCCATTTGGAGTAGTGTTAATCTCAGCGCAAGATAGGTGCACGGATTGAGATGAATATACTATAAGCACAGAAATTGTTTTGGGCACACCCTAGGAACTCCTAGGTGACGCGGGTCAAATGGAGGCACGTTTCAGTCTCTTTGGAGATTGTGCTAATCTCGAGACAAGATAGGTGCACGGTTTGAGCCGAATGTGTAAAAATCATTCTAGGCAGACCCGATGGAACTCCTAGGTGACGTGCGTCAAGTGGAAGCTCACTTCGGTCCGCTTGGAGATGATGTTAATCTCGAAGCAAGATAGGTGCACGGTTTGCGCCAAGCCTAGCATTGGCTCAGAAATCAGTTTGGATGCACCTGATTGTACTCCTACGTGATGTGGTTCGAGTAGAAGCTCGATTCGGTATGTTTGAAGATAGTGTTATTCTCAACGCAAGATTGGTGCACGGTTTGCATGGAACGTGCAATAGGCTCGGAAATTGTTTCGGGTGCACTTGATGGAACTACTAGGTGACTTGGGTCAAGTGGAACCTCATTTCAGTCCGTTTAAAGATAGTCTTAATCTCTGGACAAGATTGGTGCACAGATTGGGATAAACATGCCAAAGGCTCAGAAATCATTTTGGGCACAAACAATGGAACTTCTAGGTGACGTGGGTCAAGTGGAAGCTCGTTTCGGTCTCTTTGCAGATTGTGCTATTCTCAACATAAAATAGGTGCACGGTTTGTGCTGAACGTGCAATAGGCTTGACAAACATTTTAGGCACACCTGATGGAACTCCTAGGTGACGCGGGTCAAGTGGAAGCTCGCATCGGTCTGCTTGGAGATAGTGTTCATCTCGACCCTAGATAGTTGCACGGTTTTGGATGAACGTGGCATAGGCTCCGAAATCGTTTTGGATACATCAGATGGAACTGCTAGGTGACGTGGGTCAAGTGGAAAGTCGTTTCAGTCCACTTAGAGACGGTGTTAATCACGGCGGAACAAAGGTGCACGGTTTGGGATGAACGTGCACGGGCTCCGAAAATCATTTTGGATACACCAGATGGAACTCCTAGGTGACGTGGGCCAAATAGAAGCTCGTATTAGTCCGTTCAGAGATAGTGTCAATCTCGACTCAAGATAGGTGCACGGTTTGCACCGAACGTCCAATAAGCTCAAAAATCATTTTGGGCGCACCTGATGAAACTCCTAGGTGACGTGGGTCAAGTGGAAGCTCGCTTCGGTCTACATGGAGACAGTGTCAGTCTTAACGTTAGTTAGGTGCATGGTTTGCGCTGAATGAACCACAGGCACAGAAATCTTTTTGACTGTAGTCGATGGACCTCCTAGGTGATGTGGGTCGAATGGAATCTTGTTTTGGTCCATTTGGAGATAATGTCAATCTCCACGCAAGATAGGTTCACGGTTTGCGCCCAGTGTGCAATAGGCTCAGAAATCATTTTGGGCACACTCGATGGAACTCCTTGGTGACGTTGGTCTAGTGGAACCTCGTTTCAGTCTGTTTGGAGATAGTGTTAGTCTTAGCACAACATAGGTGCACGGTTTGGGACGAACGTACCACAGGCTTGTATCATTTTGGGTACACCCGATGGAACTTCTAGATGACGTCGATCATATGGAAGCTCGTTTTAGTCTCTTTGGAGATAGTTCTAAATTCGATGCAAGATAGGTGCACAGTTTGCGCCAAACATACAATTGACCTGAAAATCATTTTGGGCACACCTGATGGAATTCATAGGTGACGTGCGTTAGGTGGAAGCTCATTTTGGTCCGTCTAGAGATAGTGTTAATCATGGCACAACATAGGTGCACGGTTTGGGACGAACGTGCCATAGGCTCTGAAATCGTTTTGGATACACCAAATGGAACTCCTGGGTGACGTGGGTCAAATAGAAGCTCGTATTGGTCCATTTGGAGATAGTGTTAATCTCAGCGCAACATAGGTGCACGGTTTGGAATGAACGCACCACAGGCTTAGAAATCATTTTGGGTACACCTGATGGAACTCCGAGGTGACGTAAGTCAATTGGAAGCTCATTTCGGTCCATTTGGTGTTAATCTCGGCGCAAGATAGGTGCACAGACTAGGACGAATATACTATAAGCACAGAAAATTGTTTTTGGCACACCCTAGGAACTCCTAGGTGACACGGGTCAAATGGAGGCTCGTTTCAGTCTCTTTGGAGATTGTTCTAATCTCGAGACAAGATATGTGTGTGGTTTGAACCGAATGTGCAATAGGCTTGAAAATCATTCCATATGCACCCGATGGAACTCCTAGGTGACGTGCGTCAAGTGGAAGCTCACTTCGGTCCACTTGGAGATAATGTTAATATTGAAGACAGATAGGTGTACGGTTTGTGTCAAGCGTAGCATTGGCTCAGAAATTAGTTTGGATGCACCTGATTGTACTCCTACGTGATGTGGTTCGAGTAGAAGCTCGATTCGGTCCGTTTGGAGATAGTGTTATTCTCAACGCAAGATTGGTGCATGGTTTGCATGGAACGTGCAATAGGCTCAGAAATTGTTTTGGGTGCACTTGATGGAACTACTAGGTTACTTGGGTCAAGTGGAACCTCGTTTCAGTCTATTTGGAGATAGTCTTAGTCTCTGGACAAGATTGTTGCACAGATTTGGATAGACATGCCATAGGCTTAGAAATCATTTTGGGCGCAAACGATGGAACTTATAGGTGACCTGGGTCAAATGGAAACTCGTTTCGGTCTCTTTGGAGATTGTGCTATTCTTGACATAAAATAGGTGCATGGTTTATGCTGAACGTGCAATAGGCTTGGAAAACATTTTGGGCGCACCTGATGGAACTCCTAGGTGACGTGGGTCAAGTGGAAGCTCGCATCGGTTCGCTTGGAGATAGTGTTAATCTCGACCCTAGATAGTTGCATGGTTTTGGACGAACATGGCATAGGCTCCGAAATCGTTTTGGATACATCAGATGGAACTGCTAGGTGACGTGGGTCAAATGGAAGCTCGTTTCGGTCTCTTTGGAGATAATGTTAATCTAGACACAAGATAGGTGCACAGTTTGCGTTGAACTTGCAATGGGCTCGGAAGTCGTTCTGGGCGCACCCGATGAAACTGCTAGGTGACGTGGGTCAAGTGGAAAGTCATTTCAGTCTACTTAGATACGTTGTTAATCATGGCGCAACAAAGGTGCACGGTTTGGGATGAATGTGCACGGGCTCCGAAAATCATTTTGGATACACCAGATGGAACTCCTAGGTGACGTGGGCCAAATAGAAGCTCGTATTAGTCCGTTTGGAGATAGTGTCAATCTCGATGCAAGATAGGTGACGGTTTTGAATGAACGCACCACAGGCTCAGAAATCATTTTGGGTACACCTGATGGAACTCCTAGGTGACGTAAGTCAAGTGGAAGCTCGTTTCGGTCCATTTGGAGATAGTGTTAATCTCAGTACAAGATAGGTGCATGGATTGGGACGAATATACTATAAGCACAGAAAATTGTTTTGGGCACACCCTAGGAACTCGTAGGTGACGCGGGTCAAATGGAGGCTTGTTTCAGTCTCTTTGGAGATTGTGCTAATCTCGAGACAAGATAGGTGTGCGGTTTGAGCCGAATGTGCAATAGGCTTGAAAATCATTCCAGGCGCACCCAATGGAACTCCTAGGTGACGTGCGTCAAGTGGAAGCTCACTTCGCTCTGCTTAGAGATAATGTTAATATCGAAACCAGATAGGTGCACGGTTTGTGCCAAGCGTAGCATTGGCTCAGAAATCAGTTTGGATGCACCTGATTGTACTCCTACGTGATGTTGTTCGAGTAGAAGCTCGATTCGGTCCGTTTGGAGATAGTGTTATTCTCAACGCAAGATTGGTGCACGGTTTGCATGGAACGTGCAATAGGCTCGGAAATTGTTTCGAGTACACTTAATGGAACTACTAGGTGACTTGGGTCAAGTGGAACCTCGTTTCAGTCTGTTTGGAGATAGTCTTAATCTCTGGACAAGATTGTTGCACAGATTGGGACAGACATGCCATAGGCTCAGAAATCATTTTGGGCACAAATGATGGAACTTCTAGGTGACGTGGGTCAAATGGAAGCTCGTTTCGGTCTCTTTGGAGATTGTGCTATTCTCGACATAAAATAGGTGCATGGTTTGTGCTGAACGTGCAATAGGCTTGGAAAACATTTTGGGCGCACCTGATGGAACTCCTAGGTGACGTGGGTCAAGTGGAAGCTCGCATCGGTCCGCTTGGAGATAGTGTTAATCTCGACCCTAGATAGTTGCACGGTTTTGGACGAACGTGGCATAGGCTCCGAAATCGTTTTGGATACATCAGATGGAACTGCTAGGTGACGTGGGTCAAATGGAAGCTCATTTCGGTCTCTTTGGAGATAATGTTAATCTAGACACAAGATAGGTGCACAGTTTGCATTGAACTTGCAATGGGCTCGGAAGTCGTTCTGGGCGCACCCGATGAAACTGCTAGGTGACGTGGGTCAATGATGAGGACATCCTCCACTATTACCCTCTGGCAAAGACACAATAAAAAAAGGCCAAGTGGCCTAGTTGTAGTCAGGCGGCGACCGTGTGAGCCTCTGAATAATCCCACCTTGCTTAGCTTGGGAGGAGGAAGCCACCTTAAAAGAGAGAGCCACCCTTCCCCTATCGGACTAGTCTTTTTGGGATATTGGGCCTTTTCCCGATTGGGTGTGCATAAGAACTATTGGGGTCCGGGCAACCTTAATTTATTGGGCCTCGGCCAACCCCACCTGGGCTGGATGTATCATTTGGTATCAAAGCTGGGCCCTTGTTTAAGGGGGTGGGAATGATGAGGACATCCTCCACTATTACCCGCTGGCAAAGACGCAACAAAAAAAGGCCAAGTGGCCTAGTTGAAGTCGGGCGGCGACCATGTGAGCCTCTGAATAATCCCACCTTTCTTAGCTTGGGAGGAGGAAGCCACCTTAAAAGAGAGAGCCAACCTTCCCCTATCGGACTAGTCATTTAGGGACATTGGGCCTTTCCACGAGTGGGTGTGCATAAGAACTATTGGGGTACGGGCAACCTTAATTTATTAGGCCTCGGCCAACCCCACCTGGGCCGGATGTATCAGTCAAGTGGAAAGTCGTTTCAGTCCACTTAGAGACGGTGTTAATCACGGCGCAACAAAGGTGCACGGTTTGGGATGAACGTGCACGGGCTCCGAAAATCATTTTGGATACACCAGATGGAACTCCTAGGTGACATGGGCCAAATAGAAGCTCGTCTTAGTCCGTTTGGAGATAGTGTCAATCTCGACGCAAGATAGGTGCACGGTTTGCACCGAATGTCCAATAAGCTCAAAAATCATTTTAGGCACACCCGATGAAACTCCTAGGTGACGGGGGTCAAGTGGAAGCTCGCTTCGGTCTACATGGAGACGGTGTCAGTCTTAACGTCAGTTAGGTGCATGGTTTGCGCCGAATGAACCACAGGCATAGAAATCTTTTTGGCTGCAGTCGATAGACCTCCTAGGTGATGTGGGTCGAATGGAATCTTGTTTTGGTCCATTTGGAGATAATGTCAATCTCCACGCAAGATAGGTTCACCGTTTGCGCCCAATGTGCAACAGGCTCGGAAATCATTTTGGGCACACTCGATGGAACTCCTTGGTGACGTTGGTCTAGTGGAACCTTGTTTCGGTCTGTTTGGAGATAGTGTTAGTCTTAGCACAACATAGGTGCACGGTTTGGGACGAACGTAACACAGGCTCGTATCGTTTTGGGTACACCCGATGGAACTTCTAGATGACGTCGATCATATGGAAGCTCGTATTAGTCTCTTTGGAGATAGTTCTAACCTCGATGCAAGATAGGTGCATAGTTTGCACCAACATACAATTGACCTGAAAATCATTTTGGGCACACCTGATGGAACTCATGGGTGACATGCGTTAGGTGGAAGCTCATTTTGGTCCGTCTAGAGATAGTGTTAATCATGGCACAACATAGGTGCACGGTTTGGGACGAACGTGCCATAGGCTCCGAAATTGTTTTGGATACACCAAATGGAACTCCTGGGTGACGTGGGTCAAATAGAAGCTCATATTGGTCCGTTTGGAGATAGTGTTAATCTCAGCGCAACATAGGTGCACGGTTTGGAATGAACGCACCACAGGCTCAGAAATCATTTTGGGTACACCTGATGGAACTCCTAGGTGACGTAAGTCAAGTGGAAGCTCGTTTCGGTCCATTTGGAGATAGTGTTAATCTCGGCGCAAGATAGGTGCACGGATTGGGACGAATATACTATAAGCACAGAAAATTGTTTTTGGCACACCCTAGGAACTCCTAGGTGACGCGGGTCAAATGGAGGCTCGTTTCAGTCTCTTTGGAGATTGTGCTAATCTCGAGACAAGATAGGTGTGCGGTTTGAGCCGAATGTGCAATAGGCTTGAAAATCATTCCAGGCGCACCCAATGGAACTCCTAGGTGACGTGCGTCAAGTGGAAGCTCACTTCGCTCTGCTTAGAGATAATGTTAATATCGAAACCAGATAGGTGCACGGTTTGTGCCAAGCGTAGCATTGGCTCAGAAATCAGTTTGGATGCACCTGATTGTACTACTACGTGATGTGGTTCGAGTAGAAGCTCGATTCGGTCCGTTTGGAGATAGTGTTATTCTCAACGCAAGATTGGTGCACTGTTTGCATGGAACGTGCAATAGGCTCGGAAATTGTTTCGGGTGCACTTGATGGAACTACTAGGTGACTTGGGTCAAGTGGAACCTCGTTTCAATCTGTTTGGAGATAGTCTTAATCTCTGGACAAGATTGTTGCACAGATTGGGACAGACATGCCATAGGCTCAGAAATCATTTTGGGCACAAATGATGGAACTTCTAGGTGACGTGGGTCAAATGGAAGCTCGTTTCGGTCTCTTTGGAGATTGTGCTATTCTCGACATAAAATAGGTGCATGGTTTGTGCTGAACGTGCAATAGGCTTGGAAAACATTTTGGGCGCACCTGATGGAACTCCTAGGTGACGTGGGTCAAGTGGAAGCTCGCATCGGTCCGCTTGGAGATAGTGTTAATCTCGACCCTAGATAGTTGCACGGTTTTGGACGAATGTGGCATAGGCTCCGAAATCGTTTTGGATACATCAGATGGAACTGCTAGGTGACGTGGGTCAAATGGAAGCTCATTTCGGTCTCTTTGGAGATAATGTTAATCTAGACACAAGATAGGTGCACAGTTTGCATTGAACTTGCAATGGGCTCGGAAGTCGTTCTGGGCGCACCCGATGAAACTGCTAGGTGACGTGTGTCAAATGGAAGCTCGCTTCGGTCTACATGGAGACGGTGTCAGTCTTAACGTCAGTTAGGTGCATGGTTTGCGCCGAATGAACCACAGGCACAGAAATCTTTTTGGCTGCAGTCGATGGACCTCCTAGGTGATGTGGGTCTAATGGAATCTTGTTTTGGTCCATTTGGAGATAATGTCAATCTCCACGCAAGATAGGTTCACCGTTTGCGCCTAGTGTGCAACAGGCTCAGAAATCATTTTGGGCACACTCGATGGAAGTCCTTGGTGACGTTGGTCTAGTGGAACCTTGTTTCGGTCTGTTTGGAGATAGTGTTAGTCTTAGCACAACATAGGTGCACGGTTTGGGACGAACGTAACACAGGCTCGTATCGTTTTGGGTACACCCGATGGAACTTCTAGATGACGTCGATCATATGGAAGCTCGTATTAGTCTCTTTGGAGATTGTTCTAACCTCGATGCAAGATAGGTGCATAGTTTGCACCAAACATACAATTGACCTGAAAATCATTTTGGGCACACCTGATGGAATTCATAGGTGACGTGCGTTAGGTGGAAGCTCATTTTGGTCCGTCTAGAGATAGTGTAAATCATGGCACAACATAGGTGCACGGTTTGGGACGAACGTGCCATAGGCTCCGAAATCGTTTTGGATACACCAAATGGAACTCCTGGGTGACGTGGGTCAAATAGAAGCTCATATTGGTCCATTTGGAGATAGTGTTAATCTCAGCGCAACATAGGTGCACGGTTTGGAATGAACGCAACACATGCTCAGAAATCATTTTGGGTACACCTGATGGAACTCCTAGGTGACGTAAGTCAAGTGGAAGCTCGTTTCGGTCCATTTGGAGATAGTGTTAATCTCGGCGCAAGATAGGTGCACGGATTGGGACGAATATACTATAAGCACAGAAAATTGTTTTTGGCACACCCTAGGAACTCCTAGGTGACGCGGGTCAAATGGAGGCTCGTTTCAGTGTCTTTGGAGATTGTGCTAATCTCGAGACAAGATAGGTGTGTGGTTTGAGCCGAATGTGCAATAGGCTTGAAAATCATTCCAGGCGCACCCGATGGAACTCCTAGGTGACGTGCGTCAAGTGGAAGCTCACTTCGGTCTGCTTGGAGATAATGTTAATATCGAAGCCAGATAGGTGCACGATTTGTGCCAAGCGTAGCATTGGCTCAGAAATCAGTTTGGATGCACCTGATTGTACTACTACGTGATGTGGTTCGAGTAGAAGCTCGATTCGATCCGTTTGGAGATAGTGTTATTCTCAACGCAAGATTGGTGCACTGTTTGCATGGAACGTGCAATAGGCTCGGAAATTGTTTCGGGTGCACTTGATGGAACTACTAGGTGACTTGGGTCAAGTGGAACCTCGTTTCAGTCTGTTTGGAGATAGTCTTAATCTCTGGACAAGATTGTTGCACAGATTGGGACAGACATGCCATAGGCTCAGAAATCATTTTGGGCACAAACGATGGAACTTCTAGGTGACGTGGGTCAAATGGAAGCTCGTTTCGGTCTCTTTGGAGATTGTGCCATTCTCGACATAAAATAGGTGCACGGTTTGTGCTGAACGTACAATAGGCTTGGAAAACATTTTGGGTGCACCTGATGGAACTCCTAGGTGACGTGGGTCAAGTGGAAGCTCGCATCGGTCCGCTTGGAGATAGTGTTAATCTCGACCCTAGATAGTTGCACGGTTTTGGACGAACGTGGCATAGGCTCTGAAATCGTTTTGGATACATCAGATGGAACTGCTAGGTGACGTGGGTCAAATGGAAGCTCGTTTCGGTCTCTTTGGAGATAATATTAATCTAGACACAAGATAGGTGCACGGTTTGCGTTGAACTTGCAATGGGCTCAGAAGTCGTTCTAGGCGCACCTGATGAAACTGCTAGGTGACGTGGGTCAAGTGGAAAGTCATTTCAGTCCACATAGAGACGGTGTTAATCATGGCGCAACAAAGGTGCACGGTTTGGGATGAACATGCACAGGCTCTGAAAATCATTTTGGATACACCAGATGGAACTCCTAGGTGACGTGGGCCAAATAGAAGCTCGTATTAGTCCGTTTGGAGATAGTGTCAATCTCGACGCAAGATAGGTGCACGGTTTGCACCGAATGTCCAATAAGCTCAAAATTCATTTTGGGCACACCCGATGAAACTCCTAGGTGACATGGGTCAAGTGGAAGCTCGCTTCGGTCTACATGGAGATGGTGTCAGTCTTAACGTTAGTTAGGTGCATGGCTTGCGCCGAATGAACCACAGGCACAGAAATCTTTTTGGCTGCAGTCGATGGACCTCCTAGGTGATGTGGGTCGAATGGAGTCTCGTTTTGGTCCATTTGGAGATAATGTCAATCTCCACGCAAGATAGGTTCGTGGTTTGTGCCCACTGTGCAATAGGCTCGGAAATCATTTTGGGCACACTCGATGGAACTCCTTGGTGACGTTGGTCTAGTGGAACCTCGTTTTGGTCTGTTTGGAGATAGTGTTAGTCTTAGCACAACATAGGTGCACGGTTTGGGACGAACGTACCACAGGCTTGTATCGTTTAGGGTACACCCGATGGAACTTCTAGATGACGTCGATCATATGGAAGCTTGTTTTAGTCTCTTTTGAGATAGTTCTAAATTCGATGCAAGATAGGTGCACAGTTTGCGCCAAACATACAATTGACCCGAAAATCATTTTGGGCACACCTGATGGAACTCATAGGTGACGTGCGTTAGGTGGAAGCTCATTTTGGTCCGTCTAGAGATAGTGTTAATCATGGCACAACATAGGTGCACGGTTTGGGATGAACGTGCCATAGGCTCTGAAATCGTTTTGGATACACCAAATGGAACTCCTGGGTGATGTGGGTCAAATAGAAGCTCGTATTGGTCCATTTGGAGATAGTGTTAATCTCAGCGCAACATAGGTGCACGGTTTGGAATGAACGCACCACAGGCTTAGAAATCATTTTGGGTACACCTGATGGAACTCCTAGGTGACGTAAGTCAATTGGAAGCTCGTTTCGGTCCATTTGGAGATAGTGTTAATCTCGGCGCAAGATAGGTGCACGGATTGGGACGAATATACTATAAGCACATAAAATTGTTTTTGGCACACCCTAGGAACTCCTAGGTGACGCGGGTCAAATGGAGGCTCGTTTAAGTCTCTTTGGAGATTGTGCTAATCTCGAGACAAGATAGGTGTGCGGTTTGAGACGAATGTGCAATAGGCTTGAAAATCATTCCAGGCGCACCCGATGGAACTCCTAGGTGACATGCGTCAAGTGGAAGCTCACTTCGGTCTGCTTGGAGATAATGTTAATATCGAAGCCAGATAGGTGCACGGTTTGTGCCAAGCGTAGCATTGGCTCAGAAATCAGTTTGGATGCACCTGATTGTACTACTACGTGATGTGGTTCGAGTAGAAGCTCGATTCGGTCCGTTTGGAGATAGTGTTATTCTCAACGCAAGATTGGTGCACTGTTTGCATGGAACGTGCAATAGGCTCGGAAATTGTTTCGGGTGCACTTGATGGAACTACTAGGTGACTTGGGTCAAGTGGAACCTCGTTTCAATCTGTTTGGAGATAGTCTTAATCTCTGGACAAGATTGTTGCACAGATTGGGACAGACATGCCATAGGCTCAGAAATCATTTTGCGCACAAACGATGGAATTTCTAGGTGACGTGGGTCAAATGGAAGCTCGTTTCGGTCTCTTTGGAGATTGTGCCATTCTCGACATAAAATAGGTGCATGGTTTGTGCTGAACGTGCAATAGCTTGGAAAACATTTTGGGCGCACCTGATGGAACTCCTAGGTGACAAGGGTCAAGTGGAAGCTCGCATCGGTCCGCTTGGAGATAGTGTTAATCTCGACCCTAGATAGTTGCACGGTTTTGGACGAACGTGGCATAGGCTCTGAAATCGTTTTGGATACATCAGATGGAACTGCTAGGTGACGTGGGTCAAATGGAAGCTCGTTTCGGTCTCTTTGGAGATAATATTAATCTAGACACAAGATAGGTGCACGATTTGCGTTGAACTTGCAATGGGCTCAGAAGTCGTTCTGGGCGCAGCCGATGAAACTGCTAGGTGATGTGGGTCAAGTGGAAAGTCATTTCAGTCCACATAGAGACGGTGTTAATCACGGCGCAACAAAGGTGCACGGTTTGGGATGAACGTGCACAGGCTCCGAAAATCATTTTGGATACACCAGATGGAACTCCTTGGTGACGTGGGCCAAATAGAAGCTCGTATTAGTCCGTTTGGAGATAGTGTCAATCTCGACGCAAGATAGGTGCACGGTTTGCACCGAACGTCCAATAAGCTCAAAAATCATTTTGGGCACACCCGATGAAACTCCTAGGTGACTTGGGTCAAGTGGAAGCTCGCTTCGGTCTACATGGAGACAATGTCAGTCTTAACGTTAGTTAGGTGCATGGTTTGCGCCAAATGAACCACAGGCACAGAAATCTTTTTGGCTGCAGTCGATGGACCTCCTAGGTGATGTGGGTCGAATGGAATCTCATTTTGGTCCATTTGTAGATAATGTCAATCTCCACGCAAGATAGGTTCATGGTTTGCGCCCAGTGTGCAATAGGCTCGGAAATCATTTTGGGCACACCCGATGGAACTTCTTGCGTGGAGATTGGTGCACGGTTTGCATGGAACGTGCAATAGGCTCGAAAATTGTTTTGGGTGCACTTGATGGAACTACTAGGTGACTTGGGTCAAATGGAAGCTTGTTTTAGTCCGTTTGGAGATAGTCTTAATCTTTTGTCAAGATTGGTGCACAGATTAGGACAAACATGCCATAGGCTCAGAAATCATTTTCGGCACAAATGATGGAGCTTCTAGGTGACGTGGGTCACATGGAAGCTCGTTTCGGTCTCTTTGGAGATTGTGCTATTCTCGACATAAAATAGGTGCACGGTTTGTGCTGAACGTGCAATAGGCTTGGAAAACATTTTGGGCGCACCTGATGGAACTCCTAGGTGACGTGGGTCAAGTGGAAGCTCGCTTTGGTCCGCTTGGAGATAGTGTTGATCTTGACCCTAGATAGTTGCACGGTTTTGGACGAACGTGCCATAGGCTCCAAAATCATTTTGGATACATCAGATGGAACTGCTAGGTGACGTGGGTCAAATGGAAGCTCGTTTCGGTCTCTTTGGAGATAATGTTAATCTAGACACAAGATAGTTGCACGGTTTGCGTTGAACTTGCAATGGGCTCTGAAATCATTTTGGGCGCACCCGATGAAACTGCTAGGTGGCGTGGGTCAAGTGGAAGGTCGTTTCAGTCCACTTAGAGACAGTGTTAATCACGGCGCAACAAAGGTGCACGGTTTGGGATGAACGTGCACGGGCTCCGAAAATCATTTTGGACACACTAGATGGAACTCCTAGGTGACGTGGGCCAAATAGAAGCTCGTATTAGTCCGTTTGGAGATAGTGTCAATCTCGACGCAAGATAGGTGCACGGTTTGCACCGAACGTCCAATAAGCTCAAAAATCATTTTGGGCACACCCGATGAAACTCCTAGGTGACTTGGGTCAAGTGGAAGCTCGCTTCGGTCTACATGGAGACAGTGTTAGTCTTAACGTCAGCTAGGTGCATGGTTTGCGCCGAATGAACCACAGGCATAGAAATCTTTTTGGCTGCACTCGATGGACCTCCTAGGTGATGTGGGTGAAATGGAATCTTGTTTTGGTCCATTTGGAGATAATGTCAATCTCCACGCAAGACAGGTTCACGGTTTGCGCCCAGTGTGTAATAGGCTCGGAAATCATTTTGGGCACACCCGATGGAACTCCTTGGTGACGTTGGTCTAGTGGAACCTCATTTCGATCTGTTTGGAGATAGTGTTAGTCTTAACACAATATAGGTGCACGGTTTGGGACGAACGTACCACAGGCTCGTATCATTTTGGGTACACCCGATGGAACTTCTAGATGACGTCGATCATATGGAAGCTCGTTTCAGTCTCTTTGGAGACATCTCAAACCTCGACGCAATATAGGTGCACAGTTTGCGCCAAACATACAATTGACCCAAAAATCATTTTGGGCACACCTGATGGAACTAATAGGTTGCGTGCGTTACATGGAAGCTCATTTGGGCCCGTCTAGAGATAGTGTTAATCATGGCACAACATAGGTGCACGGTTTGGGACGAACGTACCACAGGCTCGTATCGTTTTGGGTACAGCCGATGGAACTTCTAGATGACGTCGATCATATGGAAGCTCGTTTTAGTCTCTTTGGAGATAGCTCAAACCTCAACGCAATATAGGTGCACAGTTTGCGCCAAACGTACAATTGACCCGAAAATCGTTTTGGGCACACCTGATGGAACTGATAGGTGACGTGCGTTACGTGAAAGCTCATTTGGGCCCGTCTAGAGATAGTGTTAATCATGGCACAACATAGATGCACGGTTTGCGACGAACGTGCCATAGGCTCCGAATCGTTTTGGATTCACCAAATGGAACTCCTAGGTGACGTGGGTCAAATAGAAGCTCGTATTGGTCCATTTGGAGATAGTGTTAATCTCAGCGCAACATAGGTGCATGGTTTGGAATGAACGCACCATAGGCTCAGAAATCATTTTGGGTACGCCCGATGGAACTCCTAGGTGACGTAAGTCAAGTGGAAGCTCGTTTTGGTCCATTTGGAGATAGTGTTAATCTCGGCGCAAGATAGGTGTACGGATTGGGACGAATATACTATAAGCACAGAAATTATTTTGGGCACACCCTAGGAACTCCTAGGTGGCGCGGGTCAAATGGAGGCTCGTTTCAGTCTCTTTGGAGATTGTGCTAATCTCGAGACAAGATAGGTGCACGGTTTGAGCCGAATGTGCAATAGGCTTGAAAATCATTTCATGTGCACCCGATGGAACTCCTAGGTGACGTGTGTCAAGTGGAAGCTCACTTCGGTCCGCTTGGAGATAATGTTAATCTCGAAGCAAGATAGGTGCACGGTTTGTGCCAAGCGTAGCATTGGCTTAGAAATCAGTTTGGATGCACCTGATTGTACTCCTACGTGATGTGGTTCGAGTAGAAGCTCCATTCGGTCCGTTTGGAGACAGTGTTATTCTCAACGCAAGATTGGTGCACGGGTTGCATGGAACGTGCAATAGGCTCAGAAAATGTTTCGGGTGCACTTGATGGAACTACTAGGTGACTTGGGTCAAATGGAAGCTCATTTCAGTCTGTTTGGAGATAGTCTCAATCTCTCGACAAGATTGGTGCACAGATTGGGACAAACATGCCATAGGCTAAGAAATCATTTTCGGCACAAACGATGGAGCTTCTAGGTGACGTGGGTCACATGGAAGCTCGTTTCGGTTTCTTTGGAGATTGTGCTATTCTCGACATAAAATAGGTGCACGGTTTGTGCTGAACGTGCAATAGGCTTGGAAAACATTTTGGGCGCACATGATAGAACTCCTAGGTGACGTGGGTCAAGTGGAAGCTCGCTTCGGTCCGCTTGGAGATAGTGTTGATCTCGACCCTAGATAGTTGCACGGTTTTGGACAAACGTGCCATAGGCTCCAAAATCGTTTTGGATACATCAGATGGAACTGCTAGATGACGTGGGTCAAATGGAAGCTCGTTTCGGTCTCTTTGGAGATAATGTTAATCTAGACACAAGATAGTTGCACGGTTTGCGTTGAACTTGCAATGGGCTCTGAAATCGTTTTGGGTGCACCCGATGAAACTGCTAGGTGGCGTGGGTCAAGTGGAAGGTTGTTTCAGTCCACTCAGAGACAGTGTTAATCACGGCGCAACAAAGGTGCACGGTTTGGGATGAACGTGCACGGGCTCCGAAAATCATTTTGGACACACTAGATGGAACTCCTAGGTGACGTGGGCCAAATAGAAGCTCGTTTAGTCCGTTTGGAGATAGTGTCAATCTCGATGCAAGATAGGTGCACGGTTTGCACCGAATGTCCAATAAGCTTAAAAATCATTTTGGGCACACCCGATGAAACTCCTAGGTGACTTGGGTCAAGTTGAAGCTCACTTCGGTCTACATGGAGACAGTGTTTGTCTTAACGTCAGTTAGGTGCATGGTTTGCGCCGAATGAACCACAGGCACAGAAATCTTTTTGGCTGCACTCGATGGACCTCCTAGGTGATGTGGGTGAAATGGAATCTTGTTTTGGTCCATTTGGAGATAATGTCAATCTCCACGCAACACAGGTTCATGGTTTGCGCCTAATGTGTAATAGGCTCGGAAATCATTTTAGGCACACCCGATGGAACTCTGTGGAACCTCGTTTCGGTCTGTTTGGAGATAGTGTTAGTCTTAGCACAACATAGGTGCACGGTTTGGGACGAACATACCGTAGGCTCGTATCGTTTTGGGTACACCCGATGGAACTTCTAGATGACGTCGATCATATGGAAGCTCGTTTTAGTCTCTTTGGAGATAGCTCAAACCTCTACGCAAGATAGGTGCACAGTTTGCGCCAAACGAACAATTGACCCGAAAATCGTTTTGGGCACACCTGATGGAACTGATAGGTGACGTGCGTTACGTGAAAGCTCATTTGGGCCCGTCTAGAGATAGTGTTAATCATGGCACAAAATAGGTGCACGGTTTGGGACGAACGTGCCATAGGCTCCGAAATCGTTTTGGATTCACCAAATGGAACTCCTAGGTGACGTGGGTCAAATAGAAGCTCGTATTGGTCCATTTGGAGATAGTGTTAATCTCAGCGCAACATAGGTGCATGGTTTGGAATGAACGCACCATAGGCTCAGAAATCATTTTGGGTACGCCCGATGGAACTCCTAGGTGACGTAAGTCAAGTGGAAGCTCGTTTTGGTCCATTTGGAGATAGTGTTAATCTCGGCGCAAGATAGGTGTACGGATTGGGACGAATATACTATAAGCACAGAAATTATTTTGGGCACACCCTAGGAACTCCTAGGTGGCGCGGGTCAAATGGAGGCTCATTTCAGTCTCTTTGGAGATTGTGCTAATCTCGAGACAAGATAGGTGCACGGTTTGAGCCGAATGTGCAATAGGCTTGAAAATCATTTCATGTGCACCCGATGGAACTCCTAGGTGACGTGTGTCAAGTGGAAGCTCACTTCGGTCCGCTTGGAGATAATGTTAATCTCGAAGCAAGATAGGTGCACGGTTTGTGCCAAGCGTAGCATTGGCTTAGAAATCAGTTTGGATGCACCTGATTGTACTCCTACGTGATGTGGTTCGAGTAGAAGCTCCATTCGGTCCGTTTGGAGACAGTGTTATTCTCAACGCAAGATTGGTGCACGGGTTGCATGGAACGTGCAATAGGCTCAGAAAATGTTTCGGGTGCACTTGATGGAACTACTAGGTGACTTGGGTCAAATGGAAGCTCGTTTCAGTCTGTTTGGAGATAGTCTCAATCTCTCGACAAGATTGGTGCACAGATTGGGACAAACATGCCATAGGCTAAGAAATCATTTTCGGCACAAACGATGGAGCTTCTAGGTGACGTGGGTCACATGGAAGCTCGTTTCGGTCTCTTTGGAGATTGTGCTATTCTCGACATAAAATAGGTGCACGGTTTGTGCTGAACGTGCAATAGGCTTGGAAAACATTTTGGGCGCACATGATAGAACTCCTAGGTGACGTGGGTCAAGTGGAAGCTCGCTTCGGTCCGCTTGGAGATAGTGTTGATCTCGACCCTAGATAGTTGCACGGTTTTGGACAAACATGCCATAGGCTCCAAAATCGTTTTGGATACATCAGATGGAACTGCTAGATGACGTGGGTCAAATGGAAGCTCGTTTCGGTCTCTTTGGAGATAATGTTAATCTAGACACAAGATAGTTGCACGGTTTGCGTTGAACTTGCAATGGGCTCTGAAATCGTTTTGGGTGCACCCGATGAAACTGCTAGGTGGCGTGGGTCAAGTGGAAGGTTGTTTCAGTCCACTCAGAGACAGTGTTAATCACGGCGCAACAAAGGTGCACGGTTTGGGATGAACGTGCACGGGCTCCGAAAATCATTTTGGACACACTAGATGGAACTCCTAGGTGACGTGGGCCAAATAGAAGCTCGTTTAGTCCGTTTGGAGATAGTGTCAATCTCGATGCAAGATAGGTGCACGGTTTGCACCGAATGTCCAATAAGCTTAAAAATCATTTTGGGCACACCCGATGAAACTCCTAGGTGACTTGGGTCAAGTTGAAGCTCGCTTCGGTCTACATGGAGACAGTGTTTGTCTTAACGTCAGTTAGGTGCATGGTTTGCGCCGAATGAACCACAGGCACAGAAATCTTTTTGGCTGCACTCGATGGACCTCCTAGGTGATGTGGGTGAAATGGAATCTTGTTTTGGTCCATTTGGAGATAATGTCAATCTCCACGCAACACAGGTTCACGGTTTGCGCCTAATGTGTAATAGGCTCGGAAATCATTTTAGGCACACCCGATGGAACTCTGTGGAACCTCGTTTCGGTCTGTTTGGAGATAGTGTTAGTCTTAGCACAACATAGGTGCACGGTTTGGGACGAACATACCGTAGGCTCGTATCGTTTTGGGTACACCCGATGGAACTTCTAGATGACGTCGATCATATGGAAGCTCGTTTCAGTCTCTTTGGAGATAGCTCTATCTTTGACGCAAGATAGGAGCACAGTTTGCGCCAAATGTACAATTGACCCGAAAATCATTTTGGGCACACCTGATGGAACTCATAGGTGACGTGCGTTAAGTGGAAGCTCACGTTGGCCCGTCTAGAGATAGTGTTAATCATGGCACAAAATAGGTGCACGGTTTGGGACGAACGTGCAATAGGCTCCGAAATCGTTTTGTATACACCAAATGGAACTCCTAGGTGACGTGGGTCAAAAAGAAGCTCGTACTGGTCCGTTTGGAGATAGTGTTAATCTCAACCCAACATAGGTGCACGGTTTGGAATGAACGCACCATAGGCTCAGAAATCATTTTGGGTACGCCCGATGGAACTCCTAAGTGACGTAAGTCAAGTGGAAGCTCGTTTCGGTCCATTTTGAGATAGTGTTAATCTCGGCGAAAGATAGGTGTACGGATTGGGACGAATATACTATAAGCACAGAAATTGTTTTGGGCACACCCTAGGAACTCCTAGGTGGTGCGGGTCAAATGGAGGCTCGTTTCAGTCTCTTTGGAGATTGTGCTAATCTCGAGACAAGATAGTTGCACGGTTTGAGCCGAATGTGCAATAGGCTTGAAAATCATTTCATGCGCACCCGATGGAACTCCTAGGTGACGTGCGTCAAGTGGAAGCTCACTTCGATCCGCTTGGAGATAATGTTAATCTCGAAGCAAGATAGGTGCACGGTTTGCGCCAAGCATAGCATTGGCTCAGAAATCAGTTTGGATGCAGCTGATTGTACTCCTACGTGATGTGGTTCGAGTAGAAGCTCGATTCGGTCCGTTTGGAGACAGTGTTATTCTCAACGCAAGATTGGTGCACGGGTTGCATGGAACGTGCAATAGGCTCAGAAAATGTTTCGGGTGCACTTGATGCAACTACTAGGTGACTTGGGTCAAATGGAAGCTCGTTTCAGTCTGTTTGGAGATAGTCTTAATCTCTCGACAAGATTGGTGCACAGATTGGGACAAACATGCCATAGGCTCAGAAATCATTTTCGGCACAAACGATGGAGCTTCTAGGTGACGTGGCTCACATGGAAGCTCGTTTCGGTCTCTTTGGAGATTGTGCTATTCTCGACTAAAATAGGTGCACGGTTTGTGCTAAACGTGCAATAGGCTTGGAAAACATTTGGGGCGCACCGGATGGAACTCCTAGGTGGCGTGGGTCAAGTGGAAGCTCGCTTCGGTCCGCTTGGAGATAGTGTTAATCTTGACCCTAGATAGTTGCACGGTTTTGGACGAACGTGCCATACGCTCCAAAATCGTTTTGGATACATCAGATGGAACTGCTAGGTGACGTGGGTCAAATGGAAGCTCGTTTCGGTCTCTTTGGAGATAATGTTAATCTAGACACAAGATAGGTGCACGGTTTGCGTTGAACTTGCAATGGGCTCTGAAATTGTTTTGGGCGCACCCGATGAAACTGCTACGTGGCGTGGGTCAGGTGGAAGGTCGTTTCAGTCCACTTAGAGACAGTGTTAATCACGGCACAACAAAGGTCCACGGTTTGGGATGAATGTGCACGGGCTCCGAAAATCATTTTGGACACACCAGATGGAACTCCTAGGTGACGTGGGCCAAATAGAAGCTCGTATTAGTCCGTTTGGAGATAGTGTCAATCTCGATGCAAGATAGGTGCACGGTTTGCACCGAATGTCCAATAAGCTCAAAAATTATTTTGGGCACACCCGATGAAACTCCTAGGTGACTTGGGTCAAGTGGAAGCTCGCTTCGGTCTACATGGAGACAGTGTTTGTCTTAAAGTCAGTTAGGTAAATGGTTTGCGCCGAATGAACCACAGGCACAGAAATCTTTTTGGCTGCACTCGATGGACCTCCTAGGTGATGTGGGTGAAATGGAATATTGTTTTGGTCCATTTGGAGATAATGTCAATCTCCACGCAAGATAGGTTCAGGGTTTGCGCCTAGTGTGTAATAGGCTCAGAAATCATTTTAGGCACACCCGATGGAACTCCTTGGTGACGTTGGTCTAGTGGAACCTCGTTTCGGTCTATTTGAAGATAGTGTTAGTCTTAGCACAAGATAGGTGCACGGTTTGGGACGAACGTACCGTAGGCTCGTATCGTTTTGGGTACACCCGATGGAACTTCTAGATGACGTCGATCATATGGAAGCTCGTTTCAGTCTCTTTGGAGATAGCTCTAACCTCGACGCAAGATAGGTGCACAGTTTGCGCCAAACGTATAATTGACCCGAAAATCATTTTGGGCACACCTGATGGAACTCATAGGTGACGTGCGTTAAGTGGAAGCTCATGTTGGCCCGTCTAGAGATAGTGTTAATCATGGCACAAAATAGGTGCACGGTTTGGGACGAATGTGCCATAGGCTATGAAATCGTTTTGTATACACCAAATGAAACTCCTAAGTGACGTGGGTCAAATAGAAGCTCGTATTGGTCTGTTTGGAGATAGTGTTAATCTCAGCGCAACATAGGTGCACGGTTTGGAATGAACGCACCATAGGCTCAGAAATCATTTTGGGTATGCCCGATGGAACTCCTAGGTGACGTAAGTCAAGTGGAAGCTCGTTTTGGTCCATTTGGAGATAGTGTTAATCTCGGCGCAAGATAGGTGTACGGATTGGGACGAATATACTATAAGCACAGAAATTGTTTTGGGCACACCCTAGGAAATCCGGGGTGGCACGGGTCAAATGGAGGCTCGTTTCAGTCTCTTTAGAGATTGTGCTAATCTCGAGACAAGATAGGTGCACGGTTTGAGCCGAATGTGCAATAGGCTTGAAAATCATTTCAGGTGCACCCGATGGAACTCCTAGGTGACGTGCGTCAAGTGGAAGCTCACTTCGGTCCGCTTGGAGATAATGTTAATCTCGAAGCAAGATAGGTGCACGGTTTGCGCCAAGCGTAGCATTAGCTTAGAAATCAGTTTGGATGCACCTGATTGTACTCCTACATGATGTGGTTCGAGTAGAAGCTCGATTTGGTCCGTTTGGAGACAGTTTTATTCTCAATGCAAGATTGGGCACGGTTTGCATGGAACGTGCAATAGGCTCAAAAATTGTTTCGGGTGCACTTGATGGAACTACTAGGTGACTTGGGTCAAATGGAAGCTCGTTTCAGTCCGTTTGGAGATAGTCTTAATCTCTCGACAAGATTGGTGCACAGATTGGGACAACCCAAGCCATAGGCTCAGAAATCATTTTCGGCACAAACGACGGAGCTTCTAGGTGATGTGGGTCACATGGAAGCTCGTTTCGGTCTCTTTGGAGATTGTGCTATTCTCGACTAAAATAGGTGCACGGTTTGTGCTAAACGTGCAATAGGCTTGGAAAACATTTGGGGCGCACCGGATGGAACTCCTAGGTGGTGTGGGTCAAGTGGAAGCTCGCTTCGGTCCGCTTGGAGATAGTGTTAATCTTGACCCTAGATAGTTGCACGGTTTTGGACGAACGTGCCATAGGCTCCAAAATCGTTTTGGATACATCAGATGGAACTGCTAGGTGACGTGGGTCAAATGGAAGGTCGTTTCGGTCTCTTTGGAGATAATGTTAATCTAGACACAAGATAGGTGCACGGTTTGCGTTGAACTTGCATTGGGCTCTGAAATTGTTTTGGGCGCACCCGATGAAACTGCTAGGTGGCGTGGGTCAGGTGGAAGGTCGTTTCAGTCCACTTAGAGACAGTGTTAATCATGGCGCAACAAAGGTCCACAGTTTGGGATGAACGTGCACGGGCTCCAAAAATCATTTTGGACACACCAGATGGAACTCCTAGGTGACGTGGGCCAAATAGTAGCTCGTATTAGTCCGTTTGGAGATAGTGTCAATCTCGATGCAAGATAGGTGCACGGTTTGCACCGAATGTCCAATAAGCTCAAAAATCATTTTGGGCACACTCGATGAAACTCCTAGGTGACTTGGGTCAAGTGGAAGCTCGCTTCGATCTACATGGAGATAGTGTTTGTCTTAACGTCAGTTAGGTGCATGGTTTGCGCCGAATGAACCACAGGCACAGAAATCTTTTTGGCTGCACTCGATGGACCTCCTAGGTGATGTGGGTGAAATGGAATCTTGTTTTGGTCCATTTGGAGATAATGTCAATCTCCACGCAAGATAGGTTCACGGTTTGCGCCTAGTGTGTAATAGGCTCAGAAATCATTTTAGGCACACCCGATGGAAATCCTTGGTGACGTTGGTCTAGTGGAACCTCGTTTCAGTATGTTTGGAGATAGTGTTAGTCTTAGCACAACATAGGTGCATGGTTTGGGACGAACATACCGGAGGCTCGTATCGTTTTGGGTACACCCGATGGAACTTCTAGATGATGTCGATCATATGGAAGCTCGTTTCAGTCTCTTTGGAGATAGCTCTAACCTCGACGCAAGATAGGTGCACAGTTTGCGCCAAACGTACAATTGACCTGAAAATCATTTTGGGCACACCTGATGGAACTCATAGGTAACGTGCGTTAAGTGGAAGCTCATGTTGGCCCGTCTAGACATAGTGTTAATCATGGCACAAAATAGGTGCACGGTTTGGGACGAACATGCCATAGGCTCCGAAATCGTTTTGTATACACCAAATGGAACTCCTAGGTGACGTGGGTCAAATAGAAGCTCGTATTGGTCCGTTTGGAGATAGTGTTAATCTCATCGCAACATAGGTGCACGGTTTGGAATGAACGCACCATAGGCTCAAAAATCATTTTGGGTACGCCCGATGGAACTCCTAGGTGACGTAAGTCAAGTGGAAGCTTGTTTCGGTCCATTTGGAGATAGTGTTAATCTCGGCGCAAGATAGGTGCACGGATTGGGACGAATATACTATAAGCACAGAAATTGTTTTAGGCACACCCTAGGAACTCCTAGGTGGCGCGTGTCAAATGGAGGCTCGTTTCAGTCTCTTTGGAGATTGTGCTAATCTCGAGACAAGATAGGTGCACGGTTTGAGCCGAATGTGCAATAGGCTTGAAACTCATTTCAGGCGCACTCGATGGAACTCCTAGGTGACGTGCGTCAAGTGGAAGCTCACTTCGGTGCGCTTGGAGATAATGTTAATCTCGAAGCAAGATAGGTGCACGGTTTGCGCCAAGCGTAGCATTGGCTCAAAAATCAGTTTGGATGCACCTGATTGTACTCCTACGTGATGTGGTTCGAGTAGAAGCTCGATTCGGTCCGTTTGGAGACTGTGTTATTCTCAACGCAAGATTGGTGCACAGTTTGCATGGAACGTGCAATAGGCTCGGAAATTGTTTCGGGTGCACTTGATGGAACTACTAGGTGACTTGGGTCAAATGGAAGCTCGTTTCAGTCCGTTTGGAGATAGTCTTATTCTCTAGACAAGATTGGTGCACAAATTGGGACAAACATGCCATAGGCTCGTATTAGTCTCTTTGGAGATAGTATCAATCTCGATGCAAGATAGGTGCACGTTTTGCACCGAACGTCCAATAAGCTCAAAAATTATTTTGGGCACGCCCGATGAAACTCCTAGGTGACGTGGGTCAAGTGGAAGCTCGCTTCGGTCTACATGGAGACGGTGTTAGTCTTAACGTCAGTTAGGTGCATGGTTTGCGCCGAATGAACCACACGCACAAAAATATTTTTGGCTACAGTCGATGGACCTCCTAGGTGATGTGGGTCGAATGGAATCTTGTTTTGGTCCATTTGGAGATAATGTCAATCTCCACGCAAGATAGGTTCACGGTTTGCGCCGAGTGTGCAATAGGCTCGGAAATCATTTTGGGCACACCCGATAGAACTCCTTGGTGACATTGGTCTAGTGGAACCTCGTTTTGGTCTGTTTGGAGATAGTGTTACTCTTAGCAAAACATAGGTGCATGGTTTGGCACGAACGTGCCACTGGCTCGTATCCTTTTGGGTACACCCGATGGAACTTCTACATGACGTCGATCATATGGAAGCTCGTTTCAGTCTCTTTGGAGATAGCTCTAACCTCGACGCAAGATAGGTGCACAGTTTGCGCCAAATGTACAATTGACCTAAAAATCATTTTGGGCACACCTAATGGAACTCATAGGTGACGTGCGTTAAGTGGAAGCTAATTTTGGCCCGTCTAGAGATAGTGTTAATCATGGCACAAAATAGGTGCACGGTTTGGGACGAACGTGCCATAGGCTCCAAAATCGTTTTGGATACACCAAATGGAACTCCTAGATGACGTGGGTCAAATAGAAGCTCGTATTGGTCTGTTTGGAGATAGTGTTAATCTCAGCGCAACATAGGTGCACGGTTTGGAATGAACGCACCATAGGCTCAGAAATCATTTTGGGTACGCCCGATGGAACTCCTAGGTGACGTAAGTCAAGTGGAAACTCGTTTCGGTCCATTTGGAGATAGTATTAATCTTGGAGCAAGATAGGTGCATGGATTGGGAAGAATATACTATAAGCACAGAAATTGTTTTGGGCACACCCTAGGAACTCCTAGGTGGCGCGGGTCAAATGGAGGCTTGTTTCAGTCCCTTTGGAGATTGTGCTAATCTCGATACAAGATAGGTGCACGGTTTGAGCCGAATGTGCAATAGGCTTGAAAATCATTTCAAGCGCACCCGATGGAACTCCTAGGTGACGTGCGACAAGTGGAAGCTTACTTCGGTCCGCTTGGAGATAATGTTAATCTTAAAGCAAGATAGATGCACTGTTTGCGCCAAGCATAGCATTGGCTCGTAAATTAGTTTGGATGCACCTGATTGTACTCCTACATGATGTGGTTCGAGTACAAGCTCGATTCAGTCCGTTTGGAGACATTGTTATTCTGAACGCAAGATTGGTGCATGGTTTCCATGGAACGTGCAATAGGCCCGGAAATTGTTTTGGGTGCACTTGATGGAACTACTAGGTGACTTGGGTCAAGTGGAAGCTCGTTTCAGTCCGTTTGGAGATAGTCTTAATCTGTGGACAAGATTGGTGCATAGATTTGGACAAACATGCCAAAGGCTCAGAAATCATTTTCGGCACAAACAATGGAGCTTCTAGGTGACATGGGTCACATGGAAGCTCGTTTCGGTCTCTTTGGAGATTGTGCTATTCTCGACATAAAATAGGTTCACAGTTTGTGCTGAACGTGCAATAGGCTTGGAAAACATTTTGGGCGCACCTGATGGAACTCCTAGGTGGCGTGGGTCAAGTGGAAGCTCGCTTCGGTCTGCTTGGAGATAGTGTTAATCTCGACCCTAGATAGTTGCACGGTTTTGGACGAACATGCCACAGGCTCCAAAATCATTTTAGATACATCAGATGGAACTGCTAGGTGACGTGGGTCAAATGGAAGATTGTTTCAGTCTCTTTGGAGATAATGTTAATCTGGACACAAGATAGGTGTTTGCGTTGAACTTGCAATGGGCTCTGAAATCATTTTGGGCGCACCCGATGAAACTGCTAGGTGGCGTGGGTCAAGTGGAAGGTCGTTTTAGTCCACTTAGAGACAGTGTTAATCACGATGCAACAAAGGTGCACGGTATGGGACTAACGTGCACGGGCTCCGAAAATCATTTTGGACACACCAGATGGAACTCCTAGGTGACGTGGGCCAAATAGAAGTTTGTATTAGTCCGTTTGGAGATAGTGTCAATCTCGATGCAAGATAGGTGCACGGTTTGCACCGAACGTCCAATAAGCTCAAAAATCATTTTGGGCACACCCGATGAAACTCCTAGGTGACGTGGGTCAAGTGGAAGCTCGCTTCGGTCCGCTTGGAGATAGTGTTAATCTCGACCATAGATAGTTGCACGGTTTTGGACGAACGTGCCATAGGCTCCAAAATCATTTTGGATACATCAGATGGAACTGCTCGGTGATGTGGGTCAAACGGAAGCTCGTTTTGGCCTCTTTGGAGATAATGTTAATCTAGACACAAGATAGGTGCACGGTTTGCGTTGAACTTACAATGGGCTCTGAAATTGTTTTGGACGCACCCGATGAAACTGCTAGGTGGCGTGGGTCAAGTGGAAGGTCGTTTAAGTCCACTTAGAGACAGTGTTAATCACGGCGCAACAAAGGTGCATGGTTTGGGACTAACGTGCACGGGCTCCAAAAATCATTTTGGGCGCAATCGATGAAACTGCTAGGTGGCGTGGGTCAAGTGGAAGGTCGTTTCAGTCCACTTAGAGACAGTGTTAATCACGGCGCAACAAAGGTGCACGGTTTGGGATGAACGTGCACGGGCTCCGAAAATCATTTTGGACACACCAGATGGAACTCCTAGGTGACGTTGGCCAAATAGGAGCTCGTATTAGTCCGTTTGGAGATAGTGTCAATCTCAATGCAAGATAGGTGCACGGTTTGCACCGAACGTCCAATAAGCTCAAAAATTATTTTGGGCACACCCGATGAAACTCCTAGGTGACGTGGGTCAAGTGGAAGCTCGCTTCGGTCTACATGGAGACGGTGTCCGTCTTAATGTCAGTTAGGAGCATGGTTTGCGCCGAATCAACCACAGGCACAGAAATCTTTTTGGCTGCACTCGATGGACCTCCTAGGTGATGTGGGTGAAATGGAATCTTGTTTTGGTCCATTTGGAGATGATATCAATCTCCATGCAAGATAGGTTCACGGTTTGCGCCCAGTGTGTAATAGGGTCAGAAATCATTTTGGGCACACCCGATGGAACTCCTTGGTGACGTTGGTCTAGTGGAACCTCGTTTCGGTCTGTTTGGAGATAGTGTTAGTCTTAGCACAACATAGGTGCACGGTTTGGGACGAACTTACCGCAGGCTCGTATCGTTTTGGGTACACCCGATGGAACTTCTAGATGACGTCGATCATATGGAAGCTCGTTTCAGTCTCTTTGGAGATAGCTCTAACCTCGACGCAAGATAGGTGCACAGTTTCCACCAAACGTACAATTGACCCGAAAATTGTTTTGGGCACACCTGATGTAACTCATAGGTGACGTGCGTTAAGTGGAAGCTCATTCTCGGCGCAAGATAGGTGCACGGATTGGGACGAATATACTATAAGCACAGAAATTGTTTTGGGCACACCCTAGGAACTCCTAGGTGGCGCGGGTCAAATGGAGGCTCGTTTCAGTCTCTTTGGAGATTGTGCTAATCTCGAGACAAGATAGGTGCATGGTTTGAGCTGAATGAGCAATAGGCTTGAAAATTATTTCATGCGCACCCGATGGAACTCCTAGGTGACGTGCGTCAAGTGGAAGCTCACTTCGGTGCGCTTGGACATAATGTTAATCTCGAAGCAAGATAGGTGCATGGTTTGCGCGAAGCGTAGCATTGGCTCAGAAATCAGTTTGGATGCACCTGATTGTACTCCTACGTGATGTGGTTCGAGTAGAAGCTCGATTCGGTCCGTTTGGAGACTGTGTTATTCTCAACGCAAGATTGGTGCACGGTTTGCATGGAACGTGCAATAGTCTCAGAAATTGTTTCGGGTGCACTTGATGGAACTACTAGGTGACTTGGGTCAAATGGAAGCTCGTTTTAGTCCGTTTGGAGATAGTCTTAATCTCTAGACAAGATTGGTGCACTGATTGGGACAAACATGCCATAGGCTCAGAATTCATTTTTGGCACAAACGATGGAGCTTCTAGGTGACGTGGGTCACATGGAAGCTCGTTTTGGTCTCTTTGGAGATTGTGCTATTCTCGACATAAAATAGGTGCACAGTTTGTGCTGAACGTGCAATAGGCTTGGAAAACATTTTGGGCGCACCTGATGGAACTCCTAGGTGGCATGGGTCAAGTGGAAGCTCGCTTCGGTCCACTTGGAGATAGTGTTAATCTCGACCCTAGATAGTTGCACGGTTTTGGACGAACGTGCCATAGGCTCCAAAATCATTTTGGATACATCAGATGGAACTGCTAGGTGACGTGGGTCAAATGGAAGCTCGTTTCGGTCTCTTTGGAGATAATGTTAATCTAGTCACAAGATAGGTGCACGGTTTGCATTGAACTTGCAATCGGCTCTGAAATCATTTTGGGCGACCCGATGAAACTGCTAGGTGGCGTTGGTCAAGTGGAAGGTCGTTTCAGTCCACTTAGAGACAGTGTTAATCACGGCGCAACAAATGTGCACGGTTTGGGACTAACGTGCACGGGCTTCGAAAATTATTTTGGACACACCAGATGGAACTCCTAGGTGATGTGGGCCAAATAGAAGCTTGTATTAGTCCGTTTGGAGATAGTGTGAATCTCGACGCAAGATAGGTGCACGGTTTGCACCGAACGTCCAATAAGCTCAAAAATCATTTTGGGCACACTCGATGAAACTCCTAGGTAACGTGGGTCAAGTGGAAGCTCGCTTCGGTCTACATGGAGATGGTGTTAGTCTTAACGTCAGTTAGGTGCATGGTTTGCGCCGAATGAACCACAGGCACAGAAATCTTTTTGGCTGCACTCGATGGACCTCCTAGGTGATGTGGGTGAAATGGAATATTGTTTTGTTCCATTTGGAGATAATGTCAATCTCCATGCAAGATAGGTTCACGGTTTGCGCCCAGTGTGTAATAGGCTCAGAAATCATTTTAGGCACACCTGATAGAACTTCTTGGTGACGTTGGTCTAGTGGAACCTCGTTTCGGTCTATTTGGAGATAGTGTTAGTCTTAGCACAAGATAGGTGCTTGGTTTGGGACGAACGTGCCGTAGGCTCGTATCGTTTTGGGTACACCCGTTGGAACTTCTAGATGACGTTGATCGTATGGAAGCTCGTTTCAGTCTCTTTGGAGATAGCTCTAACCTCGACGCAAGATAGGTGCACAGTTTGCGCTAAACGTATAATTGACCCGAAAATCGTTTTGGGCACACCTGATGGAACTCATAGGTGACGTGCGTTAAGTGGAAGCTCATGTTGGCCCGTCTAGAGATAGTGTTAATCATGGCACAAAATAGGTGCACGGTTTGGGACGAATGTGCCATAGGCTATGAAATCGTTTTGTATACACCAAATGAAACTCCTAGGTGACGTGGGTCAAATAGAAGCTCGTATCGGTCTGTTTGGAGATTGTGTTAATCTCAGCGCAACATAGGTGCATGGTTTGGAATGAACGCACCATAGGCTCAGAAATCATTTTGGGTACGCCCGATGGAACTCCTAGGTGACGTAAGTCAAGTGAAAGCTTGTTTCGGTCCATTTGGAGATAGTGTTAATCTCGGCGCAAGATAGGTGTACGGATTGGGACGAATATACTATAAGCACAGAAATTGTTTTGGGCACACCCTAGGAACTCCGGGGTGGCACGGGTCAAATGGAGGCTTGTTTCAGTCTCTTTAGAGATTGTGCTAATCTCGAGACAAGATAGGTGCACGGTTTGAGCCGAATGTGCAATAGGCTTGAAAATCATTTCAGGTGCACCCGATGGAACTCCTAGGTGACGTGCGTCAAGTGGAAGCTCACTTCGGTCCGCTTGGAGATAATGTTAATCTCGAAGCAAGATAGGTGCACGGTTTGCGCCAAGCGTATAATTGACCTGAAAATCATTTTGGGCACACCTGATGGAACTCATAGGTAACGTGCGTTAAGTGGAAGCTCATGTTGGCCCGTCTAGACATAGTGTTAATCATGGCACAAAATAGGTGCACGGTTTGGGACGAACATGCCATAGGCTCCGAAATCGTTTTGTATACACCAAATGGAACTCCTAGGTGACGTGGGTCAAATAGAAGCTCGTATTGGTCCGTTTGGAGATAGTGTTAATCTCATCGCAACATAGGTGCACGGTTTGGAATGAACGCACCATAGGCTCAAAAATCATTTTGGGTACGCCCGATGGAACTCCTAGGTGACGTAAGTCAAGTGGAAGCTTGTTTCGGTCCATTTGGAGATAGTGTTAATCTCGGCGCAAGATAGGTGCACGGATTGGGACGAATATACTATAAGCACAGAAATTGTTTTAGGCACACCCTAGGAACTCCTAGGTGGCGCGTGTCAAATGGAGGCTCGTTTCAGTCTCTTTGGAGATTGTGCTAATCTCGAGACAAGATAGGTGCACGGTTTGAGCCGAATGTGCAATAGGCTTGAAATTCATTTCAGGCGCACTCGATGGAACTCCTAGGTGACGTGCGTCAAGTGGAAGCTCACTTCGGTGCGCTTGGAGATAATGTTAATCTCGAAGCAAGATAGGTGCACGGTTTGCGCCAAGCGTAGCATTGGCTCAAAAATCAGTTTGGATGCACCTGATTGTACTCCTACGTGATGTGGTTCGAGTAGAAGCTCGATTCGGTCCGTTTGGAGACTGTGTTATTCTCAACGCAAGATTGGTGCACAGTTTGCATGGAACGTGCAATAGGCTCGGAAATTGTTTCGGGTGCACTTGATGGAACTACTAGGTGACTTGGGTCAAATGGAAGCTCGTTTTAGTCTGTTTGGAGATAGTCTTAATCTCTAGACAAGATTGGTGCACAGATTGGGACAAACATGCCATAGGCTCGTATTAGTCTCTTTGGAGATAGTATCAATCTCGATGCAAGATGGGTGCACGTTTTGCACCGAACGTCCAATAAGCTCAAAAATTATTTTGGGCACGCCCGATGAAACTCCTAGGTGACGTGGGTCAAGTGGAAGCTCGCTTCGGTCTACATGGAGACGGTGTTAGTCTTAACGTCAGTTAGGTGCATGGTTTGCGCCGAATGAACCACACGCACAAAAATATTTTTGGCTGCAGTCGATGGACCTCCTAGGTGATGTGGGTCGAATGGAATCTTGTTTTGGTCCATTTGGAGATAATGTCAATCTCCACGCAAGATAGGTTCACGGTTTGCGCCCAGTGTGCAATAGGCTCGGAAATCATTTTGGGCACACCCGATAGAACTCCTTGGTGACATTGGTCTAGTGGAACCTCGTTTTGGTCTGTTTGGAGATAGTGTTACTCTTAGCAAAACATAGGTGCATGGTTTGGCACGAACGTGCCACTGGCTCGTATCCTTTTGGGTACACCCGATGGAACTTCTACATGACGTCGATCATATGGAAGCTCGTTTCAGTCTCTTTGGAGATAGCTCTAACCTCGACGCAAGATAGGTGCACAGTTTGCGCCAAATGTACAATTGACCTAAAAATCATTTTGGGCACACCTAATGGAACTCATAGGTGACGTGCGTTAAGTGGAAGCTAATTTTGGCCCGTCTAGAGATAGTGTTAATCATGGCACAAAATAGGTGCACGGTTTGGGACGAACGTGCCATAGGCTCCAAAATCGTTTTGGATACACCAAATGGAACTCCTAGATGACGTGGGTCAAATAGAAGCTCGTATTGGTCCGTTTGGAGATAGTGTTAATCTCAGCGCAACATAGGTGCACGGTTTGGAATGAACGCACCATAGGCTCAGAAATCATTTTGGGTACGCCCGATGGAACTCCTAGGTGACGTAAGTCAAGTGGAAACTCGTTTCGGTCCATTTGGAGATAGTATTAATCTTGGAGCAAGATAGGTGCATGGATTGGGAAGAATATACTATAAGCACAGAAATTGTTTTGGGCACACCCTAGGAACTCCTAGGTGGCGCGGGTCAAATGGAGGCTTGTTTCAGTCTCTTTGGAGATTGTGCTAATCTCGATACAAGATAGGTGCACGGTTTGAGCCGAATGTGCAATAGGCTTGAAAATCATTTCAAGCGCACCCGATGGAACTCCTAGGTGACGTGCGACAAGTGGAAGCTTACTTCGGTCCGCTTGGAGATAATGTTAATCTTAAAGCAAGATAGATGCACTGTTTGCGCCAAGCATAGCATTGGCTCGTAAATTAGTTTGGATGCACCTGATTGTACTCCTACGTGATGTGGTTCGAGTACAAGCTCGATTCAGTCCGTTTGGAGACATTGTTATTCTGAACGCAAGATTGGTGCATGGTTTCCATGGAACGTGCAATAGGCCCAGAAATTGTTTTGGGTGCACTTGATGGAACTACTAGGTGACTTGGGTCAAGTGGAAGCTCGTTTCAGTCCGTTTGGAGATAGTCTTAATCTCTGGACAAGATTGGTGCATAGATTTGGACAAACATGCCAAAGGCTCAGAAATCATTTTCGGCACAAACAATGGAGCTTCTAGGTGACATGGGTCACATGGAAGCTCGTTTCGGTCTCTTTGGAGATTGTGCTATTCTCGACATAAAATAGGTTCACAGTTTGTGCTGAACGTGCAATAGGCTTGGAAAACATTTTGGGCGCACCTGATGGAACTCCTAGGTGGCGTGGGTCAATTGGAAGCTCGCTTCGGTCTGCTTGGAGATAGTGTTAATCTCGACCCTAGATAGTTGCACGGTTTTGGACGAACGTGCCACAGGCTCCAAAATCATTTTAGATACATCAGATGGAACTGCTAGGTGACGTGGGTCAAATGGAAGCTTGTTTCAGTCTCTTTGGAGATAATGTTAATCTGGACACAAGATAGGTGTTTGCGTTGAACTTGTAATGGGCTCTGAAATCATTTTGGGAGCACCCGATGAAACTGCTAGGTGGCGTGGGTCAAGTGGAAGGTCGTTTTAGTCCACATAGAGACAGTGTTAATCACGATGCAACAAAGGTGCACGGTATGGGACTAACGTGCACGGGCTCCGAAAATCATTTTGGACACACCAGATGGAACTCCTAGATGACGTGGGCCAAATAGAAGTTTGTATTAGTCCGTTTGGAGATAGTGTCAATCTCGATGCAAGATAGGTGCACGGTTTGCACCGAACGTCCAATAAGCTCAAAAATCATTTTGGGCACACCCGATGAAACTCCTAGGTGACGTGGGTCAAGTGGAAGCTCGCTTCGGTCCGCTTGGAGATAGTGTTAATCTCGACCATAGATAGTTGCACGGTTTTGGACGAACGTGCCATAGGCTCCAAAATCATTTTGGATACATCAGATGGAACTGCTCGGTGATGTGGGTCAAACGGAAGCTCGTTTTGGCCTCTTTGGAGATAATGTTAATCTAGACACAAGATAGGTGCACGGTTTGCGTTGAACTTACAATGGGCTCTGAAATCGTTTTGGACGCACCCGATAAAACTGCTAGGTGGCGTGGGTCAAGTGGAAGGTCGTTTAAGTCCACTTAGAGACAGTGTTAATCACGGCGCAACAAAGGTGCATGGTTTGGGACTAACGTGCACGGGCTCCAAAAATCATTTTGGGCGCAATCGATGAAACTGCTAGGTGGCGTGGGTCAAGTGGAAGGTCGTTTCAGTCCACTTAGAGACAGTGTTAATCACGGCGCAACAAAGGTGCACGGTTTGGGATGAACGTGCACGGGCTCCGAAAATCATTTTGGACACACCAGATGGAACTCCTAGGTGACGTTGGCCAAATAGGAGCTCGTATTAGTCCGTTTGGAGATAGTGTCAATCTCAATGCAAGATAGGTGCACGGTTTGCACCGAACGTCCAATAAGCTCAAAAATTATTTTGGGCACACCCGATGAAACTCCTAGGTGACGTGGGTCAAGTGGAAGCTCGCTTCGGTCTACATGGAGACGGTGTCCGTCTTAATGTCAGTTAGGAGCATGGTTTGCGCCGAATCAACCACAGGCACAGAAATCTTTTTGGCTGCACTCGATGGACCTCCTAGGTGATGTGGGTGAAATGGAATCTTGTTTTGGTCCATTTGGAGATGATATCAATCTCCATGCAAGATAGGTTCACGGTTTGCGCCCAGTGTGTAATAGGGTTAGAAATCATTTTGGGCACACCCGATGGAACTCCTTGGTGACGTTGGTCTAGTGGAACCTCGTTTCGGTCTGTTTGGAGATAGTGTTAGTCTTAGCACAACATAGGTGCACGGTTTGGGACGAACTTACCGCAGGCTCGTATCGTTTTGGGTACACCCAATGGAACTTCTAGATGACGTCGATCATATGGAAGCTCGTTTCACTCTCTTTGGAGATAGCTCTAACCTCGACGCAAGATAGGTGCACAGGTTCCACCAAACGTACAATTGACCCGAAAATTGTTTTGGGCACACCTGATGTAACTCATTGGTGACGTGCGTTAAGTGGAAGCTCATTCTCGGCGCAAGATAGGTGCACGGATTGGGACGAATATACTATAAGCACAGAAATTGTTTTGGGCACACCCTAGGAACTCCTAGGTGGCGCGGGTCAAATGGAGGCTCGTTTCAGTCTCTTTGGAGATTGTGCTAATCTCGAGACAAGATAGGTGCATGGTTTGAGCTGAATGTGCAATAGGCTTGAAAATTATTTCATGCGCACCCGATGGAACTCCTAGGTGACGTGCGTCAAGTGGAAGCTCACTTCGGTGCGCTTGGACATAATGTTAATCTCGAAGCAAGATAGGTGCATGGTTTGCGCGAAGCGTAGCATTGGCTCAGAAATCAGTTTGGATGCACCTGATTGTACTCCTACGTGATGTGGTTCGAGTAGAAGCTCGATTCGGTCCGTTTGGAGACTGTGTTATTCTCAACGCAAGATTGGTGCACGGTTTGCATGGAACGTGCAATAGTCTCGGAAATTGTTTCGGGTGCACTTGATGGAACTACTAGGTGACTTGGGTCAAATGGAAGCTCGTTTTAGTCCGTTTGGAGATAGTCTTAATCTCTAGACAAGATTGGTGCACTGATTGGGACAAACATGCCATTGGCTCAGAATTCATTTTTGGCACAAACGATGGAGCTTCTAGGTGACAGTTTGTGCTGAACGTGCAATAGGCTTGGAAAACATTTTGGGCGCACCTGATGGAACTCCTAGGTGGCATGGGTCAAGTGGAAGCTCGCTTCGGTCCGCTTGGAGATAGTGTTAATCTCGACCCTAGATAGTTGCACGGTTTTGGACGAACGTGCCATAGGCTCCAAAATCATTTTGGATACATCAGATGGAACTGCTAGGTGACGTGGGTCAAATGGAAGCTCGTTTCGGTCTCTTTGGAGATAATGTTAATCTAGTCACAAGATAGGTGCACAGTTTGCGTTGAACTTGCAATCGGCTCTGAAATCATTTTGGGCGACCCGATGAAACTGCTAGGTGGCGTTGGTCAAGTGGAAGGTCGTTTCAGTCCACTTAGAGACAGTGTTAATCACGGCGCAACAAATGTGCACGGTTTGGGACTAACGTGCACGGGCTCCGAAAATCATTTTGGACACACCAGATGGAACTCCTAGGTGATGTGGGCCAAATAGAAGCTTGTATTAGTCCGTTTGGAGATAGTGTGAATCTCGACGCAAGATAGGTGCACGGTTTGCACCGAACGTCCAATAAGCTCAAAAATCATTTTGGGCACACCCGATGAAACTCCTAGGTAACGTGGGTCAAGTGGAAGCTCGCTTCGGTCTACATGGAGATGGTGTTAGTCTTAACGTCAGTTAGGTGCATGGTTTGCGCCGAATGAACCACAGGCACAGAAATCTTTTTGGCTGCACTCGATGGACCTCCTAGGTGATGTGGGTGAAATGGAATATTGTTTTGGTCCATTTGGAGATAATGTCAATCTCCACGCAAGATAGGTTCACGGTTTGCGCCCAGTGTCTAATAGGCTCAGAAATCATTTTAGGCACACCCGATAGAACTTCTTGGTGACGTTGGTCTAGTGGAACCTCGTTTCGGTCTATTTGGAGATAGTGTTAGTCTTAGCACAAGATAGGTGCATGGTTTGGGACGAACGTGCCGTAGGCTCGTATCGTTTTGGGTACACCCGATGGAACTTCTAGATGACGTTGATCGTATGGAAGCTCGTTTCAGTCTCTTTGGAGATAGCTCTAACCTCGACGCAAGATAGGTGCACAGTTTGCGCCAAACGTATAATTGACCCGAAAATCGTTTTGGGCACACCTGATGGAACTCATAGGTGACGTGCGTTAAGTGGAAGCTGAAGGGTCGAGATGGCGGACTAGAGGGGGGGTGAATAGTCTTTTCTAAAACTTAAACGCGTAGGCTAACCAAAACAAATGCGGAATTAAACTTATCGGTCTAGCCAAGACTACACCCCTCTAACTAAGATCACAAGCACCTCACAAAGAACCTAATTAAGCAACTAAGGTGCTTTCCTTAGCAAGAGCTCTCCTATTTAATTCTAGAGCAAGGTCACATAAACCTATGCACTAGTACTTTGCAAGCAAGAGGGAGCTCCTACACAACTAGTGAAGCAAAAGCACAAAGCTCCTAAGCTCACTAGCAAAGCTCAATAACAAGGCAACTAATGCCAAATTAAAGAGTGCAAAACACTTAGCTACACAAACTAAGCAATGTGACTAACAAGGTTACACAAACCAAATTAGTCACGCAAAGGGAAGCTTCTAGCTACACAAGCAAGAAGACAACTAGCAAGCTATACAAGCACAACTAGAACAAGAGCAACTACACAAGCACAAGTATATATGAAAGTAAATACAAGCTTGTGTTGTACGAAAGCAAACCACCGAGAAGAGTAGACAATGTTGACACGGTGATTTTCTCCCGAGGTTCACTTGGTTGCCACCAAGCTACGTCCCCGTTGTGTCGACCAACACTTCGTGGTTCGGCGGCTAATCGGTCACACACCGAGCCTCTCAAAAGGCACCGCAAGAACCTACCATAAAGTGTGGTAGCTCAATGACACGCTCAACTAGAGTTGCTCTTCGCGATCCCCGCGGGGTGAGCACAATCCCCCTCACAAAGCTTCTCCGGAGCCTCGCACAATCTTCTTGCGAGCTTCGACGGAGCCACAAGCCACCAAGCCGTCTAGGAGGTGGCAACCTCCAAGAGTAACAAGCACCACCGGCTTGCAACACGATCACCTAGTGCCACACGATGCAATCTCTCAAAGCAACGCACTAGAATCGCTCTCTCACTCGATCCGATGAACACTGTCAAGCATGAGTGAGTTAGAGGGCTCCCAAGCACTACCACACAAGTCACAAAGACTATAGTGTGCTCAGCTACCGACCACAGCCGGCCAAGGCATCTATTTATAACCCCATGGTCAAATAGAGTCGTTACCCCTTCACTGGGCAAAACTCGGGACGACCGGACGCGCCGGTCGTAACTGACCGGACGCGCTCACCGCGTCCGATGCCCCAACGGTCACTGCGCCAACGGTCAAACCCTATGACCGGACGCGCCTCTCAAAACGACCGGACGCGCTCAACCGCGTCCGATCTTCCAACGGTCACTGACCCTCAATGGTCAAACCAATGACCGGACGCGCTGCTTCGAACGACCGGACGCGCCGGTCCCGATGACCGGACGCGCCTGTCGAACGACCGGACGCGCCGATCGCACTGACCCACGCGCCCGCGACGCAACGACCGGACGCGCTCCTTGCGATGACCGGACGCGACAGTGCCCGCGTCCGGTTAGAGTCCAGTAAGCTCCTTCAACGATCGGACGCGTCCGATCATGTGTGACCGGACGCGCCTCGCGTCCGATCGTACTCAGTTTCCTCTGGACACCTGACCGGACGCGCCGATCCCGCGAGTGACCGGACGCGCCGGTTGCAAACCCTAGCACCCGTGCCTGCGCTGTACTGACCGGACGCGTCCGGTCATACCATGACCGCGTCCGGTGCAGCGTCCGGTCACCTCTGTGACCTCCGTTCGCCTCCGTTTCTTTTCGACTTCCGGCGTAATGGAAAATAGGCATTTCAACTTCTCAAAAACGCCTGAATCCCGCGCTCGCAAAGCTCGGCGGGAGGGAGAGAGGAACCCAAACCCTCTCTACCGCTCAAACTCCAACGCCTTCGCAAATGTGCCAACACCAACAAGTGTTCACCACTTTGTGCACGTGTGTTAGCATTTTCATAATCATTTTACCGAAGGAGTTAACCACTCAACTTGCCACGCCACTCGATCCTAGCAACGATGCATAGTTAGATCACACGAGTGGCACTAGATGACCGATATGCAAACAAGTTTGCCCCTCTTGATAGTACGGCCATCTATCCTAAACCCGGTCATAAACTTCTCTACACACCTTTGACCGGTGAAATGGAAATGCCCTAGGTTATACCTTTGCCTTGCGCATTCCATTCCATCTCCATTGATGTTGATGCAACACATGCACCAACCAATCATCAAGTGATATGATCCACTTCATATCATCACATGACCGTATTGGTTCATCGATCTTGACCTCACTTGCTCTTCACCGTTGCCTCGGTCCTTCGGCGCCAAGCCATCACACAACTTCCCCTTCACCCTAGCAACCGGTCCATCAAGCCAAGCCTCATCTTGATCTTCTCCACCTTGGTCACATGACTCCATGTCATGTTTCATATGCAATGAGCTCCTTCATGACACCATCACATGTGGACTAATCTCCTGTGTATCTCACATAACCACATATTAGTCCACCTAAGTTGTCACTCAATTACCAAAACCAAACAAGGACCTTTCAATCTCCCCCTTTTTGGTAATTGATGAAAACTCTACAAAGATATGGAAATTAAGCTTTTTCAAGCTAGCACTTCACACAAGTGTAAATTGCTAACTTGTTTTGGATTTAATGTTACTTATCCAACATTTAAGCTCTATGTCAAGATTTGGATAAGCACCATAAAATCCGACTTGGTAGTGACAGCTCCCCCTACATATGTGCTCAAATGGTTTGGTTTCAAGCTTGCACATATGCATAAATATGAAATTTGTGGGAGGGTTAGCACTACTAAGTGATGCTAAGGTGTATAGAATAAACCTTTGTAGCTCGCTACCAATTAGTAGCTTGATACCATTTGAAAATCATAAGTTTGCCACCATCCTTAGCATCATGAGTAGCTAGACATCAAAAACACTAGAAACCTCGTGAGATCAACATTATAAGCAAGGTTCTAGTTTTTGCATGATAATCATAAGTCTAGCTAACATCCTATGCATGCTAGTTATCAAATCATCATTTAAGTTCTATAACTAGCATACACCATACAAGCATGCATTTTGAATTTAAGAACTTATGCAATGCAAGCAAGCACATGAATTATGCACATATCAAATGTAATCAATCAAAGTTCATGAACTTGCTCCCCCTACTTGTGTGCTTTCTTTGTCCAAGAATGTTTGATCCCCTTACATTCTTCAATGTTACTCCCTCTTTGTCCATGTCCATGTCCAATCTTTCCAATCTCTCCCCAAAGCTCAAAAAGCTTTCATATCTTTGTCCAACTTCTCCCCCTTTGTCATTAATTTCCATAAAAGGTGCTCTTCTCAATTGATACAAAGGCTTGTATTGGGGTAGATGGTTGAGACTTGAATATTGCATTTTTGATGGACATTACCACATATGTTGGAATGACAAACTTTATGGTTGCTCTTGAGATTCCACATAGGATCTTTGACCTTGATACCAATTGGTGGGGCTCCTCCCCCTATGTCATAGCATGTGTCATTCACTTGAGATACCACTTGAGGATGAGGGTAGCATTTCTTGATTTGATCACTTAAAGTTGAGGATCACTTGTGAAACCATTGTCTTGCATGAATGATACCACATGAAGATACCATGAGTAGGAATGTGATACCTTTTGAAAGAATTTTCTAGTATGGATCCACTTTGAAGGATTTGACAATAATATTCATTTCTTGAACATTCACTATCTTCATGAGTACCATTTGTAAGATATCACTTGTAAGTTGATGATCTAGACACCACTAATGAATACTACTTGGAAGATCAATTTGAGTCTAGATACCACTTGAAACAAACTAGATATCTATTTTCATTATTGTCTTGTACTTGTACTCTTATCATTGTCATGAGCTTCTTGTATGACTTGAACTATGTTGATTTGCCTAAGATTCCAAGTCCGGTTTGATCCAATGACAAGCTTCTTCACTCCTCATGCTAAGGGTTATCTTGCCAATGTTGTACTTGTCACTTGTTAGTAATCCAAACTAGATCAAGTACTTGGGTTCACTAGCTCATGAACAAATTCATACACATACCACTAGATCATTTAAACAATTCAAGCAATAGTGGTAGACTATGAATTTAAACTTTTCATTTGATATGCATGATCCTATTAAGCATGTACTATATGCACTAACCGCATACTAGTAAGGGATGAAATGATCATGCACATTACAATGATACCTTTGCTATATTAGAGTAGAGGATAGTCACATAGATTCTAATTCATTACTCCAATAGCAATGTGAAGTCCAATTTATAAGCTTGGTGAAGACCAATCATCATAGATAAATCCATTCTTCACCCATATGAAATGAAAACCACTTATGATCAAGTGCACTTTCTTGTTGTGGTTGACTTGCTTTATTATATCATCTTTGCTTGCATGAGAGAATCACTTAGAATATTAATTGAATTGCAATGACTAACTCTCTTTTGGGTGTTGCTTGCTTTTCTTGATCAACCCTTTTGATTGTTTCAACTAAGCATCACAAGTTCCTCGGATCACCACTTCCATGTTAGCCTTCCAAGTCCCAAACTTGGTTTCACCTACACACGGCGGCAAGCCCCTCACTAGGGAGAAGTGACCTTTCTCCAAAGAACCACTCTTGATACTCACTTGAAAATGATATAGTTTGATTGATCCAAATGATGAACTCAATCTTGATGAATAATCCTTGAATCTACATTTGAGTCCAACTCTTTCTACTTGTTTAAGTCCTTTTCCTTCTACCAAATGATCTCCAATCATCACTAGAACTTAAACTTCACCTTCATCTTAAGTTTGATCTTGATCTTCAAATTGAGTACCAAATAAGTATACCAAGTATATTTCACACTATAAAAGTCTTGTACTCATTGCTTTTCATGCTTCTAGATCAATCCAAAACCAAACTTAGGTACCTCAACCACTTGTAAGCATGTTTCCAACTTGAGGACCTTTCAATTAAAAGTGACTCTAGATTAATCCAATGATTTTCACTTTTCTAGCAGATTCTGTACCCTTCAAAGAATAATTCATATCTCCCAATGTACAGATCCAAAAGCCATAAAATTTGGTGGAGATGTGCTTCACTAAGTCATATAGCAACTGTAAAAATTTGAACTTCTTTTGACTTCTAGATTGCTACTAGATTTCAAATCTTCCACCACTGCTACATGCTGAAAAACTGCTGCACTATAGCTGACAAGATGCACTCCAAAACCGAAGCATATCTTATCCACTTCTCATGAAATTTCTACAGCATCTTCTTTCATAAGTGTAGAGCATGTATACCAAATTTCAAGCCAATCCAAATAGATTTGATCACTCAAACATGGCTAAGATCACTGCTAGCTCAGATTTTCAATATAGGACAGATTTCAATATATGAGCTATTCTTCAACAAGTATGAATCAAACTTGAAACTAACTTGTTTGAATACTTTCACAAGACATATATCCATCCAATCCACTTACTAAATGTCATCTCATGAAATTATCCAACACAAACCAATCCAAACTTGATTACTTAAGCATTTAATCCATTCAAACATCTCATAGCAAGCAACATTGCATACATATCCAATTCAATCAACTCATATGCACCCAAATGAAATGATCAACAAGAGATATACCTTGGTTAGCTCATGATCATCCAATAGCAAGCTTTTACTCAAATAAATTGCAAGCCATAAAATAATTCCAATAAATTACCACAATCTTTAACATTGCACTTGTATGTTGTAGCACTTGGACCTCACTTATTTTGACTTGGCATTGGGGTTGGATATACATTGAGCTTCATAACTTGACTCAACATATAATGATAAATATGAAATCAATTTGAGTCAAGCCTCCAATGCCATAGTACCTACACACATTTATCCACTCTTTGATGGTACCCAAACAAGTTTGGGTCCTCTCAAGTTAGGAGCAACATACTTAGGCAAAGCCTTAGTATGGGTAGCGGGATGTTTTGCAATTCCACCAAATGAGGTACCATTGCCATCCTTTCTAAGCATGTTAGTATTATTAATTGAAATAGGCTTAGAATTGTTACCTAGAGGACATGAATGAGCCATGTGTCCCCTTTCCCGGCATAAGTAACAACTTCTTTTAGAGTGAGCCTTTTCTTCCTTGCTCATGTGTTGCTTCTCAATGCCTTGCCTCTTATGAGTTGCTTGAGCTTTCTTCTCAAGCTTGGTAGGACACCCCGAGACAAAGTGTCCCATATCTCCACACTTGAAGCACTTGATGTGAGCATGTACTTTCTTCTCCATTTGATCCTTGCTCATCATCTTGGCATCTTGGATTTGCATTGGATGCCTTGCTCTACCACCCCTTCTTGTTTTCTTCTTCTTCTTCATCAAGTCATCATCATCTTCGTGATTGATCTTGACTTTAGCTTGGGGCTTTGCTTTTGGCTCAACTTGAGACTTCTTGGTAGGGCAACACTTGGCAATATGTCCCACTTTATGGCATTGGTAGCACATGAGTTGGGATAGCTTCTTTGCATCTTGCTTCTTCTTAATCTTGCCCTTGCTCTTGTTGTAGCCAATACCACTCTTATCACCATATCTTCTTTGATTGGTCATGATATGCTCAATGGCGATTTTAGAGTTGAAGCACCTCTCTAACTTGTTGCTCAAATTCTTCACTTCACTTTTGAGCTCATTGTTCTCCTTCAAAAGGTTAGTCTCACAAGACATAGAAGTAGAACAAGCATCTAATTGTGAAGAACATGGCATATATAATAAATCATCACAAGAGGTGGATACATGCTTCTTGCCTACATCACAAGGGTTAGTAATATGTGATTGATCATTTGACCCAAATGATGAGCTCTCACTAGATTTGGTTTCTTCATTAGAAAGCTTCTTAGTGAGTAAAGCATGTTCTTGTACCAAGTTATCATGAGCAACACTTAGTTTCTCATGAGTTAATTTTAGCTCCTCATGTGAACAAGTAGTAACATAAAGTAGATGCTTTTGTTGTTCACATGTGGTCTTTAGAAAAGAGTTTTCTTTTTCCAATTTACTTGCTTTTTCCATTTCCCTTTTCAAGGCTCTTGAGAGTTTATATAAAAGCTCTAAATTTGGATCATCACAATCCACAACAAAACCACCAACATGTATCTTAGTGTTACCATGTGATGATGTTGAAGAGCTTGTTGAAGCATCACTCTCATAGCCATCATCTTCACCATCAAGTGTGCATGAGGTAGAATCAATATGTGCATCACTTGTGGCATTATCATTCTTCTTGTCAAGTGATCTTGTGATATGATCATCTTTGTCATCACTTGGTCGTGAGGTGGAGCAATCCTTCACAACCACCTTGTTGTGGTCATGCTCAACATCCTCATGTACCTCCATCACTATGTGATCATCCTTCTTGAATTTTCCATCATCCCAAATTGAGGAGTCACCATAGTGATGCTTGAGCGCCGTCCACATGCTATGTGCACTTGAGAGACCCCTCACTTTGTCAAAAATCTCATCATCTAAAGCTTTGATTAGATAAAACTTAGCTTGTGTATCAAGTGTTCGGCAATCCTTTTGAGCTTGGGTACGGCTACCACACCCATCCAAGTCATGAGAAAAGCCAACAACTATGATCCACCAAAACTTAGGGCCAAGAGCACGAAAATGATCAAGCATGTGATTTTTCCACCGTGCATAGTGAGTGCCATCAAAAATGTGTTCCACACAATCATCTAGCCCATAAGCCGCCATCCTCTCGGGTCGGTGAAGACCACCAATGAGAGACCCGGCTCCGATACCACTTGAAGGGTCGAGATGGCGGACTAGAGGGGGGGTGAATAGTCTTTTCTAAAACTTAAACGCGTAGGCTAACCAAAACAAATGCGGAATTAAACTTATCGGTCTAGCCAAGACTACACCCCTCTAACTAAGATCACAAGCACCTCACAAAGAACCTAATTAAGCAACTAAGGTGCTTTCCTTAGCAAGAGCTCTCCTATTTAATTCTAGAGCAAGGTCACATAAACCTATGCACTAGTACTTTGCAAGCAAGAGGGAGCTCCTACACAACTAGTGAAGCAAAAGCACAAAGCTCCTAAGCTCACTAGCAAAGCTCAATAACAAGGCAACTAATGCCAAATTAGAGAGTGCAAAACACTTAGCTACACAAACTAAGCAATGTGACTAACAAGGTTACACAAACCAAATTAGTCACGCAAAGGGAAGCTTCTAGCTACACAAGCAAGAAGACAACTAGCAAGCTACACAAGCACAACTAGAACAAGAGCAACTACACAAGCACAAGTATATATGAAAGTAAATACAAGCTTGTGTTGTACGAAAGCAAACCACCGAGAAGAGTAGACAATGTTGACACGGTGATTTTCTCCCGAGGTTCACTTGGTTGCCACCAAGCTACGTCCCCGTTGTGTCGACCAACACTTCGTGGTTCGGCGGCTAATCGGTCACACACCGAGCCTCTCAAAAGGCACCGCAAGAACCTACCATAAAGTGTGGTAGCTCAATGACACGCTCAACTAGAGTTGCTCTTCGCGATCCCCGCGGGGTGAGCACAATCCCCCTCACAAAGCTTCTCCGGAGCCTCGCACAATCTTCTTGCGAGCTTCGACGGAGCCACAAGCCACCAAGCCGTCTAGGAGGTGGCAACCTCCAAGAGTAACAAGCACCACCGGCTTGCAACACGATCACCTAGTGCCACACGAGGCAATCTCTCAAAGCAACGCACTAGAATCGCTCTCTCACTCGATCCGATGAACACTGTCAAGCATGAGTGAGTTAGAGGGCTCCCAAGCACTACCACACAAGTCACAAAGACTATAGTGTGCTCAGCTACCGACCACAGCCGGCCAAGGCATCTATTTATAACCCCATGGTCAAATAGAGCCGTTACCCCTTCACTGGGCAAAACTCGGGACGACCGGACGCGCCGGTCGTAACTGACCGGACGCGCTCACCGCGTCCGATGCCCCAACGGTCACTGCGCCAACGGTCAAACCCTATGACCGGACGCGCCTCTCAAAACGACCGGACGCGCTCAACCGCGTCCGATCTTCCAACGGTCACTGACCCTCAATGGTCAAACCAATGACCGGACGCGCTGCTTCGAACGACCGGACGCGCCGGTCCCGATGACCGGACGCGCCTGTCGAACGACCGGACGCGCCGATCGCACTGACCCACGCGCCCGCGACGCAACGACCGGACGCGCTCCTTGCGATGACCGGACGCGACAGTGCCCGCGTCCGGTTAGAGTCCAGTAAGCTCCTTCAACGATCGGACGCGTCCGATCATGTGTGACCGGACGCGCCTCGCGTCCGATCGTACTCAGTTTCCTCTGGACACCTGACCGGACGCGCCGATCCCGCGAGTGACCGGACGCGCCGGTTGCAAACCCTAGCACCCGTGCCTGCGCTGTACTGACCGGACGCGTCCGGTCATACCATGACCGCGTCCGGTGCAGCGTCCGGTCACCTCTGTGACCTCCGTTCGCCTCCGTTTCTTTTCGACTTCCGGCGTAATGGAAAATAGGCATTTCAACTTCTCAAAAACGCCTGAATCCCGCGCTCGCAAAGCTCGGCGGGAGGGAGAGAGGAACCCAAACCCTCTCTACCGCTCAAACTCCAACGCCTTCGCAAATGTGCCAACACCAACAAGTGTTCACCACTTTGTGCACGTGTGTTAGCATTTTCATAATCATTTTACCGAAGGAGTTAACCACTCAACTTGCCACGCCACTCGATCCTAGCAACGATGCATAGTTAGATCACACGAGTGGCACTAGATGACCGATATGCAAACAAGTTTGCCCCTCTTGATAGTACGGCCATCTATCCTAAACCCGGTCATAAACTTCTCTACACACCTTTGACCGGTGAAATGGAAATGCCCTAGGTTATACCTTTGCCTTGCGCATTCCATTCCATCTCCATTGATGTTGATGCAACACATGCACCAACCAATCATCAAGTGATATGATCCACTTCATATCATCACATGACCGTATTGGTTCATCGATCTTGACCTCACTTGCTCTTCACCGTTGCCTCGGTCCTTCGGCGCCAAGCCATCACACAACTTCCCCTTCACCCTAGCAACCGGTCCATCAAGCCAAGCCTCATCTTGATCTTCTCCACCTTGGTCACATGACTCCATGTCATGTTTCATATGCAATGAGCTCCTTCATGACACCATCACATGTGGACTAATCTCCTGTGTATCTCACATAACCACATATTAGTCCACCTAAGTTGTCACTCAATTACCAAAACCAAACAAGGACCTTTCAGAAGCTCATGTTGGCCCGTCTAGAGATAGTGTTAATCATGGCACAAAATAGGTGCACGGTTTGGGACGAATGTGCCATAGGCTATGAAATTGTTTTGTATACACCAAATGAAACTCCTAGGTGACGTTGGTCAAATAGAAGCTCGTATCGGTCTGTTTGGAGATTGTGTTAATCTCAGCGCAACATAGGTGCATGGTTTGGAATGAACGCACCATAGGCTCAGAAATCATTTTGGGTACGCCCGATGGAACTCCTAGGTGACGTAAGTCAAGTGGAAGCTTGTTTCGGTCCATTTGGAGATAGTGTTAATCTCGGCGCAAGATAGGTGTACGGATTGGGACGAATATACTATAAGCACAGAAATTGTTTTGGGCACACCCTAGGAACTCCGGGGTGGCACGGGTCAAATGGAGGCTTGTTTCAGTCTCTTTAGAGATTGTGCTAATCTCGAGACAAGATAGGTGCACAGTTTGAGCCGAATGTGCAATAGGCTTGAAAATCATTTCAGGTGCACCCGATGGAACTCCTAGGTGACGTGCGTCAAGTGGAAGCTCACTTCGGTCCGCTTGGAGATAATGTTAATCTCAAAGCAAGATAGGTGCACGGTTTGCGCCAAGCGTAGCATTACCTTAGAAATCAGTTTGGATGCACCTGATTGTACAACGTGATGTGGTTCGAGTAGAAGCTCGATTTGGTCCGTTTGGAGACAGTGTTATTCTCAATGCAAGATTGGTGCACGGTTTGCATGGAACGTGCAATATGCTCAAAAATTGTTTCGGGTGCACTTGATGGAACTACTAGGTGACTTGGGTCAAATGGAAGCTCGTTTTAGTCCGTTTGGAGATAGTCTTAATCTCTCGACAAGATTGGTGCACAGATTGGGACAACCCATGCCATAGACTCAGAAATCATTTTCGGCACAAACGATGGAGCTTCTAGGTGACGTGGGTCACATGGAAGCTCGTTTCGGTCTCTTTGGAGATTGTGCTATTCTCGACTAAAATAGGTGCACGGTTTGTGCTAAACGTGCAATAGGCTTGGAAAACATTTGGGGCGCACCGGATGGAACTCCTAGGTGGCGTGGGTCAAGTGGAAGCTCGCTTCGGTCCGCTTGGAGATAGTGTTAATCTTGACCCTAGATAGTTGCACGGTTTTGGACGAACGTGCCATAGGCTCCAAAATCATTTTGGATACATCAGATGGAACTGCTAGGTGACGTGGGTCAAATGGAAGGTCGTTTCGGTCTTTTTGGAGATAATGTTAATCTAGACACAAGATAGGTGCACGGTTTGCGTTGAACTTGCATTGGGATCTGAAATTGTTTTGGGCGCACCCGATGAAACTGCTAGGTGGCGTGGGTCAGGTGGAAGGTCGTTTCAGTCCACTTAGAGACAGTGTTAATCATGGCGCAACAAAGGTCCACGGTTTGGTGTGAACGTGCACGGGCTCCGAAAATAATTTTGGACACACCAGATGGAACTCCTAGGTGACGTGGGCCAAATAGTAGCTCGTATTAGTCCGTTTGGAGATAGTGTCAATCTCGATGCAAGATAGTTGCACGGTTTGCACCGAATGTCCAATAAACTCAAAAATCATTTTGGGCACACTCGATGAAACTCCTAGGTGACTTGGGTCAAGTGGAAGCTCGCTTCGGTCTACATGGAGATAGTGTTTGTCTTAACGTCAGTTAGGTGCATGGTTTGCGCCGAATGAACCACAGGCACAGAAATCTTTTTGGCTGCACTCGATGGACCTCCTAGGTGATGTGGGTGAAATGGAATCTTGTTTTGGTCCATTTGGAGATAATGTCAATCTCCACGCAAGATAGGTTCACGGTTTGCGCCTAGTGTGTAATAGGCTCAAAAATCATTTTTAGGCACACCCGATGGGAATCCTTGTGACGTTGGTCTAGTGGAACCTCGTTTCAGTATGTTTGGAGATAGTGTTAGTCTTAGCACAACATAGGTGCATGGTTTGGGACGAACATACCGTAGGCTCGTATCGTTTTGGGTACACCCGATGGAACTTCTAGATGATGTCGATCATATGGAAGCTCGTTTCAGTCTCTTTGGAGATAGCTCTAACCTCGACACAAGATAGGTGAACAGTTTGCGCTAAACGTATAATTGACCCGAAAATCGTTTTGGGCACACCTGATGGAACTCATAGGTGACGTGCGTTAAGTGGAAGCTCATGTTGGCCCGTCTAGAGATAGTGTTAATCATGGCACAAAATAGGTGCTCGGTTTTGGACGAATGTGCCATAGGCTACGAAATCGTTTTGTATACACCAAATGGAACTCCTAGGTGATGTGGGTCAAATAGAAGCTCGTATTGGTCCGTTTGGAGATAGTGTTAATCTCAGCGCAACATAGGTGCATGGTTTGGAATGAACGCACCATAGGCTCAGAAATCATTTTGGGTATGCCCGATGGAACTCCTAGGTGACGTAAGTCAAGTGGAAGCTCGTTTCGGTCCATTTGGAGACAGTGTTAATCTCGGCTCAAGATAGGTGTACGGATTGGGACGAATATACTATAAGCACATAAATTGTTTTGGGCACACCCTAGGAACTCCGAGGTGGCGCGGGTCAAATGGAGGCTCGTTTCAGTCTCTTTGGAGATTGTGCTAATCTCGAGACAAGATAGGTGGACGGTTTGAGCCGAATGTGCAATAGGCTTGAAAATCATTTCAGGCGCACCTGATGGAACTCCTAGGTGACGTGCGTCAAGTGGAAGCTCACTTCGGTCCGCTTGGAGATAATGTTAATCTCGAAGCAAGATAGGTGCACGGTTTGCGCCAAGCGTAGCATTAGCTCAGAAATCAGTTTGGATGCACCTGATTGTAGTCCTACGTGATGTGGTTCGAGTAGAAGCTCGATTTGGTCCGTTTGGAGACAGTGTTATTCTCAACGCAAGATTGGTGCACGGTTTGCATGGAACGTGCAATAGGCTCGGAAATTGTTTCGGGTGCACTTGATGGAACTACTAGGTGACTTGGGTCAAATGGAAGCTCGTTTCAGTCCGTTTGGAGATAGTCTTAATCTCTCGACAAGATTGGTGCACAGATTGGGACAAACATGCCATAGGCTCAGAAATCATTTTCGGCACAAACGATGGAGCTTCTAGGTGACGTGGGTCACGTGGAAGCTCGTTTCGGTCTCTTTGGAGATTGTGCTATTCTCGACATAAAATAGGTGCACGGTTTGTGCTGAACGTGCAATAGGCTTGGAAAACATTTTGGGCGCACCTGATGGAACTCCTAGGTGGCGTGGGTCAAGTGGAAGCTCGCTTCGGTCCGCTTGGAGATAGTGTTAATCTCGACCCTAGATAGTTGCACGGTTTTGGACGAACGTGCCATAGGCTCCAAAATCATTTTGGATACATCAGATGGAACTGCTACGTGACGTGGGTCAAATGGAAGCTCGTTTCGGTCTCTTTGGAGATAATGTTAATCTAGACACAAGATAGGTGCACGGTTTGCGTTGAACTTGCAATTGGCTCTGAAATCGTTTTGGGCGCACCCGATGAAACTGCTAGGTGGCGTGGGTCAAGTGGAAGGTCGTTTCAGTCCACTTAGAGACAGTGTTAATCACGGCGCAACAAAGGTGCACGGTTTGGGATGAACGTGCACGGGCTCCGAAAATCATTTTGGACACACCAGATGGAACTCCTAGGTGACGTGGGCCAAATAGGAGCTCGTATTAGTCCGTTTGGAGATAGTGTCAATCTCGACACAAGATAGGTGCACGGTTTGCACCGAACGTCCAATAAGCTCAAAAATCATTTTGGGCACACCCGATGAAACTCCTAGGTGACGTGGGTCAAGTGGAAGCTCGCTTTTGGTCTACATGGAGACGGTGTCAGTCTTAACGTTAGTTAGGTGCATGGTTTACGCCGAATGAACCACCGGCACATAAATCTTTTTGGCTGCACTCGATGGACCTCCTAGGTGATGTGGGTGAAATGGAATCTTGTCTTGGTCCATTTGGAGATAATGCAAGACAGGTTCACAGTTTGCGCCCAGTGTGTAATAGGCTCAGAAATCATTTTGGGCACACCCGATGGAACTCCTTGGTGACGTTGGTCTAGTGGAACCTCGTTTCGGTCTGTTTGGAGATAGTGTTAGTCTTAGCACAACATAGGTGCACGGTTTGGGACGAACGTACCGCATGATCGTATCGTTTTGTGTACACCCGATGGAACTTCTAGATGACGTCGATCATATGGAAGCTCGTTTCAGTCTCTTTAGAGATATCTCTAACCTCGATGCAAGATAGGTGCACAGTTTGCGCCAAACGTACAATTGACCCGAAAATCATTTTGGGCACACCTGATGGAACTCATAGGTGACGTGCGTTAAGTGGAAGCTCATGTTGGCCCGTCTAGAGATAGTGTTAATCATGGCACAAAATAGGTGCACGGTTTGGGACGAACGTGCCATAGGCTCCGAAATTGTTTTGGATACACCAAATGAAACTCCTAGGTGACGTAAGTCAAGTGGAAACTCGTTTCAGTCCATTTGGAGATAGTGTTAATCTCGACGCAAGATAGGTGCATGGATTGGGACGAATATACTATAAGCACAGAAATTGTTTTGGGCACACCCAAGGAACTCCTAGGTGGCGCGGGTCAAATGGAGGCTCGTTTCAGTCTCTTTGGAGATTGTGCTAATCTTGAGACAAGATAGGTGCACGGTTTGAGCCGAATGTGCAATAGGCTTGAAAATCATTTCAGGCGCACCCGATGGAACTCCTAGGTGACGTGCGTCAAGTGGAAGCTCACTTCGGTCCGCTTGGAGATAATGTTAATCTCGAAGCAAGATAGGTGCACGGTTTGCGCCAAGCGTAGCATTAGCTCATAAATCAGTTTGGATGCACCTGATTGTAGTCCTACGTGATGTGGTTCGAGTAGAAGCTCGATTCCGTCCGTTTGGAGACAGTGTTATTCTCAACGCAAGATTGCTGCACGGTTTGCATGGAACGTGCAATAGGCTCAGAAATTGTTTCGGTTGCACTTGATGGAACTACTCGGTGACTTGGGTCAAATAGAAGCTTGTTTCAGTCCGTTTGGAGATACTCTTAATCTCTCAACAAGATTGGTGCACAGATTGGGACAAACATGCCATAGGGTCAGAAATCATTTTCGGCACAAACGATGGAGCTTCTAGGTGACGTGGGTCACATGGAAGCTCGTTTCGGTCTCTTTGGAGATTGTGCTATTCTCGACATAAAATAGGTGCACGGTTTTGTGCTGAACGTGCAATAGGCTTGGAAAACATTTTGGGCGCACCAGATGGAACTCCTAGGTGACGTGAGTCAAGTGGAAGCTCGCTTCGGTCCGCTTGGAGATAGTGTTAATCTCGACCCTAGATAGTTGCACGGTTTTGGACGAACGTGCCATAGGCTCCAAAATCATTTTGGATACATCAGATGGAACTACTAGGTGACGTTGGTCAAATGGAAGCTCGTTTTGGTCTCTTTGGAGATAATGTTAATCTAGACACAAGATAGGTGCACGGTTTGCGTTGAACTTGCAATCGGCTCTGAAATCGTTTTGGGCGCACCCGATGAAACTGCTAGGTGGCGTGGGTCAAGTGGAAGGTTGTTTCAGTCCACTTAGAGACAGTGTTAATCACAGCGCAACAAAGGTGCACGGTTTGGGATGAACGTGCACGGGCTCCGAAAATCATTTTGGACACACCAGATGGAACTCCTAGGTGACGTGGGCCAAATAGGAGCTCATATTAGTCCGTTTGGAGATAGTGTCAATCTCGACGCAAGATAGGTGCACGGTTTGCACCGAACGTCCAATAAGCTCAAAAATCATTTTGGGCGCACCCGATGAAACTCCTAGGTGACGTGGGTCAAGTGGAAGCTCGCTTCGGTCTACATGGAGACGGTGTCAGTCTTAACGTCAGTTAGGTGCATGGTTTGCGCCGAATGAACCACAGGCACATAAATCTTTTTGGCTGCACTCGATGGACCTCCTAGGTGATGTGGGTGAAATGGAATCTTGTTTTGGTCCATTTGGAGATAATGTCAATCTCCATGCAAGATAGGTTCACGGTTTGCGCCCAGTGTGTAATAGGCTCGGAAATCATTTTGGGCACACTCAATGGAACTCCTTGGTGACGTTGGTCTAGTGGAACCTCGTTTTGGTCTGTTTGGAGATAGTTTTAGTCTTAGCACAACATAGGTGCATGGTTTGGGACAAACGTACCGCAGGCTCGTATCGTTTTGGGTACACCCGATGGAACTTCTGGATGACGTCGATCATATGGAAGCTCATTTCAGTCTCTTTGGAGATAGCTCTAACCTCGACGCAAGATAGGTGCACAGTTTGCGCCAAACGTACAATTTACCTGAAAATCATTTTGGGCACACCTGATGGAACTCATAGGTAACGTGCGTTAAGTGGAAGCTTATTTTGGCCCGTCTAGAGATAGTGTTAATCATGGCACAAAATAGGTGCACGGTTTGGGACGAACATGCCATAGGCTCCGAAATCGTTTTGTATACACCAAATGGAACTCCTAGGTGACGTGGGTCAAATAGAAGCTCGTATTGGTCCGTTTGGAGATAGTGTTAATCTCATCGCAACATAGGTGCACGGTTTGGAATGAACGCACCATAGGCTCAGAAATCATTTTGGGTACGCCCGATGGAACTCCTAGGTGACGTAAGTCAAGTGGAAGCTAGTTTCGGTCCATTTGGAGATAGTGTTAATCTCGGCGCAAGATAGGTGCACGGATTGGGACGAATATACTATAAGCACAGAAATTGTTTTAGGCACACCCTAGGAACTCCTAGGTGGCGCGGGTCAAATGGAGGCTCGTTTCAGTCTCTTTGGAGATTGTGCTAATCTCGAGACAAGATAGGTGCACGGTTTGAGCCGAATGTGCAATAGGCTTGAAATTCATTTCAGGCGCACCCGATGGAACTCCTAGGTGACGTGCGTCAAGTGGAAGCTCACTTCGGTGCGCTTGGAGATAATGTTAATCTCAAAGCAAGATAGGTGCACGGTTTGCGCCAAGCGTAGCATTGGCTCAAAAATCAGTTTGGATGCACCTGATTGTACTGCTACGTGATGTGGTTCGAGTAGAAGCTCGATTCGGTCCATTTGGAGACTGTGTTATTCTCAACGCAAGATTGGTGCACGGTTTGCATGGAACGTGCAATAGGCTCGGAAATTGTTTCGGGTGCACTTGATGGAACTACTAGGTGACTTGGGTCAAATGGAAGCTCGTTTCAGTCCGTTTGGAGATAGTCTTAATCTCTAGACAAGATTGGTGCACAGATTGGGACAAACATGCCATAGGCTCAGAAATCATTTTCGGCACAAACGATCTGCTTCTAGGTGACGTGGGTCACATGGAAGCTTGTTTCGGTCTCTTTGGAGATTGTGCTATTCTCGACATAAAATAGGTGCACAGTTTGTGCTGAACGTGCAATAGCCTTGGAAAACATTTTGGGCGCACCTGATGGAACTCCTAGGTGGCGTGGGTCAAGTGGAAGCTCGCTTCGGTCCGCTTGGAGATAGTTTTAATCTCGACCCTAGATAGTTGCACGGTTTTGGACGAACGTGCCATAGGCTCCAAAATCGTTTTGGATACATCAGATGGAACTGCTAGGTGACGTGGGTCAAATGGAAGCTCGTTTCGGTCTCTTTGGAGATAATGTTAATCTAGACACAAGATAGGTGCACGGTTTGCATTGAACTTGCAATCGGCTCTGAAATTGTTTTGGGCGCATCCGATAAAACTGCTAGGTGGCGTGGGTCAAGTGGAAGGTCGTTTCAGTCCACTTAGAGACAGTGTTAATCACGGCGCAACAAAGGTGCACGGTTTGGGATGAACGTGCACGGGCTTCGAAAATCATTTTGGACACACCAGATGGAACTCCTAGGTGACGTGGGCCAAATTGAAGCTCGTATTAGTCTGTTTGGAGATAGTGTCAATCTCGATGCAAGATAGGTGCACGGTTTGCACCGAACGTCCAATAAGCTCAAAAATTATTTTGGGCACACCCGATGAAACTCCTAGGTGACGTGGGTCAAGTGGAAGCTCGCTTCGGTCTACATGGAGACGGTGTTAGTCTTAACGTCAGTTAGGTGCATGGTTTGCGCCGAATGAACCACAGGCACAAAAATATTTTTGGCTGCAATTGATGGACCTCCTAGGTGATGTGGGTCGAATGGAATCTTGTTTTGGTCCATTTGGAGATAATGTCAATCTCCACGCAAGATAGGTTCACGGTTTGCGCCCAGTGTGCAATAGGCTCGGAAATCATTTTGGGCACACCCGATAGAACTCCTTGGTGACGTTGGTCTAGTGGAACCTCGTTTTGGTCTGTTTGGAGATAGTGTTACTCTTAGCAAAACATAGGTGCATGGTTTGGCACGAACGTGCCACAGGCTCGTATCATTTTGGGTACACCCGATGGAACTTCTACATGACGTCGATCATATGGAAGCTCGTTTCAGTCTCTTTGGAGATAGCTCTAACCTCGACGCAAGATAGGTGCACAGTTTGCGCCAAACGTACAATTGACCTAAAAATCATTTTGGGCACACCTGATGGAACTCATAGGTGACGTGCGTTAAGTGGAAGCTAATTTTGGCCCGTCTAGAGATAGTGTTAATCATGGCACGAAATAGGTGCACGGTTTGGGACGAATGTGCCATAGGCTCGAAAATCGTTTTGGATACACCAAATGGAACTCCTAGATGATGTGGGTCAAATAGAAGCTCGTATTGGTCTGTTTGGAGATAGTGTTAATCTCAGCGCAACATAGGTGCACGGTTTGGAATGAACGCACCATAGGCTCAGAAATCATTTTGGGTACGCCCGATGGAACTCCTAGGTGACGTAAGTCAAGTGGAAACTCGTTTCGGTCCATTTGGAGATAGTATTAATCTTGGAGCAAGATAGGTGCATGGATTGGGAAGAATATACTATAAGCACAGAAATTGTTTTGGGCACACCCTAGGAACTCCTAGGTGGCGCGGGTCAAATGGAGGCTTGTTTCAGTCTCTTTGGAGATTGCGCTAATCTCGATACAAGATAGGTGCACGGTTTGAGCCGAATGTGCAATAGGCTTGAAAATCATTTCAAGCGCACCCGATGGAACTCCTAGGTGACGTGCGACAAGTGGAAGCTTACTTTGGTCCGCTTGGAGATAATGCTAATCTTAAAGCAAGATAGATGCACTGTTTGCGCCAAGCATAGCATTGGCTCGTAAATCAGTTTGGATGCACCTGATTGTACTCCTACGTGATGTGGTTCGAGTACAAGCTCGATTCAGTCCGTTTGGAGACATTGTTATTCTGAACGCAAGATTGGTGCATGGTTTCCATGGAACGTGCAATAGGCCCGGAAATTGTTTTGGGTGCACTTGATGGAACTACTAGGTGACTTGGGTCAAGTGGAAGCTCGTTTCAGTCCGTTTGGAGATATTCTTAATCTCTGGACAAGATTGGTGCATAGATTTGGACAAACATGCCAAAGGCTCAGAAATCATTTTCGGCACAAACGATGGAGCTTCTAGGTGACATGGGTCACATGGAAGCTCGTTTCGGTCTCTTTGGAGATTGTGCTATTCTCGACATAAAATAGGTTCACAGTTTGTGCTGAACGTGCAATAGGCTTGGAAAACATTTTGGGCGCACCTGATGGAACTCCTAGGTGGCGTGGGTCAAGTGGAAGCTCGCTTCGGTCCGCTTGGAGATAGTGTTAATCTCGACCCTAGATAGTTGCACGGTTTTGGACGAACGTGCCATAGGCTCCAAAATCATTTTAGATACATCAGATGGAACTGCTAGGTGACGTGGGTCAAATGGAAGCTTGTTTCAGTCTCTTTGGAGATAATGTTAATCTAGACACAAGATAGGTGTTTGCGTTGAACTTGCAATGGGCTCTGAAATCATTTTGGCCGCACCCGATGAAACTGCTAGGTGGCGTGGGTCAAGTGGAAGGTCGTTTCAGTCCACTTAGAGACAGTGTTAATCACGATGCAACAAAGGTGCACGGTATGGGACTAACGTGCACGGGCTCCGAAAATCATTTTGGACACACCAGATGGAACTCCTAGGTGACGTGGGCCAAATAGAAGTTTGTATTAGTCCGTTTGGAGATAGTGTCAATCTCGATGCAAGATAGGTGCACGGTTTGCACCGAACGTCCAATAAGCTCAAAAATCATTTTGGGCACTCCCGATGAAACTCCTAGGTGACGTGGGTCAAGTGGAAGCTCGCTTCGGTCCGCTTGGAGATAGTGTTAATCTCGACCATAGATAGTTGCACGGTTTTGGACGAACGTGCCATAGGCTCCAAAATCATTTTGGATACATCAGATGGAACTGCTCGGTGACGTGGGTCAAATGGAAGCTCGTTTTGGCCTCTTTGGAGATAATGTTAATCTAGACACAAGATAGGTGCACGGTTTGCGTTGAACTTACAATGGGCTCTGAAATCGTTTTGGATGCACCCGATGAAACTGCTAGGTGGCGTGGGTCAAGTGGAAGGTCGTTTCAGTCCACTTAGAGATAGTGTTAATCACGGCGCAACAAAGGTGCATGGTTTGGGACTAACGTGCACGGGCTCCAAAAATCATTTTGGGCGCAATCGATGAAACTGCTAGGTGGCGTGGGTCAAGTGGAAGGTCGTTTCAGTCCACTTAGAGAGAGTGTTAATCACGGCGCAACAAAGGTGCACGGTTTGGGATGAACGTGCACGGGCTCCGAAAATCATTTTGGACACACCAGATGGAACTCCTAGGTGACGTGGGCCAAATAGGAGCTCGTATTAGTCCGTTTGGAGATAGTGTCAATCTCAATGCAAGATAGGTGCACGGTTTGCACCGAACATCCAATAAGCTCAAAAATTATTTTGGGCACACCCGATGAAACTCCTAGGTGACGTGGGTCAAGTGGAAGCTCGCTTCGGTCTACATGGAGACGGTGTCCGTCTTAATGTCAGTTAGGAGCATGGTTTGCACCGAATCAACCACAGGCACAGAAATCTTTTTGGCTGCACTCGATGGACCTCCTAGGTGATGTGGGTGAAATGGAATCTTGTTTTGGTCCATTTGGAGATAATATCAATCTCCATGCAAGATAGGTTCACGGTTTGCGCCCAGTGTGTAATAGGGTCAGAAATCATTTTGGGCACACCCGATGGAACTCCTTGGTGACGTTGGTCTAGTGGAACCTCGTTTCAGTATGTTTGGAGATAGTGTTAGTCTTAGCACAACATAGGTGCATGGTTTGGGACAAACGTACCGCAGGCTCGTATCGTTTTGGGTACACCCGATGGAACTTCTGGATGACGTCGATCATATGGAAGCTCATTTCAGTCTCTTTGGAGATAGCTCTAACCTCGATGCAAGATAGGTGCACAGTTTGCGCCAAACGTACAATTGACCTGAAAATCATTTTGGGCACACTTGATGGAACTCATAGGTAATGTGCGTTAAGTGGAAGCTTATTTTGGCCCGTCTAGAGATAGTGTTAATCATGGCACAAAATAGGTGCACGGTTTGGGACGAACGTGCCATAGGCTCCGAAATCGTTTTGTATACACCAAATGGAACTCCTAGGTGACGTGGGTCAAATAGAAGCTCGTATTGGTCCGTTTGGAGATAGTATTAATCTCAGCGCAACATAGGTGCACGGTTGGGAATGAACGCACCATAGGCTCAGAAATCATTTTGGGTACGCCTGATGGAACTCCTAGGTGACGTAAGTCAAGTGGAAGCTCGTTTCGGTCCATTTGGAGATAGTGTTATTGTCGGCGCAAGATAGGTGCACGGATTGGGACGAATATACTATAAGCACAGAAATTGTTTTGGGCACACCCTAGGAACTCCTAGGTGGCGCGGGTCAAATGGAGGCTCGTTTCAGTCTCTTTGGAGATTTTGCTAATCTCGAGACAAGATAGGTGCATGGTTTGAGCTGAATGTGCAATAGGCTTGAAAATTATTTCAGGCGCACCCGATGGAACTCCTAGGTGACGTGCGTCAAGTGGAAGCTCACTTCGGTGCGCTTGGAGATAATGTTAATCTCGAAGCAAGATAGGTGCACGGTTTGCGCGAAGCGTAGCATTGGCTCAGAAAATCAGTTTGGATGCACCTGATTGTACTCCTACGTGATGTGGTTCGAGTAGAAGCTCGATTCGGTCCGTTTGGAGACTGTGTTATTCTCAACGCAAGATTGGTGCACGGTTTGCATGGAATGTGCAATAGGCTCGGAAATTGTTTCGAGTGCACTTGATGGAACTACTAGGTGACTTGGGTCAAATGGAAGCTCGTTTCAGTCCGTTTGGAGATAGTCTTAATCTCTAGACAAGATTGGTGCACAGATTGGGACAAACATGACATAGGCTCAGAATTCATTTTTGGCACAAACGATGGAGCTTCTAGGTGACGTGGGTCACATGGAAGCTCGTTTCGGTCTCTTTGGAGATTGTGCTATTCTCGACATAAAATAGGTGCACAGTTTGTGCTGAACGTGCAATAGGCTTGGAAAACATTTTGGGCGCACCTGATGGAACTCCTAGGTGGCATGGGTCAAGTGGAAGCTCGCTTCGGTCCGCTTGGAGATAGTGTTAATCTCGACCCTAGATAGTTGCACGGTTTTGGACGAACGTGCCATAGGCTCCAAAATCGTTTTGGATACATCAGATGGAACTGCTAGGTGACGTGGGTCAAATGGAAGCTCGTTTCGGTCTCTTTGGAGATAATGTTAATCTAGTCACAAGATAGGTGCACGGTTTGCGTTGAACTTGCAATCGGCTCTAAAATCGTTTTGGGCGACCCGATGAAACTGCTAGGTGGCGTTGGTCAAGTGGAAGGTCGTTTCAGTCCACTTAGAGACAGTGTTAATCACGGCGCAACAAAGGTGCACGGTTTGGGACTAACGCGCACGGGCTCCGAAAATCATTTTGGACACACCAGATGGAACTCCTAGGTGACGTGGGCCAAATAGAAGCTTGTATTAGTCCGTTTGGAGATAGTGTCAATCTCGACGCAAGATAGGTGCACGGTTTGCACCGAATGTCCAATAAGCTCAAAAATCATTTTGGGCACACCCGATGAAACTCCTAGGTGACGTGGGTTAAGTGGAAGCTCGCTTCGGTCTACATGGAGATGGTGTTAGTCTTAACGTCAGTTAGGTGCATGGTTTGCGCCGAATGAACCACAGGCACAGAAATCTTTTTGGCTACACTCGATGGACCTCCTAGGTGATGTGGGTCAAATGGAATCTTGTTTTGGTCCATTTGGAGATAATGTCAATCTCCACGCAAGATAGGTTCACGGTTTGCGCCCAGTGTGCAATAGGCTCGAAAATAATTTTGGGCACACCCGATAGAACTTCTTGGTGACATTGGTCTAGTGGAACCTCGTTTTAGTCTATTTGGAGATAATGTTAATCTTAGCAAAACATAGGTGCATGGTTTGGGACGAACGTGCCACAGGCTCGTATCGTTTTGGGTACACCCGATGGAACTTCTAGATGATGTCGATCATATGGAAGCTCGTTCAGTCTCTTTGGAGATAGCTCTAACCTCGATGCAAGATAGGTGCACAGTTTGCGCCAAACGTACAATTGACCCAAAAATCGTTTTGGACACACCTGATGGAACTCATAGGTGACGTGTGTTAAGTGGAAGCTCATTTTGGCCCGTCTAGAGATAGTGTTAATCAGGGCACAAAATAGGTGTACGGTTTGGGACGAACGTGCCATAGGCTCCAAAATTGTTTTGGATACACCAAATGGAACTCTTAGGTGACGTGGGTCAAATAGAAGCTCGTATTGGTCCATTTGGAGATAGTGTTAATCTCAGCGCAACATAGGTGCACGGTTTGGAATGAACGCACCATAGGCTCAGAAATCATTTTGGGTACGCCCGATGGAACTCCTAGGTGACGTAAGTCAAGTGGAAGCTCGTTTCGGTCCATTTGGAGATAGTGTTAATCTCGGCGCAAGCGTAGCATTGGCTCATAAATCAGTTTGGATGCACCTGATTGTACTCCTACGTGATGTGGTTCGAGTAGAAGCTCGATTCGGTCTGTTTGGAGACAGTGTTATTCTCAACGCAAGATTGGTGCACGGTTTGCATGGAACGTGCAATAGGCTCGGAAATTGTTTTGGGTGCACTTGATGGAACACTAGGTAACTTGGGTCAAGTGGAAGCTCGTTTCAGTCCGTTTGGGGATAGTCTTAATCTCTGGACAAGATTGGTGCACAGATTGGGACAAACATGCCAAAAGCTCATAAATCATTTTGGGCACAAACGATGGAACACCTAGGTAACGTGGGTCAAATGGAAGCTCGTTTCGGTCTCTTTGGAGATTGTGCTATTCTCGACATAAAATAGGTGCACAGTTTGTGTTGAACGTGTAATAGGCTTGGAAAACATTTTGGGCGCACCTGATGGAACTCCTAGGTGACGTGGGTCAAGTGGAAGCTCGCATCGGTCCGCTTGGAGATAGTGTTAATCTGAACCCTAGATAGTTGCACGGTTTTGGATGAACGTGCCTTAGGCTCCAAAATCGTTTTGGATACATCAGATGGAACTGCTAGGTGGCGTGGGTCAAATGGAAACTCATTTCGGTGTCTTTGGAGATAATGTTAATCTAGACACAAGATAGGTGCACGGTTTACGTTGAACTTGCAATGGGCTCTGAAATCGTTTTGGGCGCACCCGATGAAACTGCAAGGTGGCGTGGGTCAAGTGGAAGGTCGTTTCAGTCCACTTAGAGACAGTGTTAATCACGGCGCAACAAAGGTGCACGGTTTGGGATGAATGTGCACGGGCTCCGAAAATCATTTTGGATACACCAGATGGAACTCCTAGTTGATGTGAGGCAAATAGAAGCTCGTATTAGTCCGTTTGGAGATAGTGACAATCTCGACGCAAGATAGGTGCACGGTTTGCACCGAACGTCCAATAAGCTCAAAAATCATTTTGGGCACACCCGATAAAACTCCTAGGTGACGTGGGTCAAGTGGAAGCTCGCTTCGGTCTACATGGAGACAGTGTTAGTCTTAACGTCAGTTAGGTGCATGGTTTGCGCCGAATGAACCATAGGCACAGAAAATCTTTTTGGCTGCAGTCGATGGACCTCCTAGGTGATTGTGGGTCGAATGGAATCTTGTTTTGGTCCATTTGGAGATAATGTCAATCTCCACGCAAGATAGGTTCACGGTTTGCGCCCAGTGTGTAATAGGCTCGGAAATCATTCTGGGCACACCCGATGGAACTCCTTGGTGAAGTTGGTCTAGTGGAACCTCGTTTCGGTCTGTTTGGAGATAGTGTTAGTCTTAGCACAACATAGGTGCACGGTTTGGGACGAACGTACCACAGGCTTGTATCATTTTGGTACACCCGATGGAACTTCTAGTTGACGTCGATCAAATGGAAGCTCGTTTCAGTCTCTTTGGAGATAGTTCTAACCTTGACGCAAGATAGGTGCACAGTTTACGCCAAACATACAATTGACCCAAAAATCCTTTTGGGCACACCTGATGGAACTCATATGTGACGTGCGTTAAGTGGAAGCTCATTTTGGTCCGTCTAGAGATAGTGTTAATCATGGCACAACATAGGTGCACAGTTTGGGACGAACGTGCCATAGGCTCCGAAATCGTTTTGGATACACCAGATGGAACTCCTGGGTGACGTGGGTCAAATAGAAGCTCGTATTGGTCCGTTTGGAGATAGTGTTAATCTCAGCGCAACATAGGTGCACGGTTTGGAATGAACGCACCAAAGGCTCAGAAATCATTTTGGGTACACCCGATGGAACTCCTAGGTGACGTAAGTCAAGTGGAAGCTCGTTTCGGTCCATTTGGAGTAGTGTTAATCTCAGCGCAAGATAGGTGCACGGATTGAGATGAATATACTATAAGCACAGAAATTGTTTTGGGCACACCCTAGGAACTCCTAGGTGACGCGGGTCAAATGGAGGCACGTTTCAGTCTCTTTGGAGATTGTGCTAATCTCGAGACAAGATAGGTGCACGGTTTGAGCCGAATGTGTAAAAATCATTCTAGGCAGACCCGATGGAACTCCTAGGTGACGTGCGTCAAGTGGAAGCTCACTTCGGTCCGCTTGGAGATGATGTTAATCTCGAAGCAAGATAGGTGCACGGTTTGCGCCAAGCCTAGCATTGGCTCAAAAATCAGTTTGGATGCACCTTATTGTACTCCTACGTGATGTGGTTCGAGTAGAAGCTCGATTCGGTACGTTTGGAGATAGTGTTATTCTTAACGCAAGATTGGTGCACGGTTTGCATGGAACGTGCAATAGGCTCGGAAATTGTTTCGGGTGCACTTGATGGAACTACTAGGTGACTTGGGTCAAGTGGAACCTCGTTTCAGTCCGTTTATAGATAGTCTTAATCTCTGGACAAGATTGGTGCACAGATTGGGATAAACATGCCAAAGGCTCAAAAATCATTTTGGGCACAAACAATGGAACTTCTAGGTGACATGGGTCAAATGGAAGCTCGTTTCGGTCTCTTTGGAGATTGTGCTATTCTCAACATAAAATAGGTGCACGGTTTGTGCTGAACGTGCAATAGGCTTGACAAACATTTTAGGCACACCTGATGGAACTCCTAGGTGACGAGGGTCAAGTGGAAGCTCGCATCGGTCTGCTTGGAGATAGTGTTCATCTCGACCCTAGATAGTTGCACGGTTTTGGATGAACGTGGCATAGGCTCCGAAATCGTTTTGGATACATCAGATGGAACTGCTAGGTGACGTGGGTCAAGTGGAAAGTCGTTTCAGTCCACTTAGAGACGGTGTTAATCACGGCGGAACAAAGGTGCATGGTTTGGGATGAACGTGCACGGGCTCCGAAAATCATTTTGGATACACCAGATGGAACTCCTAGGTGACGTGGGCCAAATAGAAGCTCGTATTAGTCCGTTCAGAGATAGTGTCAATCTCGACTCAAGATAGGTGCACGGTTTGCACCGAACGTCCAATAAGCTCAAAAATCATTTTGGGCGCATCTGATGAAACTCCTAGGTGACGTGGGTCTAGTGGAAGTTCGCTTCGGTCTACATGGAGACAGTGTCAGTCTTAACGTTAGTTAGGTGCATGGTTTGCGCTGAATAAACCACAGGCACAGAAATCTTTTTGACTGTAGTCGATGGACCTCCTAGGTGATGTGGGTCGAATGGAATCTTGTTTTGGTCCATTTGGAGATAATGTCAATCTCCACGCAAGATAGGTTCACGGTTTGCGCCCAGTGTGCAATAGGCTCGGAAATCATTTTGGGCACACTCGATGGAACTCCTTGGTGACGTTGGTCTAGTGGAACCTCGTTTCAGTCTGTTTGGAGATAGTGTTAGTCTTAGCACAACATAGGTGCACGGTTTGGGACGAACGTACCACATGCTTGTATCGTTTTGGGTACACCTGATGGAACTTCTAGATGACGTCGATCATATGGAAGCTCGTTTTAGTCTCTTTGGAGATAGTTCTAAATTCGACGCAAGATAGGTGCACAGTTTGCGCCAAACATACAATTGACCCGAAAATCATTTTGGGCACACCTGATGGAATTCATAGGTGACGTGCGTTAGGTGGAAGCTCATTTTGGTCCGTCTAGAGATAGTGTTAATCATGGCACAACATAGGTGCACGGTTTGGGACGAACGTGCCATAGGCTCTGAAATCGTTTTGGATACACCAAATGGAACTCCTGGGTGACGTGGGTCAAATAGAAGCTCGTATTGGTCCATTTGGAGATAGTGTTAATCTCAGCGCAACATAGGTGCATGGTTTGGAATGAACGCACCATAGGCTTAGAAATCATTTTGGGTACACCTGATGGAACTCCGAGGTGACGTAAGTCAATTGGAAGCTCATTTCGGTCCATTTGGTGTTAATCTTGGCGCAAGATAGGTGCACGGACTAGGACGAATATACTATAAGCACAGAAAATTGTTTTTGGCACACCCTAGGAACTCCTAGGTGACACGGGTCAAATGGAGGCTCATTTCAGTCTCTTTGGAGATTGTTCTAATCTCGAGACAAGATATGTGTGTGGTTTGAACCGAATGTGCAATAGGCTTGAAAATCATTCCATACGCACCCGATGGAACTCGTAGGTGACGTGCATCAAGTGGAAGCTCACTTCGGTCCACTTGGAGATAATGTTAATATTGAAGACAGATAGGTGTACGGTTTGTGCCAAGCGTAGCATTGGCTCAGAAATTAGTTTGGATGCACCTGATTGTACTCCTACGTGATGTGGTTCGAGTAGAAGCTCGATTCGGTCCGTTTGGAGATAGTGTTATTCTCAACGCGAGATTGGTGTATGGTTTGCATGGAACGTGCAATAGGCTCAGAAATTGTTTTGGGTGCACTTGATGGAACTACTTGGTTACTTAGGTCAAGTGGAACCTTGTTTCAGTCTGTTTGGAGATAGTCTTAGTCTCTGGACAAGATTGTTGCACAGATTTGGATAGACATGCCATAGGCTTAGAAATCATTTTGGGCGCAAACGATGGAACTTATAGGTGACGTGGGTCAAATGGAAACTCGTTTCGGTCTCTTTGGAGATTGTGCTATTCTTGACATAAAAATACATGCATGGTTTATGTTGAACGTGCAATAGGCTTGGAAAACATTTTGGGCGCACCTGATGGAACTCCTAGGTGACGTGGGTCAAGTGGAAGCTCGCATCGGTTCGCTTGGAGATAGTGTTAATCTCGACCCTAGATAGTTGCATGGTTTTGGACGAACATGGCATAGGCTCTGAAATCGTTTTGGATACATCAGATGGAACTGCTAGGTGACGTGGGTCAAATGGAAGCTCGTTTCGGTCTCTTTGGAGATAATGTTAATCTAGACACAAGATAGGTGCACAGTTTGCGTTGAACTTGCAGTGGGCTCGGAAGTCGTTCTGGGCGCACCCGATGAAACTGCTAGGTGACGTGGGTCAAGTGGAAAGTCGTTTCAGTCTACTTAGAGACGTTGTTAATCATGGCGCAACAAAGGTGCACGGTTTGGGATGAATGTGCACGGGCTCCTAAAATCATTTTGGATACACCAGATGGAACTCCTAGGTGACGTGGGCCAAATAGAAGCTCGTATTAGTCCGTTTGGAGATAGTGTCAATCTCGATGCAAGATAGGTGACGGTTTGGAATGAACGCACCACAGGCTCAGAAATCATTTTGGGTACACCTGATGGAACTCCTAGGTGACATAAGTCAAGTGGAAGCTCGTTTCGGTCCATTTGGAGATAGTGTTAAACTCAGTGCAAGATAGGTGCATGGATTGGGACGAATATACTATAAGCACAGAAAATTGTTTTGGGCACACCCTAGGAACTCATAGGTGACGCGGGTCAAATGGAGGCTTGTTTCAGTCTCTTTGGAGATTGTGCTAATCTCGAGACAAGATAGGTGTGCGGTTTGAGCCGAATGTGCAATAGGCTTGAAAATCATTCCAGGCGCACCCGATGGAACTCCTAGGTGACGTGCGTCAAGTGGAAGCTCACTTCGCTCTGCTTAGAGATAATGTTAATATCGAAACCAGATAGGTGCACGGTTTGTGCCAAGCGTAGCATTGGCTCAGAAATCAGTTTGGATGCACCTGATTGTACTCCTACGTGATGTGGTTCGAGTAGAAGCTCGATTCGGTCCGTTTGGAGATAGTGTTATTCTCAACGCAAGATTGGTGCACGGTTTGCATGGAACGTGCAATAGGCTCGGAAATTGTTTCGAGTGCACTTAATGGAACTACTAGGTGACTTGGGTCAAGTGGAACCTCGTTTCAGTCTGTTTGGAGATAGTCTTAATCTCTGGACAAGATTGTTGCACAGATTGGGACAGACATGCCATAGGCTCAGAAATCATTTTGGGCACAAACGATGGAACTTCTAGGTGACGTGGGTCAAATGGAAGCTCGTTTCGGTCTCTTTGGAGATTGTGCTATTCTCGACATAAAATAGGTGCATGGTTTGTGCTGAACGTGCAATAGGCTTGGAAAACATTTTGGGCGCACCTGATGGAACTCCTAGGTGACGTGGGTCAAGTGGAAGCTCGCATCGGTCCGCTTGGAGATAGTGTTAATCTCGACCCTAGATAGTTGCACGGTTTTGGACGAACGTGGCATAGGCTCCAAAATCATTTTGGATACATCAGATGGAACTGCTAGGTGACGTGGGTCAAATGGAAGCTCATTTCGGTCTCTTTGGAGATAATGTTAATCTAGACACAAGATAGGTGCACAGTTTGCATTGAACTTGCAATGGGCTCGGAAGTCGTTCTGGGCGCACCCGATGAAACTGCTAGGTGACGTGGGTCAATGATGAGGACATCCTCCACTATTACCCACTGGAAAGACACAATAAAAAAAGGCCAAGTGGCCTAGTTGTAGTCAGGCGGCGACCGTGTGAGCCTCTGAATAATCCCACCTTGCTTAGCTTGGGAGGAGGAAGCCACCTTAAAAGAGAGAGCCACCCTTCCCCTATCGGACTAGTCTTTTTGGGATATTGGGCCTTTCCCCGATTGGGTGTGCATAAGAACTATTGGGGTCCGGGCAACCTTAATTTATTGGGCCTCGGCCAACCCCACCTGGGCTGGATGTATCATTTGGTATCAAAGCTGGGCCCTTGTTTAAGGGGGTGGGAATGATGAGGACATCCTCCACTATTACCCGTTGGCAAAGACGCAACAAAAAAAGGCCAAGTGGCCTAGTTGAAGTCGGGCGGCGACCATGTGAGCCTCTGAATAATCCCACCTTTCTTAGCTTGGGAGGAGGAAGCCACCTTAAAAGAGAGAGCCAACCTTCCCCTATCGGACTAGTCATTTAGGGACATTGGGCCTTTCCACGAGTGGGTGTGCATAAGAACTATTGGGGTACGGGCAACCTTAATTTATTAGGCCTCGGCCAACCCCACCTGGGCCGGATGTATCAGTCAAGTGGAAAGTCATTTCAGTCCACTTAGAGACGGTGTTAATCACGGTGCAACAAAGGTGCATGGTTTGGGATGAACGTGCACGGGCTCCGAAAATTATTTTGGATACACCAGATGGAACTCCTAGGTGACGTGGGCCAAATAGAAGCTCGTCTTAGTCCGTTTGGAGATAGTGTCAATCTCGATGCAAGATAGGTGCACGGTTTGCACCGAATGTCCAATAAGCTCAAAAATCATTTTAGGCACACCCGATGAAACTCCTAGGTGACGGGGGTCAAGTGGAAGCTCGCTTCGGTCTACATGGAGACGGTGTCAGTCTTAACGTCAGTTAGGTGCATGGTTTGCGCCGAATGAACCACAGGCACAGAAATCTTTTTGGCTGCAGTCAATGGACCTCCTAGGTGATGTGGGTCGAATGGAATCTTGTTTTGGTCCATTTGGAGATAATGTCAATCTCCACGCAAGATAGGTTCACCGTTTGCGCCTAGTGTGCAACAGGCTCGGAAATCATTTTGGGCACACTCGATGGAACTCCTTGGTGACGTTGGTCTAGTGGAACCTTGTTTCGATCTGTTTGGAGATAGTGTTAGTCTTAGCACAACATAGGTGCACGGTTTGGGACGAACGTAACACAGGCTCGTATCGTTTTGGGTACACCTGATGGAACTTCTAGATGACGTCGATCATATGGAAGCTCGTATTAGTGTCTTTGGAGATAGTTCTAACCTCGATGCAAGATAGGTGCATAGTTTGCACCAAACATACAATTGACCTGAAAATCATTTTGGGCACACCTGATGGAACTCATGGGTGACGTGCGTTAGGTGGAAGCTCATTTTGGTCCGTCTAGAGATAGTGTTAATCATGGCACAACATAGGTGCACGGTTTGGGACGAACGTGCCATAGGCTCCGAAATCATTTTGGATACACCAAATGGAACTCCTGGGTGACGTGGGTCAAATAGAAGCTCATATTGGTCCGTTTGGAGATAGTGTTAATCTCAGCGCAACATAGGTGCACGGTTTGGAATGAACGCACCACAGGCTTAGAAATCATTTTGGGTACACCTGATGGAACTCCTAGGTGACGTAAGTCAATTGGAAGCTCGTTTCGGTCCATTTGGAGATAGTGTTAATCTCGGCGCAAGATAGGTGCACGGATTGGGACAAATATACTATAAGCACAGAAAATTGTTTTTGGCACACCCTAGGAACTCCTAGGTGACGTGGGTCAAATGGAGGCTCGTTTCAGTCTCTTTGGAGATTGTGCTAATCTCGAGACAAGATAGGTGTGCGGTTTGAGACGAATGTGCAATAGGCTTGAAAATCATTCCAGGCGCACCCGATGGAACTCCTAGGTGACGTGCGTCAAGTGGAAGCTCACTTCGGTCTGCTTGGAGATAATGTTAATATCGAAGCCAGATAGGTGCACGGTTTGTGCCAAGCGTAGCATTGGCTCAGAAATCAGTTTGGATGCACCTGATTGTACTCCTACGTGATGTGGTTCGAGTAGAAGCTCGATTCGGTCCGTTTGGAGATAGTGTTATTCTCAACGCAAGATTGGTGCACTGTTTGCATGGAACGTGCAATAGGCTCAGAAATTGTTTCGGGTGCACTTGATGGAACTACTAGGTGACTTGGGTCAAGTGGAACCTCGTTTCAGTCTGTTTGGAGATAGTCTTAATCTCTGGACAAGATTGTTGCACAGATTGGGACAGACATGCCATAGGCTCAGAAATCATTTTGCGCACAAACGATGGAACTTCTAGGTGACGTGGGTCAAATGGAAGCTCGTTTCGGTCTCTTTGGAGATTGTGCCATTCTCGACATAAAATAGGTGCATGGTTTGTGCTGAACGTGCAATAGCTTGGAAAACATTTTGGGCGCAGCTGATGGAACTCCTAGGTGACAAGGGTCAAGTGGAAGCTCGCATCGGTCCGCTTGGAGATAGTGTTAATCTCGACCCTAGATAGTTGCACGGTTTTGGACGAACGTGGCATAGGCTCCGAAATCGTTTTGGATACATCAGATGGAACTGCTAGGTGACGTGGGTCAAATGGAAGCTCGTTTCGGTCTCTTTGGAGATAATATTAATCTAGACACAAGATAGGTGCACGGTTTGCGTTGAACTTGCAATGGGCTCAGAAGTCGTTCTGGGCGCACCCGATGAAACTGCTAGGTGACGTGGGTCAAGTGGAAAGTCATTTCAGTCCACATAGAGACGGTGTTAATCATGGCGCAACAAAGGTGCACGGTTTGGGATGAACGTGCACAGGCTCCGAAAATCATTTTGGATACACCAGATGGAACTCCTAGGTGATGTGGGCCAAATAGAAGCTCGTCTTAGTCCGTTTGGAGATAGTGTCAATCTCGACGCAAGATAGTTGCATTGTTTGCACCGAACGTCCAATAAGCTCAAAAATCATTTTAGGCACACCCGATGAAACTCCTAGGTGACGTGGGTCAAATGGAAGCTCGCTTCGGTCTACATGGAGACGGTGTCAGTCTTAACGTCAGTTAGGTGCATGGTTTGCGCCGAATGAACCACAGGCACAGAAATCTTTTTGGCTGCAGTCGATGGACCTCCTAGGTGATGTGGGTCGAATGGAATCTTGTTTTGGTCCATTTGGAGATAATGTCAATCTCCACGCAAGATAGGTTCACCGTTTGCGCCTAGTGTGCAACAGGCTCAGAAATCATTTTGGGCACACTCGATGGAACTCCTTGGTGACGTTGGTCTAGTGGAACATTGTTTCGGTCTGTTTGGAGATAGTGTTAGTCTTAGCACAACATAGGTGCACGGTTTGGGACGAACGTACCATAGGCTTGTATCGTTTTGGGTATACCCGATGGAACTTCTAGATGACGTCGATCATATGGAAGCTCGTTTTAGTCTCTTTGGAGATAGTTCTAACCTCGATGCAAGATAGGTGCATAGTTTGCGCCAAACATACAATTGACCTAAAAATCATTTTGGGCACACCTGATGGAATTCATAGGTGACGTGCGTTAGGTGGAAGCTCATTTTGGTCCGTCTAGAGATAGTGTTAATCATGGCACAACATAGGTGCACGGTTTGGGATGTACGTGCCATAGGCTCCGAAATCATTTTGGATACACCAAATGGAACTCCTGAGTGACGTGGGTCAAATAGAAGCTCATATTGGTCCATTTGGAGATAGTGTTAATCTCAGCGCAACATAGGTGCATGGTTTGGAATGAACGCAACACAGGCTCAGAAATCATTTTGGGTACACCTGATGGAACTCCTAGGTGACGTAAGTCAAGTGGAAGCTCGTTTCAGTCCATTTGGAGATAGTGTTAATCTCGGCGCAAGATAGGTGCACGGATTGGGACGAATATACTATAAGCACAGAAAATTGTTTTTGGCACACCCTAGGAACTCCTAGGTGACGCGGGTCAAATGGACGCTCGTTTCAGTGTCTTTGGAGATTGTGCAAATCTCGAGACAAGATAGGTGTGCGGTTTGAGCCGAATGTGCAATAGGCTTGAAAATCATTCCAGGCGCACCCGATGGAACTCCTAGGTGACGTGCGTCAAGTGGAAGCTCACTTCGGTCTGCTTGAAGATAATGTTAATATCGAAGCCAGATAGGTGCACGGTTTGTGCCAAGCGTAGCATTGGCTCAGAAATCAGTTTGGATGCACCTGATTGTACTCCTACGTGATGTGGTTCGAGTAGAAGCTCGATTCGGTCCGTTTGGAGATAGTGTTATTCTCAACGCAACATTGGTGCACTGTTTGCATGGAACGTGCAATAGGCTCGGAAATTGTTTCGGGTGCACTTGATGGAACTACTAGGTGACTTGGGTCAAGTGGAACCTCGTTTCAGTCTGTTTGGAGATAGTCTTAATCTCTGGACAAGATTGTTGCACAGATTGGGACAGACATGCCATAGGCTCAGAAATCATTTTGGGCACAAACGATGGAACTTCTAGGTGACGTGGGTCAAATGGAAGCTCGTTTCGGTCTCTTTGGAGATTGTGCCATTCTCGACATAAAATAGGTGCATGGTTTGTGCTGAACGTGCAATAGCTTGGAAAACATTTTGGGCGCAGCTGATGGAACTCCTAGGTGACAAGGGTCAAGTGGAAGCTCGCATCGGTCCGCTTGGAGATAGTGTTAATCTCGACCCTAGATAGTTGCACGGTTTTGGACGAACGTGGCATAGGCTCCGAAATCGTTTTGGATACATCAGATGGAACTGCTAGGTGACGTGGGTCAAATGGAAGCTCGTTTCGGTCTCTTTGGAGATAATATTAATCTAGACACAAGATAGGTGCACGGTTTGCGTTGAACTTGCAATGGGCTCAGAAGTCGTTCTGGGCGCACCTGATGAAACTGCTAGGTGACGTGGGTCAAGTGGAAAGTCATTTCAGTCCACATAGAGACGGTGTTAATCATGGCGCAACAAAGGTGCACGGTTTGGGATGAATGTGCACAGGCTCTGAAAATAATTTTGGATACACCAGATGGAACTCCTAGGTGACGTGGGCCAAATAGAAGCTCGTATTAGTCCATTTGGAGATAGTGTCAATCTCGACGCAAGATAGGTGCACGGTTTGCACCGAATGTCCAATAAGCTCAAAAATCATTTTGGGCACACCCGATGAAACTCCTAGGTGACATGGGTCAAGTGGAAGCTCGCTTCGGTCTACATGGAGATGGTGTTAGTCTTAACGTTAGTTAGGTGCATGGTTTGCGCCGAATGAACCACAGGCACAGAAATCTTTTTGGCTGCAGTCGATGGACCTCCTAGGTGATGTGGGTCGAATGGAGTCTCGTTTTGGTCCATTTGGAGATAATGTCAATCTCCACGCAAGATAGGTTTGTGGTTTGCGCCCACTGAGCAATAGGCTCGAAAATCATTTTGGGCACACTCGATGGAACTCCTTGGTGACGTTGGTCTAGTGGAACCTCGTTTCGGTCTGTTTGGAGATAGTGTTAGTCTTAGCACAACATAGGTGCACGGTTTGGGACGAACGTACCACAGGCTTGTATCGTTTTGGGTACACCCGATGGAACTTCTAGATGACGTCGATCATATGGAAGCTCGTTTTAGTCTCTTTTGAGATAGTTCTAAAATCGACGCAAGATAGGTGCACAGTTTGCGCCAAACATACAATTGACCCGAAAATCATTTTGGGCACACCTGATGGAACTCATAGGTGACGTGCGTTAGGTGGAAGCTCATTTTGGTCTGTCTAGAGATAGTGTTAATCATGGCACAACAAAGGTGCACGGTTTGGGATGAACGTGCCATAGGCTCTGAAATCGTTTTGGATACACCAAATGGAACTCCTGGGTGACGTGGGTCAAATAGAAGCTCGTATTGGTCCATTTGAAGATAGTGTTAATCTCAGCGCAACATAGGTGCACGGTTTGGAATGAACGCACCACAGGCTTAGAAATCATTTTGGGTACACCTGATGGAACTCCTAGGTGACGTAAGTCAATTGGAAGCTCGTTTCGGTCCATTTGGAGATAGTGTTAATCTCGGCGCAAGATAGGTGCACGGATTGGGACGAATATACTATAAGCACAGAAAATTATTTTTGGCACACCCTAGGAACTCCTAGGTGACGCGAGTCAAATGGAGGCTCGTTTCAGTCTCTTTGGAGATTGTGCTAATCTCGAGACAAGATAGGTGTGCGGTTTGAGACGAATGTGCAATAGGCTTGAAAATCATTCCAGGCGCACCCGATGGAACTCCTAGGTGACGTGCATCAAGTGGAAGCTCACTTCGGTCTGCTTGGAGATAATGTTAATATCGAAGCCAGATAGGTGCACGGTTTGTGCCAAGCGTAGCATTGGCTCAGAAATCAGTTTGGATGCACCTGATTGTACTCCTACGTGATGTGGTTCGAGTAGAAGCTCGATTCGGTCCGTTTGGAGATAGTGTTATTCTCAACGCAAGATTGGTGCACTGTTTGCATGGAACGTGCAATAGGCTCGGAAATTGTTTCGGGTGCACTTGATGGAACTACTAGGTGACTTGGGTCAAGTGGAACCTCATTTCAGTCTGTTTGGAGATAGTCTTAATCTCTGGACAAGATTGTTGCATAGATTTGGATAGACATGCCATAGGCTCAGAAATCATTTTGGGCGCAAACGATGGAACTTATAGGTGACGTGGGTCAAATAGAAACTCGTTTCGGTCTCTTTGGAGATTGTGCTATTCTCGACATAAAATAGGTGCACGGTTTATGCTGAACGTGCAATAGGCTTGGAAAACATTTTGGGCACACCTGATGGAACTCCTAGGTGACATGGGTCAAGTGGAAGCTCGCATCGGTCCGCTTGGAGATAGTGTTAATCTCGACCCTAGATAGTTGCACGGTTTTGCACGAACGTGGCATAGGCTCCGAAATCGTTTTGGATACATCAGATGGAACTGCTAGGTGACGTGGGTCAAATGGAAGCTCGTTTCGGTCTCTTTGGATATAATGTTAATCTAGACACAAGATAGGTGCACAGTTTGCGTTGAACTTGCACTGGGCTCGGAAGTCATTCTGGGCGCACCCGATGAAACTGCTAGGTGACGTGGGTCAAGTGGAAAGTTGTTTCAGTCCACTTAGAGACGGTGTTAATCACGGCGCAACAAAGGTGCACGGTTTCGGATGAATGTGCACGGGCTCCGAAAATCATTTTGGATACACCAGATGGAACTCCTAGGTGACGTGGGCCAAATAGAAGCTCGTATTAGTCCGTTTGGAGATAGTGTCAATCTCGATGCAAGATAGATGCACAGTTTGCACCGAACGTCCAACAAGCTCAAAAATCATTTTGGGCACACCCGATGAAACTCCTAGGTGACATGGGTCAAGTGGAAGCTCGCTTCGGTCTACATGGAGACGGTGTCAGTCTTAACGTCAGTTAGGTGCATGGTTTGCGCCGAATGAACCACAGGCACATAAATCTTTTTGGCTACAGTCGATAGACCTCCTAGGTGATGTGGGTCGAATGGAATCTTGTTTTGGTCTATTTGGAGATAATGTCAATCTCCACGCAAGATAGGTTCACGGTTTGCGCCCAGTGTGCAATAGGCTCGGAAATCATTTTGGGCACACTCGACGGAACTCCTTGGTGACGTTGGTCTAGTGGAACCTCGTTTCGGTCTGTTTGGAGATAGTGTTAGTCTTAGCACAACATAGGTGCACGGTTTGGGACGAACGTACCACAGGCTCGTATCGTTTTGGGTACACCCGATGGAACTTCTAGATGACGTCGATCATATGGAAGCTCGTTTTAGTCTCTTTGGAGATAGTTCTAACCTCGACGCAAGATAGGTGCACAGTTTGCGCCAAACATACAATTGACCTAAAAATCATTTTGGGCACACCTGATGGAACTCATAGGTGACGTGCGTTAGGTGGAAGCTCATTTTGGTACGTCTAGAGATAGTGTTAATCATGGCACAACATAGGTGCACGGTTTGGGACGAACGTGCCATAGGCTCCGAAATCGTTTTGGATACACCAAATGGAACTCCTGGATGACGTGGGTCAAATAGAAGCTCGTATTGGTCCGTTTGGAGATAGTGTTAATCTCAGATCAACATAGGTGCACGGTTTGGAATGAACGCACCACAGGCTCAGAAATCATTTTGGGTACACCTGATGGAACTCCTCGGTGACGTAAGTCAAGTGGAAGCTCGTTTCGGTCCATTTGGAGATAGTGTTAATCTCGGTGCAAGATAGGTGCACGGATTGGGATGAATATACTATAAGCACAGAAAAATGTTTTGGGCACACCCTAGGAACTCCTAGGTGACGCGGGTCAAATGGAGGCTTGTTTCAATCTCTTTGGAGATTGTGCTAATCTCGAGACAAGATAGGTGTGCGGTTTGAGCCGAATGTGCAATAGGTTTGAAAATCATTCCAGGCACACCCGATGGAACTCCTAGGTGACGTGCGTCAAGTGGAAGCTCACTTTGGTCTGCTTAGAGATAATGTTAATATCGAAACCAGATAGGTGCACGGTTTGTGCCAAGCGTAGCATTGGCTCAGAAATCAGTTTGGATGCACCTGATTATACTCCTACGTGATGTGGTTCGAGTAGAAGCTCGATTCGGTCCGTTTGGAGATAGTGTTATTCTCAACGCAAGATTGGTGCACGGTTTGCATGGAACGTGCAATAGGCTCGGAAATTATTTCGAGTGCACTTGATGGAACTACTAGGTGACTTGGGTCAAGTGGAACCTCGTTTCAGTCTGTTTGGAGATAGTCTTAATCTCTGGACAAGATTGTTGCACAGATTGGGATAGACATTCCATAGGCTCAGAAATCATTTTGGGCACAAACGATGGAACTTCTAGGTGACGTGGGTCAAATGGAAGCTCGTTTCGGTCTCTTTGGAGATTGTGCTATTCTCGACATAAAATAGGTGCACAGGTTGTGCTGAACGTGCAATAGGCTTGGAAAACATTTTGGGCGCACCTAATGGAACTCCTAGGTGACGTGGGTCAAGTGGAAGCTCGCATCGGTCCGCTTGGAGATAGTGTTAATCTCGACCCTAGATAGTTGCACGGTTTTGGACGAACGTGGCATAGGCTCCGAAATCGTTTTGGATACATCAGATGGAACTGCTAGGTGACGTAGGTCAAATGGAAGCTTGTTTCGGTCTCTTTGGAGATAATGTTAATCTAGACAGAAGATAGGTGCACAGTTTGCATTGAACTTGCAATGGGCTCGGAAGTCGTTCTTGGCGCACCCGATGAAACTGCTAGGTGACGTGGGTCAATGATGAGGACATCCTCCACTATTACTCGCTGGCAAAGACGCAACTAAAAAAGGCCAAGTGGCCTAGTTGTAGTCAGGCGGTGACCGTGTGAGCCTTTGAATAATCCCACCTTGCTTAGCTTTGGAGGAGGAAGCCACCTTAAAAGAGAGAGCCACCCTTCCCCTATCGAACTAGTCTTTTTGGGATATTGGGCCTTTCCCCGATTGGGTGTGCATAAGAACTATTGGGGTCCGGGCAACCTTAATTTATTGGGCCTCGGCCAACCCCACCTGGGCTGGATGTATCATTTGGTATCAAAGCTGGGCCCTTGTTTAAGGGGGTGGGAATGATGAGGACATCGTCCACTATTACCCGCTGGCAAAGACGCAACAAAAAAAGGCCAAGTGGCCTAGTTGAAGTCGGGTGGCGACCATGTGAGCCTCTGAATAATCCCACCTTTCTTAGCTTGGGAGGAGGAAGCCACCTTAAAAGAGAGAGCCACCCTTCCCCTATCGGACTAGTCATTTAGGGACATTGGGCCTTTCCACGAGTGGGTGTGCATAAGAACTATTGGGGTCCGGGCAACCTTAATTTATTGGGCCTCGACCAACCCCACCTGGGCCGGATGTATCAGTCAAGTGGAAAGTCGTTTCAGTCCACTTAGAGACGGTGTTAATCACGGCGCAACAAAGGTGCACGGTTTGGGATGAATGTGCACGGGCTCCGAAAATCATTTTGGATACACCAGATGGAACTCCTAGGTGACGTGGGCCAAATAGAAGCTCGTCTTAGTCCGTTTGGAGATAGTGTCAATCTCGATGCAAGATAGGTGCACGGTTTGCACCGAACGTCCAATAAGCTCAAAAATCATTTTGGGCACACCCGATGAAACTCCTAGGTGACATGGGTCAAGTGGAAGCTCGCTTCGGTCTACATGGAGACGGTGTCAGTCTTAACGTCAGTTAGGTGCATGGTTTGCGCCGAATGAACCACAGACACAGAAATCTTTTTGGCTGCAGTCGATGGACCTCCTAGGTGATGTGGATCGAATGGAATCTTGTTTTGGTCCATTTGGAGATAATGTCAATCTCCACGCAAGATAGGTTCACCGTTTGCGCCCAGTGTGCAATAGGCTCAGAAATCATTTTGGGCACACTCGATGGAACTCCTTGGTGACGTTGGTCTAGTGGAACCTTGTTTCGGTCTGTTTGGAGATAGTGTTAGTCTTAGCACAACATAGGTGCACGGTTTGGGACGAACGTACCACAGGCTTGTATCGTTTTGGGTACACCTGATGGAACTTCTGGATGACGTCGATCATATGGAAGCTTGTTTTAGTCTCTTTGGAGATAGTTCTAACCTCGACGCAAGATAGGTGCACAGTTTGCGCCAAACATACAATTGACCCGAAAATCATTTTGGACACACCTGATGGAACTCATAGGTGACGTGCGTTAGGTGGAAGCTCATTTTGGTCCGTCTAGAGATAGTGTTAATCATGGCACAACATAGGTGCATGGTTTGGGACGAACGTGTCATAGGCTCCAAAATCATTTTGGATACACCAAATGGAACTCCTGGGTGACGTGGGTCAAATAGAAGCTCGTATTGGTCTGTTTGGAGATAGTGTTAATCTCAGCGCAACATAGGTGCATGGTTTGGAATGAACGCACCATAGGCTCAGAAATCATTTTGGATACACCTAATGGATCTCCTAGGTGACGTAAGTCAAGTGGAAGCTCGTTTCGGTCTATTTGGAGATAGTGTTAATCTCGGCGCAAGATAGGTGCACGGATTGGGATGAATATACTATAAGCACAGAAAATTGTTTTGGGCACACCCTAGGAACTCCTAGGTGATGCGGGTCAAATGGAGGCTCGTTTCAGTCTCTTTGGAGATTGTGCTAATCTCGAGACAAGATAGGTGTGTGGTTTGAGCCGAATGTGCAATAGGCTTGAAAATCATTCCAGGCGCACCCGATGGAACTCCTAGGTGACGTGCGTCAAGTGGAAGCTCACTTCGGTCCGCTTGGAGATAATGTTAATATCGAAGCCAGATAGGTGCACGGTTTGTGCCAAGCGTAGCATTGGCTCATAAATCTGTTTGGATGCACCTGGTTGTACTCCTACGTAATGTGGTTCGAGTAGAAGCTCGATTCGGTCCGTTTGGAGATAGTGTTATTCTTAACGCAAGATTGGTGCACGGTTTGCATGGAACGTGCAATAGGCTCGGAAATTGTTTCGGGTGCACTTGATGGAACTACTAGGTGACTTGGGTCAAGTGGAACCTCGTTTCAGTCTGTTTGGAGATAGTCTTAATCTCTGGACAAGATTGCTGCACAGATTGGGACAGACATGCCATAGGCTCAGAAATCATTTTGGGCACAAACGATGGAACTTCTAGGTGACGTGGGTCAAATGTTAGCTTGTTTCGGTCTCTTTGGAGATTCTGCTATTCTCGACATAAAATAGGTGCACGGTTTGTGCTGAACGTGCAATAGGCTTGGAAAACATTTTGGGCGCACCTGATGGAACTCCTAGGTGACGTGGGTCCAGTGGAAGCTCGCATCGGTCTGCTTGGAGATAGTGTTAATCTCGACCCTAGATAGTTGCACGGTTTTGGACGAACGTGGCATAGGCTCCGAAATCGTTTTGGATACATCAGATGGAACTGCTAGGTGACGTGGGTCAAATGGAAGCTCATTTCGGTCTCTTTGGAGATAATGCTAATCTAGACACAAGATAGGTGCACGGTTTGCGTTGAACTTGCAATGGGCTCGGAAGTCGTTCTGGGCGCACCCGATGAAACTGCTAGGTGACGTGGGTCAAGTGGAAAGTCATTTCAGTCCACATAGAGACGGTGTTAATCATGGCACAACAAAGGTGCACGGTTTGGGATGAACGTGCACAGGCTCCGAAAATCATTTTGGATACACCAGATGGAACTCCTAGGTGACGTGGGCCAAATAGAAGCTCGTATTAGTTCGTTTGGAGATAGTGTCAATCTCGACGCAAGATAGGTGGCGTTTTGGATACACCAGATGGAACTCCTAGGTGACGGTTTGCTCCGAACGTCCAATAAGCTCAAAAATCATTTTGGGCACACCCGATGAAACTCCTAGGTGGCGTAGGTCAAGTGGAAGCTCGCTTCGGTCTACATGGAGACGGTGTCAGTCTTAACGTCAGTTAGGTGCATGGTTTGCGCCGAATGAACCACAGGCACATAAATCTTTTTGGCTGCAGTTGATGGACCTCCTAGGTGATGTGGGTCGAATGGAATCTTGTTTTGGTCCATTTGGAGATAATGTCAATCTCCACACAAGATAGGTTCACCGTTTGCGCCCAGTGTGCAATAGGCTCAGAAATCATTTTGGGCACACTCGATGGAACTCCTTGGTGACGTTGGTCTAGTGGAACCTCGTTTCGGTCTGTTTGGAGATAGTGTTAGTCTTAGCACAACATAGGTGCACGGTTTGGGACGAACATACCACAGGCTTGTATCGTTTTGGGTATACCTAATGGAACTTCTAGATGACGTCGATCATATGGAAGCTCGTTTTAGTCTCTTTGGAGATAGTTCTAACCTCGACGCAAGATAGGTGCACAGTTTGTGCCAAACATACAATTGACCCGAAAATCATTTTGGGCACACCTGATGGACTCATAGGTGACGTGCGTTAGGTGGAAGCTCATTTTGGTCCGTCTAGAGATAGTGTTAATCATGGCACAACATAGGTGCTCAGTTTGGGACGAACGTGCCATAGGCTCCGAAATCATTTTGGATACACCAAATGGAACTCATTGGTGACGTGAGTCAAATAGAAGCTCGTATTGGTCCGTTTGGAGATAGTGTTAATCTCAGCGCAACATAGGTGCACGGTTTGGAATGAACGCACCATAGGCTCAGAAATCATTTTGGGTACACCTAATGAAACTCCTAGGTGACGTAAGTCAAGTGGAAGCTCGTTTCGGTCCATTTGGAGATAGTGTTAATCTCAGCGCAAGATAGGTGCACGGATTGGGACGAATATACTATAAGCACAGAAAATTGTTTTGGGCGCACCCTAGGAACTCCTAGGTGACGCTGGTCAAATGGAGGCTCGTTTCAGTCTCTTTGGAGATTGTGCTAATCTCGAGACAAGATAGGTGTGCGGTTTGAGCCGAATGTGCAATAGGCTTGGAAAACATTTTGGGCGCACCTAATGGAACTCCCAGGTGATGTGGGTCAAGTGGAAGCTCGCATCGGTCCGCTTGGAGATAGTGTTAATCTCGACCCTAGATAGTTGCACGGTTTTGGACGAACGTGGCATAGGCTCCAAAATCGTTTTGGATACATCAGATGGAACTGCTTGGTGACGTGGGTCAAATGGAAGCTCGTTTCGGTCTCTTTGGAGATAATGTTAATCTAGACACAAGATAGGTGCACGGTTTGTGTTGAACTTGTAATGGGCTCGGAAGTCGTTCTAGGCACACCCGATGAAACTGCTAGGTGACGTGGGTCAAGTGGAAAGTCGTTTCAGTTCACATAGAGACGTTGTTAATCACAGCGCAACAAAGGTGCACGGTTTGGGATGAACATGCACAGGCACCAAACAGAAGCTCGTATTAGTCCGTTTGGAGATAGTGTCAATCTCGACGCAAGATAGGTGCATGGTTTGCAACGAACGTCCAATAAGCCCAAAAATAATTTTGGGCACACCCGATGAAACTCCTAGGTGACGTGGGTCAAGTGGAAGCTCGCTTCGGTCTACATAGAGACGGTGTCAGTCTTAACGTCAGTTAGGTGCATGGTTTGCGCCGAATGAACCACAGGCACAAAAATCTTTTTGGCTGCAGTCGATGGACCTCCTAGGTGATGTGGGTCGAATGGAATCTTGTTTGGGATGAACGTGCACAGGCTCCGAAAATCATTTTGGATACACCAGATGGAACTCCTAGGTGACGTGGGCCAAACAGAAGCTCGTATTAGTCCATTTGGAGATAATGTCAATCTCCACGCAAGATAGGTTCACCGTTTGCGCCCAGTATGCAATAGGCTCAGAAATCATTTTGGGCACACTCGATGGAACTCCTTGGTGACGTTGGTCTAGTGGAACCTCGTTTCGGTCTGTTTGGAGATAGTGTTAGTCTTAGCACAACATAGGTGCACAGTTTGGGACGAATGTACCATAGGCTTGTATCGTTTTGGGTACACCCGATGGAACTTCTAGATGACGTCGATCATATGGAAGCTCGTTTTAGTCTCTTTGGAGATAGTTCTAACCTCGACGCAAGATAGGTGCACAATTTGCGCCAAACATATAATTGACCCGAAAATCATTTTGTGCACACCTGATGGAACTCATAGGTGACGTGCGTTAGGTGGAAGCTCATTTTGGTCCGTCTAGAGATAGTGTTAATCATGGCACAACATAGGTGCACGGTTTGGGACGAACGTGCCATAGGCTCCGAAATCATTTTGGATACACCAAATGGAACTCGTGGGTGATGTGGGTCAAATAGAAGCTCGTATTGGTCCGTTTGGAGATAGTGTTAATCTCAACGTAACATAGGTGCACGGTTTGGAATGAACGCACCGTAGGCTCATAAATCATTTTGGGTACACCTAATGGAACTCCTAGGTGACTTAAGTCAAGTGGAAGCTCGTTTCGGTCCATTTGGAGATAGTGTTAATCTCGGCGCAAGATAGGTGCACAGATTGGGACGAATATACTATAAGCACAGAAAATTGTTTTGGGCACACCCTAGGAACTCCTAGGTGACGTGGGTCAAATGGAGGCTCGTTTCAGTCTCTTTGGAGATTGTGCTAATCTCGAGACAAGATAGGTGTGCGGTTTGAGCCGAATGGGCAATAGGCTTGAAAATCATTCCAGGCGCACCCGATGGAACTCCTAGGTGACGTGTGTCAAGTGGAAGCTCACTTCGGTCTGCTTGGAGATAATGTTAATATCGAAGCCAGATAGGTGCACAGTTTGTGCCAAGCGTAGCATTGGCTCAGAAATCAGTTTGGATGCACCTAATTGTACTCCTACGTGATGTGGTTCGAGTAGAAGCTCGATTCGGTCCGTTTGGAGATAGTGTTATTCTCAACGCAAGATTGGTGCACGGATTGCATGGAACATGCAATAGGCTCGGAAATTGTTTCGGGTGCACTTGATGGAACTACTAGGTGACTTGGATCAAGTGGATCCTCAATTCAGTCTGTTTGGAGATAGTCTTAATCTCTGGACAAGATTGTTGCACAGATTGGGACAGACATGCCATAGGCTCAAAAATCATTTTGGGCACAAACGATGGAACTTCTAGGTGACGTGGTTCAAATGGAACCTCGTTTCGGTCTCTTTGGAGATTGTGCTATTCTCGACATAAAATAGGTGCACGGTTTGTGCTGAACGTGCAATAGGCTTGGAAAACATTTTGGGCGCACCTAATGGAACTCCCAGGTGATGTGGGTCAAGTGGAAGCTCGCATCGGTCCGCTTGGAGATAGTGTTAATCTCGACCCTAGATAGTTGCACGATTTTGGACGAACGTGGCATAGGCTCCAAAATCGTTTTGGATATATCAGATGGAACTGCTAGGTGACGTGGGTCAAATAGAAGCTCGTTTCGGTCTCTTTGGAGATAATGTTAATCTAGACACAAGATAGGTGCACGGTTTGCGTTGAACTTGCAGTGGGCTCGGAAGTCGTTCCGGGTGCACCCGATGAAACTGCTAGGTGACGTGGGTCAAGTGGAAAGTCGTTTCAGTCCACTTAGAGACGGTGTTAATCACGGCGCAGCAAAGGTGCACGGTTTGGGATGAACATGCATGGCTCCGAAATTCATTTTGGATACACCAGATGGAACTCCTAGGTGACGTGGGCCAAATAGAAGCTTAGATTAGTCCTTTTGGAGATAGTGTGAATCTCGACGCAAGATAGGTGCAAGGTTTGCACCGATCGTCCAATAAGCTCAAAAATCATTTTGGGCACACCCAATGAAACTCCTAGGTGACGTGGGTCAAGTGGAAGCTCGCTTCGGTCTACATGGAGACGGTGTCAATCTTAACGTCAGTTAGGTGCATGGTTTGCGTCGAAAGAACCACATGCACATAAATCTTTTTGGCTGCAGTCCATGGACCTCCTAGGTGATGTGGGTCGAATGGAATCTTGTTTTGGTCCATTTGGAGATAATGTCAATCTCCACGCAAGATAGGTTCACCGTTTGCGCCCAGTGTGCAATAGGCTCGGAAATCGTTTTGGGCACACTCGATGGAACTCCTTGGTGACGTTGGTCTAGTGGAACCTCGTTTCGGTATGTTTGGACATAGTGTTAGTCTTAGCACAACATAGGTGCACGGTTTGGGACGAACGTACCACAAGCTTGTATCGTTTTGGGTACACGCGTTGGAACTTCTAGATGACATCAATCATATGGAAGCTCGTTTTAGTCTCTTTGGAGATAATTCTAACCTCGACGCAAGATAGGTGCACAATTTGCGCCAAACATACAATTAACCCGAAAATCATTTTGGGCACACCTGATGGAACTCATAGGTGACGTGCGTTAGGTGGAAGCTCATTTTGGTCCGTCTAGAGATAGTGTTAATCATGGCACAACATAGGTGCTCAGTTTGGGACGAACGTGTCATAGGCTCTGAAATCGTTTTGGATACACCAAATGGAACTCCTGGGTGACGTGGGTCAAATAGAAGCTCGCATTGGTCTGTTTGGAGACAGTGTTATTCTCAGCGCAACATAGGTGCACGGTTTGGAATGAACGCACCACTGGCTCAGAAAATCGTTTTGGGTACACCTGATGGAACTCCTAGGTGACGTAAGTCAAGTGGAAGCTTGTTTCGGTCTATTTGGAGATAGTGTTAATCTCGACGCAAGATAGGTGCACGGATTGGGACGAATATACTATAAGCACAGAAAATTGTTTTGGGCACACCCTAGAAACTCCTAGGTGACGCGGGTCAAATGGAGGCGCTTTTCAGTCTCTTTGGAGATTGTGCTAATCTCGAGACAAGATAGGTGTGCGGTTTGAGCCGAATGTGCAATAGGCTTGAAAATCATTCCAGGTGCACCCGATGGAACTCCTAGGAGACGTGCGTCAAGTGGAAGCTCACTTCGGTCCGCTTGGAGATAATGTTAATATCGAAGCCAGATAGGTGCACGGTTTGTGCCAAGGGTAGCATTGGCTCAGAAATCAGTTTGGATGCATCTGATTGTACTCCTACGTGATATGGTTCGAGTAGAAGCTCGATTCGGTCCGTTTGGAGATAGTGTTATTCTCAACGCAAGATTGGTGCATGGTTTGCATGGAACGTGCAATAGGCTCGGAAATTGTTTCGGGTGCACTTGATGGAACTACTAGGTGACTTGGGTCAACTGGAACCTCGTTTTAGTCCGTTTGGAGATAGTCTTAATCTCTGGACAAGATTGTTGCACAGATTGGGACAGACATGCCATAGGCTCAGAAATCATTTTGGGCACAAACGATGGAACTTCTAGGTGACGTGGGTCAAATGGAAGCTCGTTTCGGTCTCTTTGGAGAATGTGCTATTCTCGACATAAAATAGGTGCACGGTTTTTGCTGAACATGCAATAGGCTTGGAAAACATTTTCGGCGCACCTGATGGAACTCCTAGGTGACGTGGGTCGAGTGGAAGCTCGTATCGATCCGCTTGGAGATTGTGTTAATCTCGACCCTAGATAGTTGCACGGTTTTGGACGAACGTGGCATAGGCTCCGAAATCGTTTTGGATACATCAGATGGAACTGCTAGGTGACGTGGGTCAAATGGAAGCTCGTTTCGGTCTCTTTGGAGATAATGTTAATCTAGACACAAGATAGGTGCACGGTTTGCGTTGAACTTGCAATGGGCTCGAAAGTCATTCTGGGCGCACCAGATGAAACTGCTAGGTGACGTGGGTCAAGTGGAAAGTCGATTTAGTCCACTTAGAGACGGTGTTAATCATGGCGCAACAAAGGTGCACGGTTTGGGATGAATGTGCACGGGCTCCGAAAATCATTTTGGATACACCAGATGGAACTCCTAGGTGATGTGGACCAAATAGAAGCTCGTATTAGTCCGTTTGGAGATAGTGTCAATCTCGACGTAAGATAGGTGCACGGTTTGCACCGATCGTCCAATAAGCTCAAAAATCATTTTGGGCACACCCGATGAAACTCCTAGGTGACGTGGGTCAAGTGGAAGCTCGCTTCGGTCTACATGGAGATGATGTCAGTCTTAACGTCAGCTAGGTGCATGGTTTGCGCCAAATGAACCATAGGCATAGAAATCTTTTTGGCTGCAGTCGATGGACCTCCTAGGTGATGTGGGTCGAATGGAATCTTGTTTTGGTCCATTTGGAGATAATGTCAATCTCCACGCAAGATAGGTTCACCGTTTGCGCCCAGTGTGCAATAGGCTCAGAAATCATTTTCGGCACACTCGATGGAACTCCTTGGTGACGTTGGTCTAGTGGAACCTCGTTTCGGTCTGTTTGGAGATAGTGTTAGTCTTGGCACAACATAGGTGCACGGTTTGGGACGAACGTACCATAGGCTTGTATCATTTTGGGTACACCCAATGGAAGCTCTAGATGACGTCAATCATATGGAAGCTCGTTTCAGTCTCTTTGGAGATAGTTCTAACCTCGACGCAAGATAGGTGCACAGTTTGCGCCAAACATACAATTAACCCGAAAATCATTTTGGGCACACCTGATGGAACTCATAGGTGACGTGCGTTAGGTGGAAGCTCATTTTGGTTCATCTAGAGATAGTGTTAATCATGGCACAACATAGGTGCACGCTTTGGGACGAACGTGCCATAGGCTCCGAAATCGTTTTGGATACACCAAATAGAACTCCTGGGTGACGTGGGTCAAATAGAAGCTCGTATTGGTCCGTTTGGAGATAGTGTTAATCTCAGCGCAACATAGGTGCATGGTTTGGAATGAACGCTCCACAGGCTCAGAAATCATTTTGTGTACACCTAATGGAACTCCTAGGTGATGTAAGTCAAGTGGAAGCTCGTTTCGGTCCATTTGGAGATAGTATTAATCTCGGCGCAAGATTGGTGCACGATTGGGACGAATATACTATAAGCACAGAAAATTGTTTTGGGCACACCCTAGGAACTCCTAGGTGACACGGGTCAAATGGAGGCTCGTTTCAGTCTCTTTGGAGATTGTGCTAATCTCGAGACAAGATAGGTGTGCGGTTTGAGCCAAATGTGCAATAGGCTTGAAAATCATTCCAGGCGCACCCGATGGAACTCCTAGATGACGTGCGTCAAGTGGAAGCTCACTTCGGTCCGCTTGGAGATAATGTTAATATCGAAGCCAGATAGGTGCACGGTTTGTGCCAAGCGTAGCATTGGCTCAGAAATCAATTTGGATGCACCTGATTGTACTCCTACGTGATGTGGTTCGAGTAGAAGCTCGATTCAGTCCGTTTGGAGATAGTGTTATTCTCAAAGCAAGATTGGTGCACGGTTTGCATGGAACGTGCAATAGGCTCGAAAATTGTTTCGGGTGCACTTGATGGAACTACTAGGTGACTTGGGTCAAGTGGAACCTCATTTCAGTCTGTTTAGAGATAGTCTTAATCTGTAGACAAGATTGTTGCACAGATTGGGACAGACATGCCATAGGCTCAGAAATTATTTTGGGCACAAACGATGGAACTTCTAGGTGACGTGGGTCAAATGGAAGCTCGTTTCGGTCTCTTTGGAGATTGTGCTATTCTCGACATAAAATAGGTGCACGGTTTTTGCTGAACGTGCAATAGGCTTGGAAAACATTTTGGGCGCACCTGATGGAACTCCTAGGTGACGTGGGTCAAGTGGAAGCTCGCGTCGGTCCACTTGGAGATAGTGTTAATCTCGACCCTAGATAGTTGCACGATTTTGGACGAACGTGGCATAGGCTCCAAAATCGTTTTGGATATATCAGATGGAACTGCTAGGTGACGTGGGTCAAATAGAAGCTCGTTTCGGTCTCTTTGGAGATAATGTTAATCTAGACACAAGATAGGTGCACGGTTTGCGTTGAACTTGCAGTGGGCTCGGAAGTCGTTCCGGGTGCACCCGATGCAACTGCTAGGTGATGTGGGTCAAGTGGAAAGTCGTTTCAGTCCACTTTGAGACGGTGTTAATCACGGCGCAACAAAGGTGCACTGTTTGGGATGAACGTGCACGGGCTCCGAAATTCATTTTGGATACACCAGATGGAACTCCTAGGTGACGTGGGCCAAATAGAAGCTCGGATTAGTCCGTTTGGAGATAGTGTCAATCTCGACGCAAGATAGGTGCACAGTTTGCACCGATCGTCCAATAAGCTCAAAAATCATTTTGGGCACACCCAATGAAACTCCTAGGTGACGTGGGTCAAGTGGAAGCTCGCTTCGGTCTACATGGAGACGGTGTCAGTCTTAACGTCAGTTAGGTGCATGGTTTGCGCCGAAAGAACCACAGACACATAAATCTTTTTGGCTGCAGTCGATGACCTCCTAGGTGATGTGGGTCAAATGAAATCTTGTTTTGGTCCATTTGGAGATAATGTCAATCTCCACGCAAGATAGGTTCACGGTTTGCGCCCAGTGTGCAATAGGCTCGGAAATCATTTTGGGCACACTCGATGGAACTCCTTGGTGACGTTGGTCTAGTGGAACCTCGTTTTGGTCTGTTTGGAGATAGTGTTAGTCTTAGCACAACATAGGTGCACGGTTTGGGACGAACGTACCACAGGCTTGTATCGTTTTGGGTACACCCGATGGAACTTCTAGATGACGTCGATCATATGGAAGCTCATTTCAATCTCTTTGGAGATAGTTCTAACCTCGACGCAAGATAGGTGCACAGTTTGCGCCAAACATACAATTGACCTGAAAATCATTTTGGGCACACCTGATGGAACTCATAGGTGACATGCGTTAGGTGGAAGCTCATTTTGGTTCGTCTAAAGATAGTGTTAATCATGGCACAACATAGGTGCACGGTTTGGGACGAACGTGCCATAGGCTCCGAAATTATTTTGGATACACCAAATGGAACTCCTGGGTGACGTGGGTCAAATAGAAGCTCGTATTGGTCCGTTTGGAGATAGTGTTAATCTTAGCGCAAGATAGGTGCACGGATTGGGACGAATATACTATAAGCACAGAAAATTGTTTTGGGCACACCCTAGGAACTCCTAGGTGACGCAGGTGTTTCAGTCTCTTTGGAGATTGTGCTAATCTCGAGACAAGATAGGTGTGCGGTTTGAGCCGAATGTGCAATAGGCTTGAAAATCATTCCAAGCGCACCTGATGGAACTCCTGGGTGACGTGCGTCAAGTGGAAGCTCACTTCGGTCCGCTTGGAGATAATGTTAATATCGAAGCCAGATAGATGCACAGTTTGTGCCAAGCGTAGCATTGGCTCAGAAATCAGTTTGGATGCACCTGATTGTACTCCTACGTGATGTGGTTTGAGTAGAAGCTCAATTCGGTCTGTTTGGAGATAGTGTTATTCTCAACGCAAGATTGGTGGTGCATGGTTTGCATGGAACGTGCAATAGGCTCAGAAATTGTTTCGGGTGCACTTGATGGAACTACTAGGTGACTTGGGTCAAGTGGAACTTCGTTTCAGTCTATTTGGAGATAGTCTTAATCTCTAGACAAGATTGTTGCACATATTGGGACAGACATGCCATAGGCTCATAAATCATTTTGGGCGCAAACGATGGAACTTCTAGGTGACGTGGGTCAAATGGAAGATCGTTTCGGTCTCTTTGGAGATTATGCTATTCTCGACATAAAATAGGTCCACGGTTTTTTGCTGAACGTGCAATAGGCTTGGAAAACATTTTGGGTGCACCTGATGGAACTCCTAGGTGACGTGGGTCAAGTGGAAGCTCGTATCAGTCTGCTTGGAGATAGTGTTAATCTCGACCCTAGATAGTTGCACGGTTTTGGATGAACGTGGCATAGGCTCCGAAATCGTTTTGGATACATCAGATGGAACTGCTAGGTGACGTGGTTCAAATGAAAGATCGTTTTGGTCTCTTTGGAGATAATGTTAATCTAGACACAAGATAGGTGCACGGTTTGCGTTGAACTTGCAATGGGCTCGGAAGTCGTTTTGGGCGCACCCGATGAAACTGCTAGGTGACGTGGGTCAAGAGGAAAGTCGTTTCAGTCCACTTAGAGACGGTGTTAATCACGGCGCAACAAAGGTGCATGGTTTGGGATGAACGTGCACGGGCTCCGAAATTCATTTTGGTTACACCATATGGAACTCCTAGGTGACGTGGGCCAAATAGAAGCTCGTATTAGTCCGTTTGGAGATAGTGTCAATCTCGACGCAAGATAGGTGCACGGTTTGCACCGAACGTCCAATAAGCTCAAAAATCATTTCGGGCACACCCGATGAAACTCCTAGGTGACATGGGTCAAGTGGAAGCTCGCTTCGGTCTACATGGAGACGGTGTTAGTCTTAACGTCAGTTAGGTGCATGGTTTGCGCCAAATGAACCACAGGCACATAAATCTTTTTGGCTGCAGTCGATGGACCTCCTAGGTGATGTGGGTCGAATGGAATCTTGTTTTGGTCTATTTGGAGATAATGTCAATCTCCATGCAAGATAGGTTCACCGTTTGCACCAAGTGTGCAATAGGCTCGGAAATCATTTTGGGCACACTCGATGGAACTCCTTGGTGACGTTGGTCTAGTGGAACCTCGTTTCGGTCTGTTTGGAGATAGTGTTAGTCTTAGCACAACATAGGTGCACGGTTTGGGACAAACATACCACAGGCTCGTATCGTTTTGGGTACACCCGCTGGAATTCTAGATGATGTCAATCATATGGAAGCTCGTTTCAGTCTCTTGGGAGATAGTTCTAACCTTGATGCAAGATAGGTGCACAGTTTGCAACAAACATATAATTGACCCGAAAATCATTTTGGGCACACCTGATGGAACTCTTAGGTGACATGCGTTAGGTGGAAGCTCATTTTGGTCCGTCTAGAGATAGTGTTAATCATGGCACAACATAGGTGCACGGTTTGGGACGATCGTGCCATAGGCTCCGAAATCGTTTTGGATACACCAAATGGAACTCCTGGGTGACGTGGGTCAAATAGAAGCTCGTATTGGTCCATTTGGAGATAGTGTTAATCTCAGCGCAACATAGGTGCACGGTTTGGAATGAACGCACCACAGGCTCAGAAATCATTTTGGGTACACCTGATGGAACTCCTAGGTGACGTAAGTCAAGTGGAAGCTCGTTTCGGTATATTTGGAGATAGTGTTAATCTCGGTGCAAGATAGGTGCACGGATTAGGACAAATATACTATAAGCACAGAAAATTGTTTTGGGCACACCCTAGGAACTCCTAGGTGACGCGGGTCAAATGGAGGCTCGTTTCAGTCTCTTTGGAGATTGTGCTAATCTCGAGACAAGATAGGTGTGCGGTTTGAACCGAATGTGCAATAGGCTTGAAAATCATTCCAGGCGCACCCGATGGAACTCCTAGGTGACGTGCGTCAAGTGGAAGCTCACTTCGGTCTGCTTGGAGATAATGTTAATATCGAAGCCAGATAGGTGCACAATTTGTGCCAAGCGTAGCATTGGCTCAGAAATCAGTTTGGATGCATCCGATTGTACTCCTACGTGATGTGGTTCAAGTAGAAGCTCGATTTGGTCCATTTGGAGACAGTGTTATTCTCAACGCAAGATTGGTGCACGGTTTGCATGGAACGTGCAATAGGCTCGGAAATTGTCTCAGGTACACTTAATGGAACTACTAGGTGACTTGGGTCAAGTGGAAGCTCGTTTCAGTCCGTTTGGAGATAGTTTTAATCTCTGGACAAGATTGGTGCACAGATTGGGACAGACATGCCATAGGCTCAGAAATCATTTTGGGCACAAACGATGGAACTTCTAGGTGACGTGGGTCAAATGGAAGCTCGTTTCGGTCTTTTGGAGATTGTGCTATTCTTGACATAAAATAGGTGCACTGTTTTTGTTGAACGTGCAATAGGCTTGGAAAACATTTTGGGCGCACCTGATGGAACTCCTAGGTGACGTGGGTCAAGTGGAAGCTCGCATCGGTCTGCTTGGAGATAGTGTTAATCTCGACCCTAGATAGTTGCACGATTTTGGATGAACGTGGCATAGGCTCCGAAATCATTTTGGATACATTAGATGGAACTGCTAGGTGACGTGGGTCAAATGGAAGCTCGTTTCGGTCTCTTTGTAGATAATGTTAATCTAGACACAAGATAGGTGCACGGTTTGCGTTGAACTTGCAATGGGCTCAGAAGTCGTTCTGGGCGCACCCGATGAAACTGCTAGGTGATGTGGGTCAAGTGGAAAGTCATTTCAGTCCACTTAGAGACGGTGTTAATCACGGCGCAACAAAGGTGCACGGTTTGGGATGAATGTGCACGGGCTCCGAAAATCATTTTGGATACACCAGATGAACTCTTAGGTGACGTGGCCCAAATAGAAGCTCGTATTAGTCTGTTTGGAGATAGTATCAATCTCGACGCAAGATAGGTGCGCGGTTTGCACCGAACGTCCAATAAGCTCAAAAATCATTTTGGGCACACCCGATGAAACTCCTAGGTGACGTTGGTCAAGTGGAAGCTCGCTTCGGTCTACATGGAGACGGTGTCAGTCTTAACGTCAGTTAGGTGCATGGTTTGCGCCGAATGAACCACAGGCACAGAAATCTTTTTGGCTATAGTCGATGGACCTCCTAGGTGATGTGGGTCGAATGGAATCTTGTTTGGTCCATTTGGAGAGAATGTCAATCTCCACGCAAGATATGTTCACCGTTTGTGCCCAGTGTGCAATAGGCTCGGAAATCATTTTGGGCACACTCGATGGAACTCCTTGGTGACGTTGGTCTAGTGGAACCTCGTTTTGGTCTGTTTGGAGATAGTGTTAGCCTTAACACAACATATGTGCACGGTTTGGGATGAACGTACCACAGGCTTGTATCGTTTTGGGTATACCCGATGGAACTTCTAGATGACGTCGATCATATGGAAGCTCGTTTTAGTCTCTTTGGAGATAGTTCTAACCTCGACGCAAGATAGGTGCACAGTTTGCGCCAAACATACAATTGACCCAAAAATCATTTTGGGCACACCTGATGGAACTCATAGGTGACGTGCGTAAGGTGGAAGCTCATTTTGGTCCGTCTAGAGATAGTGTTAATCATGGCACAACATAGGTGTACGGTTTGGGACGAACGTGCCATAGGCTCCGAAGTCGTTTTGGATACACCAAATGGAACTCCTGGGTGACGTGGGTCAAATAGAAGCTTGTATTGGTCCGTTTGGAGATAGTGTTAATCTCAGCGCAACATAGGTGCTCGGTTTGGAATGAACGCACCACAGGCTCAGAAATCATTTTGATTACACCTGATGGAACTCCTAGGTGACATAAGTCAAGTGGAAGCTCGTTTCGGTCCATTTGGAGATAGTGTTAATCTCGGCGCAAGATAGGTGCACAGATTGGGACGAATATACTATAAGCACAGAAAATTGTTTTAGGCACACCCTAGGAACTCCTAGGTGACGCGGGTCAAATGAGGCTCGTTTCAGTCTCTTTGGAGATTGTGCTAATCTCGAGATAAGATAGGTGTGCGGTTTGAGCCGAATGTGCAATAGGCTTGAAAATCATTCCAGGCGCACCCGATGGAACTCCTAGGTGACGTGCGTCAAGTGGAAGCTCACTTCGGTCCGCTTGGAGATAATTTTAATCTCGAAGCAAGATAGGTGCACGGTTTGTGCCAAGCATAGCATTGGCTCAGAAATTAGTTTGGATGCATCTGATTGTACCCCTACGTGATGTGGTTCAAGTAGAAGCTCGATTCGGTCCGTTTGGAGACAGTGTTATTCTCAACGCAAGATTGGTGCACGGTTTGCATGGAACGTGCAATAGGCTCGGAAATTGTCTTAGGTACACTTAATGGAACTACTAGGTGACTTGGGTCAAGTGGAAGCTCGTTTCAGTCCGTTTGGAGATAGTCTTAATCTCTGGACAAGATTGGTGCACAGATTGGGACAGACATGCCATAGGCTCAGAAATCATTTTGGGCACAAACGATGGAACTTCTAGGTGACGTGGGTCAAATGGAAGCTCGTTTCGGTCTCTTTGGAGATTGTGCTATTCTTGACATAAAATAGGTGCACGGTTTTTGTTGAACGTGCAATAGGCTTGGAAAACATTTTGGGCGCATCTGATGGAACTCCTAGGTGACGTGGGTCAAGTGGAAGCTCGCATCGGTCCGCTTGGAGATAGTGTTAATCTCGACCCTAGATAGTTGCACGGTTTTGGATGAACGTGGCATAGGCTCCGAAATCGTTTTGGATACATCAGATGGAACTGCTAGGTGACGTGGGTCAAATGGAAGCTCGTTTCGGTCTCTTTGGAGATAATGTTAATCTAGACACAAGATAGGTGCACGGTTTGCGTTGAACTTGCAATGGGCTCGGAAGTCGTTCTGGGCGCACCCAATGAAACTGCTAGGTGATGTGGGTCAAGTGGAAAGTCATTTTAGTCCACTTAGAGACGGTGTTAATCACGGCGCAACAAAGGTGCACGGTTTGGGATGAACGTGCACGGGCTCCGAAAATCATTTTGGACACACCAGATGGAACTCCTAGGTGACGTGGGCCAAATAGAAGCTCGTATTAGTTCGTTTGGAGATAGTGTCAATCTCGACGCAAGATAGGTGCACGGTTTGCACCGAACGTCCAATAAGCTCAAAAATCATTTTGGGCACACCCGATGAAACTCCTAGGTGATGTGGGTCAAGTGGAAGCTCGCTTCGGTCTACATGGAGACAGTGTCAGTCTTAACGTCAGTTAGGTGCATGGTTTGCGCCGAATGAATCACAGGCACATAAATCTTTTTGGCTGCAGTCGATGGAACTCCTAGGTGATGTGGGTCGAATGGAATCTTGTTTTGGTCCATTTGGAGATAATGTCAATCTCCACGCAAGATATGTTCACCGTTTGCGCCCAGTGTGCAATAGGCTCGGAAATCATTTTGGGCACACTCGATGGAACTCCTTGGTGACGTTGGGTCTAGTGGAACCTCGTTTCGGTCTGTTTGGAGATAGTGTTAGTCTTAGCACAACATAGGTGCACGGTTTGGGATGAACGTGCACAGGCTTGTATCGTTTTGGGTATACCCAATGGAACTTCTAGATGACGTCGATCATATGGAAGCTCGTTTTAGTCTCCTTGGAGATAGTTCTAACCTCGACGCAAGATAGGTGCACAGTTTGCGCCAAACATACAATTGACCCGAAAATCATTTTGGGCACACCTGATAGAACTCATAGGTTGATGTGCACACGCCTATGCAACGCGTGTAGCAAGTTGTGTGGCCCGATCTTCTCGTAGGATCCGCGAACTTGATAACTTGTCATTGCGTGACCTGGTGAAGAGGCAGTGCACCGCGAGGCTGTCCACGCGATGAACTACCGAGACAATCACCCTTCCACGTACCGACGAAACAGCCCACACAATCACACCCTATAGATGTGAAGGCACGAACTGGGTGAACCACAGTTCAGCGTTCTACAACTCCCTCAGGAATCGAAAGAACAAATGTTGCAAGCCTCTCAAAACTCACACATAAACAAAACTCCACGAGTTTGTGTATTCTGAATTTAGCCAAACAAGATCTGTCTTTTCATTGTCTAGTACAAGATATATATAGAGATAGGGGCGTTCAGCTTTGAGTAAATGGCAGCATGCGCATGCACTAGTGGATTTCGTGGCTGGTTCGCGCGTCTTTTCAGCTTCTGGCAGCAGTTACTAAAATGAGCATAACTCTTTATTGGATAGTCCAAATAATGAGCCGTTTGATGGGATGGAAAGTAGACTTGAAGTCGCTTCCATCCACTTATAGAACACCATCTAACTCCTTGTATTCTGTCCGCGGAGATGCTTGGAATTCGTACCATGTGTCAGTCATCTAGCTTCTGGTTGCATTCCCATGCAAAAGTGATGAACCACCTTTTTATTCATGCACACCATAGGCTTCTTGGTTCAGATGTCCAGAGGCTTGAATCCTTCTTCATCCCATGCTGGTTCATACACTCCATCATTCCTAAGGACATTGGAACAAGAACTCAAAATCATAGGCTCATTCAATATAAACTGATTATTAAACATAAGGTTAGCGTTCACCTGAGAATGAATTTCCTTCTCCAATTGTTTAGCTCTACTACTTGTAATTGGACCAGCTATATCAAGTGGAGTTTCATTTGAAGATGAGTGAATGCTAGGCATGTCCTCATTAGCCTCCCCCTCTTGAGAAGGAGTCGTCCTCGACTCAAGCTCACCAACAAATGGAAGCAAGTCTTTGACATTGAATGTTGGACTCACATTGGAATATTCAGGTGGCAGCTCAATTTTGTAAGCATTATCATTTATCTTATGGAGAACCTTGAACGGACCATCACCCCTAGGAGATAACTTAGTCTTGCGATGTTGGGGAAAACGATCCTTGCGTAGATGTAACCACACAAGGTCTCCCGGCTGGAATGTAACCTTCTTCTTACCTTTGTTCGCCTGCTTTGCATATTGTGCTGATTTCTTCTCGATATTTTTCCTTGTCTCATCATGTAGTTTCTTGATAAAATCTGATCTCTTTGATGCATCCATGTTAACTTGTTCCTGCAATGGTAAAGGCAAAAGATCCATGGGAGTATGCGGTTTAAACCCATAAACAATTTCAAATGGACAAAAGTTTGTTGTGGAATGGACTGCCCTGTTATAAGCAAATTCAATATGTGGAAGGCAGTCTTCCCACTGCTTCAATTCTTTTTCAACACAGCACGCAACATGGTGGACAAGGTACGGTTGACAACTTCAGATTGCCCATCGGTTTGCGGATGACAAGTGGTGGAAAATAACAATTTCGTACCAAGCTTAGCCCATAATGTCTTCCAAAAATAGCTCAGAAATTTTGTATCCCGGTCTAAAACAATAGTCCTTGGCACTCCATGTAAACGAACGATCTCCCTGAAAAACAAATCAGCAACGTGTGAAGCATCGTCGTTCTTATGACATGGAATAAAATGTGCCATTTTAGAGAATCGGTCAACAACAACAAAAATAGAATCCCTCCCCCTCTGAGACCGAGGTAAACCCAAAATAAAATCCATGGATATATCTTCCCAAGGTACATTCGGAACTGGTAATGGAGTATAAATACCATGGGGGTTAAGGCGGGACTTAGCTTTCAAGCAGATTATGCAGCGTGCAACATGTCGCTGGACATCACGTCGCATATGTGGCCAAAAGAAATGATCGGAGAGCATGTCCAATGTCTTTTTGACGCCAACATGACCAGCTAAGCCACCAGCATGTGCTTCCTGCAAAAGAACTTGACGAATCGAGCAGGCTGGAATGCATAGTTTGTTAGTCCGAAATAAAAAATCATCATGCACATAATACTTGTCCCAGCCTTTTCCAGTAATGAAATGAGAGAAAGGTTCTTTAAAATCAGAATCAGCTGCATAGAGTGTTTTAATGGATTCCAAACCAAGCACTTTTGTATCTAATTGTGTAACCAAACCATATCTCCGTGATAAAGCATCGGCAACAATGTTATCTTTTCCACGCTTATGTTTTACAACATAGGGAAATGTTTCAATGAACTCAATCCATTTAGCATGTCTACGGTTCAGTTTGCCTTGACTTTTTAGATATTTCAAAGCTTCATGATCAGAATGGATGACAAATTCTTTAGGTAACAAGTAATGTTGCCAAACTTCCAAAACGCGAACTAAGGCATAAAGCTCTTTGTCATAAACCGAGTAATTCAGATGTGGACCATTTAGCTTTTCAGAAAAGTAGGCAACAGGTTTACCTTCTTGCAACAGTACACCTCCTATGCCAATACCACTTGCATCACATTCGATCTCAAATGTCTTACCAAAATCAGGAAGGTGTAGCAGCGGTGCTTCACAAAGCTTTGTTTTCAGAGTGTGAAATGCTTGGTCTTCGTCATGGCCCCACGTGAATGGAACATCCTTCTTTGTGAGATTGTTAAGGGGTGCAGCGAGGGTGCTGAAATTTTTGACAAAACGCCTATAGAAACTTGCAAGACCGTGAAAGCTTCGAACTTGGCTCACATTTACTGGTGTAGGCCAATCCTTGATTGCTTTAACCTTCTCTTCATCAACCTGAATACTATCTGCGGAAACAAGAAAGCCAAGGAAAACAACACGGTCTGTGCAAAAGGTGCACTTAGCAATGTTGCCAGACAATTTCTCTTCCCTCAAAACATCAAGTACTTGACGGATATGATCAAGATGTTCATCAAATGATTTACTATAGATCAGAATATCATCAAAATAAACAACTACAAACTTGCCAATGAAAGCTCGTAAAACATGGTTCATTAAGCGCATAAAAGTTGAAGGAGCATTTGTCAAGCCAAATGGCATCACAAGCCATTCATAGAGACCAATTTTAGTTTTAAACGCTGTTTTCCATTCATCACCAAGTTTCATGCGGATTTGATGATAGCCACTACGCAAATCAATCTTGGTGAAAATGATGGAACCACTCAATTCATCTAACATGTCATCAAGTCATGGAATGGGATGGCGATATCGAACAGTTATAGCATTGATAGCACGACAATCAACACACATGCGCCAAGAGACATCTTTCTTTGGAACTAAAAGAACGGGAACAGCACATGGTGATAAGGATTCACGAACATACCCTTTGTCCAAAAGCTCTTTTACCTGTCACTGAATTTCCTTTGTCTCTGTGGGATTGGTGCGGTAGGCTGGACGATTTGGAAGAGAATCACCAGGGACCAAGTCAATTTGATGCTCAATGCCGCGAAGTGGGGGAAGTCCAGCTGGTACCTCATCAGGAAAAACATCCTCAAAGTCCTGTAACAAATCAAGAACAACACTAGGCAGCGAGCTAGGTAAGTCGTTAGTGGAAAATAAAACCTCCTTGTACAGTAGTACAAAGAATGGGGCTGTGGTGTTTCTCACATCTCTCAAATCACTCCTGCTCACAAATAAGCACTCAGTTTGGTGTGGCTGTTTTAAAGTGGAATGAGGCTTTATGTGGCTGGATGGTTTAGAACTCTCTTCCTTACTAGTGTTGTGGGTCTCACTCAATTTTCTTTTTTCAGATGCCTCTCTTTTCATGTGAGCCACATCTGAAGCATGGATCTCCTCTGGAGATAATGGAACAAGAACCACCTTCTTGTCATTGGCAATGAAAGTGTATTTGTTAGACCGTCCAAAATGCACCGAATCCACATCAAATTGCCAGGGCCGACCAAGCAGCAAATGACATGCTTGCATGGGGACAATATCACAATCAACCTCTCCATGATAATCACCAATAGAAAATGTTAAACGAATCATGGCTGAAACCTTAACTGTCCCGGAATTATTCAACCATTGCATATGGTATGGATGTGGATGGCGACGTGGCTGCAAACCAAGCTTCTCAACAAGCAAAGCACTAACAATATTATTGCAGCTCCCACCATCTATGATGAAACGGCACACTTGGCCTTTCACTTTGCATCGGGATTGAAACAAATTATGGCGTTGTCCTTGTTCAGCAGCAACAAACTGAGTGGAAAGAACTCTCCTAACCACCAAAGAAGGAGATGGTGTATTCATTGTAGAAGGCTCCAAATCAGGAAAATCAGCAAGCAACTCATCAAAATCAGCACTAGTAATCTCGTCAGAAGATGGAGAAATAACATCTTGTAACATGTCATTGTGAGCAAAAGTTGAAATAGGTTGAATGGCTAAATAATTCAGACCTAGCTCAAATGTACCATCCTCAGCTGAATACTCACAAGTATCAAGATGTTGGTCTGCAAATACATTGGTAAACTCTGCATCCTCTTCACTTTGAGAATCATAAGAGCCATCAGCAAGTGCAATAATGGTACGTCGATTGGGACATTCAGCTTGTTTATGCCCATGACCACCACACTTAAAACATTCAATCTTACTTGTCTTCCTTGGGGCTGTAGTAGCAGAGGAGCTGGACTGATTAGAACTTACAGCTTTGCCTCTTGAATCAAAATGTTTGGTAGAAGTTGAAATTGAACGAGAAGTTGCACGAGATGAAGGTGTGTGCATCCCTGACCCGTGCTGCTGGGAATGGCGCCATGGAGGAGAATTATTAGGAGCTGAAAATGAAGCACGGTGCTTATAGGATTCAGCAAGCTGCCTTTCTGCCCTTTTTGCAAAATGTAGCAATTCATTCATGGTGTTGTAATTAATCATGTCCACCTTGTCTGCGATTGGTTTGTTAAGACCAACCAGAAATCGAGCCATAGTTGATTCCTCATCTTCAGTGATACCGGTACGAAGTAGACACATTTCCATTTCCTGAAAATATTCATCCACACTATGATGGCCTTGGACAAGACGTTTCAGCCTCAAATGTAGCTCACGAGAATAATGTGTAGGAACAAATCGCCGCCTCATTTCTCGTTTCATGTCATCCCAAGTAATACGATCATGACCAACGCGGCGGAAATCAGCACACACTTGATTCCACCAAGTGATTGCATAACCTGTGAACTCAATGGCAGCAAGCTTTGCTTTCTTGATAGGAGGATAAGTATATAAATCAAAGATCTGATCAACCTTTGTCTCCCACTCAAAATAATCATCAGCACTTTCTTTTCCATTAAATTTTGGAATAGACACTTTCACTGTGCTTAACCCATCATCATCACGGCGACGATGGCGGTCACGATAACCATGATGGCCACCATGCCGGTGATCATCCATATCGGACAACATATCAGCATCACCATCATAATCTCCTCCACCTCGAATAGGAATGCGCCGAGCACAACCAAAATTAGGAAAACCAAGACCACGCCCGCCACGGCCAGTGGGACGACGCACTGACTCATCATCCTCCTCAATGTCATCATCCTCATTTGGTGGCGGTTCTCTACGTGGCATGTCGAGTTGGAGAGTTTGGAGCTGCTGCACCAAATCATGCATTTGTGTACGCAACTCCTGAAATTCCTCCACTGAAACAGCGGCACCATCTCCACGTCCTGCCATATTAGTAGAGGGGGAAAAATAAGACAATATATATGTGGAATATATGTGGAATCACTGCCTCACCACTTACAAAACAAGTTATTTCTCTCCCTGAAAAGAGCAAGAACCGTGGCTGTAATCTGTAGTGGAAGAGTGATTGTAACAGCGACAACGGTGCAACAACTCACGGTGCTTGTAAGTGGAGCTTGGTGGGGTAATATGTAAGTGGAATGCACTGAAATGTAGTGATGCAAAACCGAATAATAATCCAAGAACACAAGTCTAAGTTGCTGAATATAAAGGAAAAGATGTAAAAAGAAAGGAACAAGATGTAGGAAGTGGATAGATAAAGACCAATTTGCACCAACCGTAACTTGTTGCTGCCCAAACCCCTTTTGTGTGCTGAACACAATTCTCTTTTGTTTCTTTTGTTTCCTTTTTTGTTTTTTTGAACAAGAACTCGTTGTTTTCAGTTCTTCTTTTGACCCATAGATATCTTTTCTTTTAACCTTTGTGACAAATGCAGCACAACTTTCAACTAAAGGGGCTCATAAGGATCACTAAGATGGATGGCGCAGCACAAAAACAAGAAACTCGGTTGGGGAATATGTGGCGGACAGAAAACAAGGGTGGGACGGGTGGGTATATATATATATATATATATATATATATATATATATATATATATATATATATATATATATATATATATATATATATATATATATATATATATATATATATATATATATATGAAGCAAGCAAAGACGATCAGATCAAGGGTGGGATGGTTGGTACATGCAGCACGCGATTTGATGATTAGAACAAAGATAACAACTAGAACGATGTGGAAAAGAAAATTCAGCAACTAGACAAATCTTAAAGAATTAAAACTCGATAAAGCAAACTACAAAATTAGTAGCACGTATGAATTTGGGGTGTAGGTTTTCTTTTTGGCTATCAGTGGACGGTAGGTATTTAAACTCTATCCTACAAAAAACAAGAACAATCCTACTGAGGAAACGGAGGCTTTGATACCAGGTGATGTGCACACGCCTATGCAACGCGTGTAGCAAGTTGTGTGGCCCGATCTTCTCGTAGGATCCGCGAACTTGATAACTTGTCACTGCGTGACCTGGTGAAGAGGCAGTGCACCGCGAGGCTGTCCACGCGACGAACTACCGAGACAATCACCCTTCCATGTACCGACGAAATAGCCCACGCAATCACGCCCTATAGACGTGAAGGCACGAACTGGGTGAACCACAGTTCAGCATTCTACAACTCCCTCAGGAATCGAAAGAACAAATGTTGCAAGCCTCTCAAGACTCACACATAAACAAAACTCCACGAGTTTGTGTATTCTGAATTTAGCCAAACAAGATCTATCTTTTCATTGTCTAGTACAAGATATATATAGAGATAGGGGCGTTCAGCTTTGAGTAAATGGCAGCATGCGCATGCACTAGTGGATTTCGTGGCTGGTTCGCGCGTCTTTTCAGCTTCTGGCAGCAGTTACTAAAATGAGCATAACTCTTTATTGGATAGTCCAAATAATGAGCCGTTTGATGGGATGGAAAGTAGACTTGAAGTCGCTTCCATCCACTTATAGAACACCATCTAACTCCTTGTATTCTGTCCGCGGTGATGCTTGGAATTCGTACCATGTGTCAGTCATCTAGCTTCTGGTTGCACTCCCATGCAAAAGTGATGAACCACCTTTTTATTCATGCACACCATAGGCTTCTTGGTTCAGATGTCCAGAGGCTTGAATCCTTCTTCATCCCATGCTGGTTCATACACTCCATCATTCCTAAGGACATTGGAACAAGAACTCAAAAGCATAGGCTCATTCAATATAAACTGATTATTAAACATAAGGTTAGCGTTCACCTGAGAATGAATTTCCTTCTCCAATTGTTTAGCTCTACTTCTTGTAATTGGACCAGCTATATCAAGTGGAGTTTCATTTGCAGAGGAGTGAATGCTAGGCATGTCCTCATTATAGGTGACGTGCGTTAGGTGGAAGCTCATTTTGGTCCGTCAAGAGATAGTGTTAATCATGGCACAACATAGGTGCACGGTTTGGGACGATCATGCCATAGGCTCCAAAATCGTTTTGGATACACCAAATGGAACTCCTGGGTGACGTGGGTCAAATAGAAGCTCGTATTGGTCCGTTTGGAGATAGTGTTAATCTCAGCGCAACATAGGTGCACGGTTTGGAATGAACGCACCACAGGCTCAGAAATCATTTTGGGTACACTTGATGGAACTCCTAGGTGACGTAAGTCAAGTGGAAGCTCGTTTCGGTCTATTTGAAGATAGTGTTAATCTCAGCGCAAGATAGGTGCACGGATTAGGACGAATATACTATAAGCACAGAAAATTGTTTTGGGCACACCCTAGGAACTCCTAGGTGACGCGGGTCAAATGGAGGCTTGTTTCAGTCTCTTTGGAGATTGTGCTAATCTCGAGATAAGATAGGTGTGCGGTTTGAGCCGAATGTGCAATAGGCTTGAAAATCATTCCAGGCGCACCCGATGGAACTCCTAGGTGACGTGCGTCAAGTGGAAGCTCACTTTGGTCTGCTTGGAGATAATGTTAATATCAAAGCCAGATAGGTGCACGGTTTGTGCCAAGCGTAGCATTGGCTCAGAAATCAGTTTGGATGCATCTGATTGTACTCCTACGTGATGTGGTTTGAGTAGAAGCTTGATTCGGTCCGTTTGGAGATAGTGTTATTCCCAACGCAAGATTTGTGCACGGTTTGCATGGAACATGCAATAGGCTCGAAAATTGTTTCGGGTGCACTTGATGGAACTACTAGGTGACTTGGGTCAAGTGGAACCTCGTTTCAGTCCGTTTGAAGATAGTCTTAATCTCTAGATAAGATTGTTGCACAGATTGGGACATACATGCCATAGGCTCAGAAATCATTTTGGGCACAAACGATGGAATTTCTAGGTGACGTGGGTCAAATGGAAGTTCGTTTCGGTCTCTTTGGAGATTGTGCTATTCTCGACATAAAATAGGTGCACGGTTTTTGCTGAACGTGCAATAGGCTTGGAAAACATTTTGGGCGCACCTAATGGAACTCCTAGGTGACGTGGGTCAAGTGGAAGCTCGCATCGGTCCGCTTGGAGATAGTGTTAATCTCGACCCTAGATAGTTGCACGGTTTTGGACGAACGTGGCATAGGCTCCGAAATCGTTTTGGATACATCAGATGGAACTGCTAGGTGACGTGGGTCAAATAGAAGCTCGTTTCGGTCTCTTTGGAGATAATGTTAATCTAGACACAAGATAGGTGCACGGTTTGCGTTGAACTTGCAATGGGCTCGAAAGTCGTTCTGGGCGCACCCGATGAAACTGCTAGGTGATGTGGGTCAAGTGGAAAGTCATTTCAGTCCACTTAGAGACGGTGTTAATCACGGCGCAACAAAGGTGCATGGTTTGGGATGAACGTGCACGGGCTCTGAAAATCATTTTGGATACACCAGATGGAACTCCTAGGTGACGTGGGCCAAATAGAAACTCGTATTAGTCCGTTTGGAGACAGTGTCAATCTCGACGCAAGATAGGTGCACGGTTTGCACCGAACGTCCAATAAGCTCAAAAATCATTTTGGGCACACCCGATGAAACTCCTAGGTGACGTGGGTCAAGTGGAAGCTCGCTTCGGTCTACATGGAGACGGTGTCAGTCTTAACGTCAGTTAGGTGCATGGTTTGCGCCGAATGAACCACAGACACAGAAATCTTTTTGGCTGCAGTCGATGGACCTCCTAGGTATTGTGGGTCGAATGGAATCTTGTTTTGGTCCATTTGGAGATAATGTCAATCTCCACGCAAGATATGTTCACCGTTTGCGCCCAGTGTGCAATAGGCTCGGAAATCATTTTGGACACACTCGATGGAACTCCTTGGTGACGTTGGTCTAGTGGAACCTCGTTTCGGTCTGTTTGGAGATAGTGTTAGTCTTAGCACAACATAGGTGCATGGTTTGGGATGAACGTGCACAGGCTTGTATCGTTTTGGGTATACCCGATGGAACTTCTAGATGACGACGATCATATGGAAGCTCGTTTTAGTCTCTTTGGAGATAGTTCTAACCTCGACGCAGGATAGGTGCATAGTTTGCGCCAAACATAGAATTGACCCGAAAATCATTTTCGGCACACTTGATGGAACTCATAGGTGACGTGCGTTAGGTGGAAGCTCATTTTGGTCCGTCTAGAGATAGTGTTAATCATGGCACAACATAGGTGCACGGTTTGGGACGAACGTGCCATAGGCTCCGAAATCATTTTGGATACACCAAATGGAACTCCTAGGTGACGTGGGTCAAATAGAAGCTCGTATTGGTCCGTTTGGAGATAGTGTTAATCTTAGCGCAACATAGGTGCACGGTTTGGAATGAACGCACCACAGGCTCAGAAATTATTTTGGGTACACCTGATGGAACTCCTAGATGACGTAAGTCAAGTGGAAGCTCGTTTCGGTCCATATGGAGATAGTGTTAATCTCGGCGCAAGATAGGTGCACGGATTGGGACAAATATATTATAAGCACAGGAAATTGTTTTGGGCACACTCTAGGAACTCCTAGGTGACGTGGGTCAAATGGAGGCTCGTTTCAGTCTCTTTGGAGATTGTGCTAATCTCGAGACAAGATAGGTGTGCGGTTTGAGCCGAATGTGCAATAGGCTTGAAAATCATTCCAGGCGCACCCGATGGAACTCCTAGGTGACGTGCGTCAAGTGGAAGCTCACCTCGGTCCGCTTGGAGATAATGTTAATCTCGAAGCAAGATAGGTGCACGATTTGTGCCAAGCGTAGCATTGGCTCAGAAATCAGTTTGGATGCATCTGATTGTACTCCTACGTGATGTGGTCCAAGTAGAAGCTCGATTCGGTCCGTTTGGAGACAGTGTTATTCTCAACGCAAGATTGGTGCACGGTTTGCATGGAACGTGCAATAGGCTCGGAAATTGTCTCGGGTGCACTTAATGGAACTACTAGGTGACTTGGGTCAAGTGGAAGCTCGTTTCAGTCCGTTTGGAGATAGTCTTAATCTCTGGACAAGATTGGTGCACAGATTGGGACAGACATGCCATAGGCTCAGAAATCATTTTGGGCACAAACGATGGAACTTCTAGGTGACGTGGGTCAAATGGAAGCTCGTTTCGGTCTCTTTGGAGATTGAGCTATTCTCGACATAAAATAGGTGCATGGTTTTTGCTGAACGTGCAATAGGCTTGGAAAACATTTTGGGCGCACCTGATGGAACTCTTGGGTGACTTGGGTCAAGTGGAAGCTCGCATCGGTCCGCTTGGAGATAGTGTTAACCTCGACCCTAGATAGTTGCACGGTTTTGGGCGAACGTGGCATAGGCTCCGAAATCATTTTGGATACATCAGATGGAACTGCTAGGTGACGTGGGTCAAATGGAAGCTCGTTTCGGTCTCTTTGGACATAATGTTAATCTAGACACAAGATAGGTGCACGGTTTGCGTTGAACTTGCAATGGGCTCGGAAGACGTTCTGGGCGCACCCGATGAAACTGCTAGGTGATGTGGGTCAAGTGGAAAGTCGTTTCAGTCCACTTAGAGACGGTGTTAATCACGGCGCAACAAAGGTGCACGGTTTGGGATGAACGTGCACGGGCTCCAAAAAATCATTTTGGATACAACAGATGGAACTCATAGGTGACGAGGCCCAAATAGAAGCTCGTATTAGTCCGTTTAGAGAAAGTGTCAATCTCGACGCAAGATAGGTGCACGGTTTGCACCGAACGTCCAATAAGCTCAAAAATCATTTTGGGCACACCCGATGAAACTCCTAGGTGACGTGGGTCAAGTGGAAACTCGCTTCGGTCTACATGGAGACGGTGTCAGTCTTAACATCAGTTAGGTCCATGGTTTGCGCCGAATGAACCACAGGCACAGAAATCTTTTTGGCTGCAGTCGATGGACCTCCTAGGTGATGTGGGTCGAATGGAATCTTGTTTTGGTCCATTTGGAGATAATGTCAATCTCCACGCAAGATATGTTCATTGTTTGCGCCCAGTGTGCAATAGGCTCGAAAATCATTTTGGGCACACTCGATGGAACTCCTTGGTGACGTTGGTCTAGTGGAACCTCATTTCGATCTGTTTGGAGATAGTGTTAGTCTTAGCACAACATAGGTGCACGGTTTGGGATGAACGTACCACAGGCTTGTATCGTTTTGGGTATACCTGATGGAACTTCTAGATGACGTCGATCATATGGAAGCTCGTTTTAGTCTCTTTGGAGATAGTTCTAACCTCGACGCAAGATAGGTGCACAGTTTGCGCCAAACATACAATTGACTCGAAAATCATTTTGGGCACACCCAATGGAACTCATAGGTGACGTGCGTTAGGTGGAAGCTCATTTTGGTCCGTCTAGAGATAGTGTTAATCATGGCACAACATAGGTGCACGGTTTGGGACAAACGGGCCATAGGCTCCGAAATCGTTTTGGATACACCAAATGGAACTCCTAGGTGACGTGGGTCAAATAGAAGCTCGTATTGGTCCGTTTGGAGATAGTGTTAATCTCAGCGCAACATAGGTGCACGGTTTGGAATGAACGCACAACAGGCTCAGAAATCATTTTGGGTACACCTGATGGAACTCCTAGGTGATGTAAGTCAAGTGGAAGCTCATTTCGGTCCATTTGGAGATAGTGTTAATCTCGGCGCAAGATAGGTGCACGGATTGGGACGAATATACTATAAGCACAGAAAATTGTTTTGGGCACACCCTAGGAACTCCTAGGTGACGGAGGCTCATTTCAGTCTCTTTGGAGATTGTGCTAATCTCGAGACAAGATAGGTGTGCGGTTTGAGCCGAATGTGCAATAGGCTTGAAAATCATTCTAGGCGCACCCGATGGAACTCCTAGGTGACGTGCGTCAAGTGGAAGCTCACTTCGGTCCGCTTGGAGATAATGTTAATCTCGAAGCAAGATAGGTGCACGGTTTGTGCCAAGCGTAGCATTGACTCAGAAATCAGTTTGGATGCATCAGATTGTACTCCTACGTGATGTGGTTCGAGTAGAAGCTCGATTCGGTCCGTTTGGAGACAGTGTTATTCTCAACGCAAGATTGGTGCACGGTTTGCATGGAACGTGCAATAGGCTCGGAAATTGTCTCGGGTGCACTTAATGAACTACTAGGTGACTTGGGTCAAGTGGAAGCTCGTTTCAGTCCGTTTGGAGATAGTCTTAATCTCTGTACAAGATTGGTGCACAGATTGGGACAGACATGCCATAGGCTCAGAAATCATTTTGGGCACAAACGATGGGACTTCTAGGTGACGTGGGTCAAATGGAAGCTCGTTTCGGTCTCTTTGGAGATTGTGCTATTCTCGACATAAAATAGGTGCACGGTTTTTGCTGAACGTGCAATAGGCTTGGAAAACATTTTGGGCGCACCTGATGGAACTCCTGGGTGACGTGGGTCAAGTGGAAGCTCGCATCAGTCCGCTTGGAGATAGTGTTAACCTCGACCCTAGATAGTTGCACGGTTTTGGACGAACGTGGCATAGGCTCCGAAATCGTTTTGGATACATCAGATGGAACTGCTAGGTGACGTGGGTCAAATGGAAGCTCGTTTCGGTCTCTTTGGAGATAATGTTAATCTAGACACAAGATAGGTGCACGGTTTGCATTGAACTTGCAATGGGCTCGGAAGTCGTTCTGGGCGCACCCAATGAAACAGCTAGGTGATGTGGGTCAAGTGGAAAGTCGTTTCAGTCCACTTAGAGATGGTGTTAATCACGGCGCAACAAAGGTGCACGGTTTGGGATGAACGTGCACGGGCTCCAAAAAATCATTTTGGATACAACAGATGGAACTCCTAGGTGACGTGGCCCAAATAGAAGCTCGTATTAGTCCGTTTGGATAAAGTGTCAAACTTGACGCAAGATAGGTGCACGGTTTGCACCGAACGTCCAATAAGCTCAAAAATCATTTTGGGCACACCCGATGAAACTCCTAGGTGACGTGGGTCAAGTGGAAGCTCACTTCGGTCTACATGGAGATGGTGTCAGTCTTAACGTCAGTTAGGTCCATGGTTTGCGCCGAATGAACCACAGGCACAGAAATCTTTTTGGCTGCAGTCGATGGACCTCCTAGGTGATGTGGGTCGAATGGAATCTTGTTTTGGTCCATTTGGAGATAATGTCAATCTCCACGCAAGATATGTTCACCGTTTGCGCCCAGTGTGCAATAGGCTCAGAAATCATTTTGGGCACACTCGATGGAACTCCTTGGTGACGTTGGTCTAGTGGAACCTCGTTTCGATCTGTTTGGAGATAGTGTTAGTCTTAGCACAACATAGGTGCACGGTTTGGGATGAACGTACCACAGGCTTGTATCGTTTTGGGTATACCCGATGGAACTTCTAGATGACGTCGATCATATGGAAGCTCGTTTCAGTCTCTTTGGAGATAGTTCTAACCTCGACGCAAGATAGGTGCACAGTTTGCGCCAAACATACAATTGACCCGAAAATCATTTTGGGCACACCCGATGGAACTCATAGGTGACGTGCGTTAGGTGGAAGCTCATTTTCGTCCGTCTAGAGATAGTGTTAATCATGGCACAACATAGGTGCACGGTTTAAGACAAACATGCCATAGGCTCCGAAATCGTTTTGGATACACCAAATGGAACTCCTGGGTGACGTGGGTCAAATAGAAGCTCGTATTGGTCCGTTTGGAGATAGTGTTAATCTCAGCGCAACATAGGTGCACGGTTTGGAATGAACGCACCACAGGCTCAGAAATCATTTTGGGTACACCTGATGGAACTCCTAGGTGACGTAAGTCAAGTGGAAGCTCGTTTCAGTCCATTTGGAGATAGTGTTAATCTCGGCGCAAGATAGGTGCACGGATTGGGACGAATATACTATAAGCACAGAAAATTGTTTTGGGCACACCCTAGGAACTCCTAGGTGACGGAGGCTCGTTTCAGTCTCTTTGGAGATTGTGCTAATCTCGAGACAAGATAGGTGTGCGGTTTGAGCCGAATATGCAATAGGCTTGAAAATCATTCCAGGCGCACCCGATGGAACTCCTAGGTGATGTGCGTCAAGTGGAAGCTCACTTCGGTCCGCTTGGAGATAATGTTAATCTCGAAGCAAGATAGGTGCACGGTTTGTGCCAAGCGTAGCATTGGCTCAGAAATCAGTTTGGATGCATCTGATTGTACTCCTACGTGATGTGGTTCGAGTAGAAGCTCGATTCGGTCCGTTTGGAGATAGTGTTATTCTCAACGCAAGATTGGTGCACGGTTTGCATGGAACGTGCAATAGGCTCACAAATTGTCTCGGGTGCACTTAATGGAACTACTAGGTGACTTGGGTCAAGTGGAAGCTCGTTTCAGTCCGATTGGAGATAGTCTTAATCTCTGGACAAGATTGGTGCATAGATTAGGACAGACATGCCATAGGCTCATAAATCATTTTGGGCACAAACGATGGGACTTCTAGGTGACGTGGGTCAAATGGAAGGTCGTTTCGGTCTCTTTGGAGATTGTGCTATTCTCGACATAAAATAGGTGCACGGTTTTTGCTGAACGTGCAATAGGCTTGGAAAACATTTTGGGCGCACCTGATGGAACTCCTGGGTGACGTGGGTCAAATGGAAGCTCGCATCGGTCTGCTTGGAGATAGTGTTAACCTTGACCCTAGATAGTTGCACGGTTTTGGACGAACGTGGCATAGGCTCCGAAATCGTTTTGGATACATCATATGGAACTTCTAGGTGACGTGGGTCAAATGGAAGCTCGTTTCGGTCTCTTTGGAGATAATGTTAATCTAGACACAAGATAGGTGCACGGTTTGCGTTGAACTTGCAATGGGCTCGGAAGTCGTTCTGGGCGCACTCGATGAAACAGCTAGGTGATGTGGGTCAAGTGGAATGTCGTTTCAGTCCACTTAGAGACGGTGTTAATCACGGCGCAACAAAGGTTCACGGTTTGGGATGAACGTGCACGGGCTCTGAAAATCATTTTGGATACACCAGATGGAACTCCTAGGTGACGTGGGCCAAATAGAAGCTCGTATTAGTCCGTTTGGAGATAGTGTCAATCTCAACGCAAGATAGGTGCACAGTTTGCACCGAACGTCCAATAAGCTTAAAATCATTTTGGGCACACCCGATGAAACTCCTAGGTGACGTGGGTCAAGTGGAAGCTCGCTTCGGTCTACATGGAGACGGTGTCAGTCTTAACGTAAGTTAGGTGCATGGTTTGCGCCGAATGAACCACAGGCACAGAAATCTTTTGGGCTGCAGTCGATGGACCTCCTAGGTGATGTGGGTCGAATGGAATCTTGTTTTGGTCCATTTGGAGATAATGTCAATCTCCACACAAGATATGTTCACCGTTTGCGCCCAGTGTGCAATAGGCTCAGAAATCATTTTGGGCACACTCGATGGAACTCCTTGGTGACGTTGGTCTAGTGGAACCTCGTTTTGGTCTGTTTGGAGATAGTGTTAGTCTTAGCACAACATAGGTGCATGGTTTGGGATGAACGTACCCCAGGCTTGTATCGTTTTGGGTATACTCGATGGAACTTCTAGATGACGTCGATCATATGGAAGCTCGTTTTAGTCTCTTTAGAGATAGTTCTAACCTCGACGCAAGATAGGTGCATAGTTTGCGCCAAACATACAATTGACCCGAAAATCATTTTGGGCACACCTGATGGAACTCATAGGTGACGTGCGTTAGGTGGAAGCTCATTTTGGTCCGTCTAGAGATAGTGTTAATCATGGCACAACATAGGTGCACGGTTTGGGACGAACGTGCCATAGGCTCCGAAATCGTTTTGGATACACCAAATGGAACTCCTGGGTGACGTGGGTCAAATAGAAGCTCGTATTGGTCCGTTTGGAGATAGTGTTAATCTCAGCGCAACATAGGTGCACGGTTTGGAATGAACGCACCATAGGCTCAGAAATCATTTTGGGTACACCCGATGGAACTCCTAGGTGACGTAAGTCAAGCGGAAGCTCGTTTCGGTCCATTTGGAGATAGTGTTAATCTCGGCGCAAGATAGGTGCACGGATTGGGACGAATATACTATAAGCACATAAATTGTTTTGGGCACACACTAGGAACTCCTAGGTGACGCGAGTCAAATGGAGGCTCATTTCAGTCTCTTTGGAGATTGTGCTAATCTCGAGACAAGATAGGTGCACGGTTTGAGCTGAATGTGCAATAGGCTTGAAAATCATTTCAGGCGCACCCGATGGAACTCCTAAGTGAGGTGCATCATGTGGAAGCTCACTTCAGTCCGCTTGGAGATAATGTTAATCTCGAAGCAAGATAGGTGCACAGTTTGTGCCAAGCGTAGCATTGGTTCAGAAAATCAGTTTGGATGCAGGTTTGTACTCCTATGTGATGTGGTTCAAGTAGAAGCTCGATTCGGTCCGTTTGGAGACAGTGTTATTCTCAACGCAAGATTGGTGCACGGTTTGCATGGAACGTGCAATAGGCTCGGAAATTGTTTCGGGTGCACTCGATGGAACTACTAGGTGACTTGGGTCAAGTGGAAGCTCGTTTCAGTCCATTTGGAGATAGTCTTAATCTCTGGACAAGATTGGTGCACAGATTGGGACAGACATGCCATAGGCTCAGAATTCATTTTGGGCACAAACGATGGAACTTCTAGGTGACGTGGGTCAAATGGAAGCTCGTTTCGGTCTATTTGGAGATTGTGCTATTCTCGACTTAAAATAGGTGCACGGTTTTTGCTGAACGTGCAATAGGCTTGGAAAACATTTTGGGCGCACCTGATGGAACTCCTAGGTGACGTGGGTCAAGTGGAAGCTCGCGTCGGTCCGCTTGGAGATAGTGTTAATCTCGACCCTTGATAGTTGCACGATTTTGGACGAACGTGGCATAGGCTCCAAAATCGTTTTGGATATATCAGATGGAACTGCTAGGTGACGTGGGTCAAATAGAAGCTCGTTTTAGTCTCTTTGGAGATAATGTTAATCTAGACACAAGATAGGTGCACGGTTTGCGTTGAACTTGCAATGGGCTCGGAAGTCGTTCCGGGCGCACCCGATGAAACTGCTAGGTGATGTGGGTCAAGTGGAAAGTCGTTTCAGTCCACTTAGAGACGGTGTTAATCACGGCGCAACAAAGGTGCACGGTTTGGGATGAACGTGCACGGGCTCCAAAAAATCATTTTGGATACAACAGATGGAACTCCTAGGTGACGTGGCCCAAATAGAAGCTCGTATTAGTCCGTTTGGAGAAAGTGTCAATCTCGACGCAAGATAGGTGCATGGTTTGCACCGAACGTCCAATAAGCTCAAAAATCATTTTGGGCACACCCGATGAAACTCCTAGGTGACGTGGGTCAAGTGGAAGCTCGCTTCGGTCTACATAGAGACGGTGTTAGTCTTAACGTAAGTTAGGTGCATGGTTTGCTCCGAATGAACCACAGGCACAGAAATCTTATGGGCTGCAGTCGATGGACCTCCTAGGTGATGTGGGTCGAATGGAATCTTGTTTTGGTCCATTTGGAGATAATGTCAATCTCCACACAAGATATGTTCACCGTTTGCGCCCAGTGTGCAATAGGCTCAGAAATCATTTTGGGCACACTTGATGGAACTCCTTGGTGACGTTGGTCTAGTGGAACCTTGTTTTGGTCTGTTTGGAGATAGTGTTAGTCTTAGCACAACATAGGTGCATGGTTTGGGATGAACGTACCACAGGCTTGTATCGTTTTGGGTATACTCGATGGAACTTCTAGATGACGTCGATCATATGGAAGCTCGTTTTAGTCTCTTTAGAGATAGTTCTAACCTCGACGCAAGATAGGTGCACAGTTTGCGCCAAACATACAATTGACCCGAAAATCATTTTGGGCACACCTGATGGAACTCATAGGTGACGTGCGTTAGGTGGAAGCTCATTTTGGTCCGTCTAGAGATAGTGTTAATCATGGCACAACATAGGTGCACGGTTTGGGACGAACGTGCCATAGGCTCCGAAATCGTTTTGGATACACCAAATGGAACTCCTGGGTGACGTGGGTCAAATAGAAGCTCGTATTGGTCCGTTTGGAGATAGTGTTAATCTCAGCGCAACATAGGTGCACGGTTTGGAATGAACGCACCATAGGCTCAGAAATCATTTTGGGTACACCCGATGGAACTCCTAGGTGACGTAAGTCAAGCGGAAGCTCGTTTCGGTCCATTTGGAGATAGTGTTAATCTCGGCGCAAGATAGGTGCACGGATTGGGACGAATATACTATAAGCACATAAATTGTTTTGGGCACACACTAGGAACTCCTAGGTGACGCGAGTCAAATGGAGGCTCATTTCAGTCTCTTTGGAGATTGTGCTAATCTCGAGACAAGATAGGTGCACGGTTTGAGCTGAATGTGCAATAGGCTTGAAAATCATTTCAGGCGCACCCGATGGAACTCCTAAGTGAGGTGCATCATGTGGAAGCTCACTTCAGTCCGCTTGGAGATAATGTTAATCTCGAAGCAAGATAGGTGCACAGTTTGTGCCAAGCGTAGCATTGGTTCAGAAAATCAGTTTGGATGCAGGTTTGTACTCCTATGTGATGTGGTTCAAGTAGAAGCTCGATTCGGTCCGTTTGGAGACAGTGTTATTCTCAACGCAAGATTGGTGCACGGTTTGCATGGAACGTGCAATAGGCTCGGAAATTGTTTCGGGTGCACTCGATGGAACTACTAGGTGACTTGGGTCAAGTGGAAGCTCGTTTCAGTCCATTTGGAGATAGTCTTAATCTCTGGACAAGATTGGTGCACAGATTGGGACAGACATGCTATAGGCTCAGAATTCATTTTGGGCACAAACGATGGAACTTCTAGGTGACGTGGGTCAAATGGAAGCTCGTTTCGGTCTCTTTGGAGATTGTGCTATTCTCAACATAAAATAGGTGCACGGTTTTTGCTGAACGTGCAATAGGCTTGGAAAACATTTTGGGCGCACCTGATGGAACTCCTGGGTGACGTGGGTCAAATGGAAGCTCGCATCGGTCTGCTTGGAGATAGTGTTAACCTTGACCCTAGATAGTTGCACGGTTTTGGACGAACGTGGCATAGGCTCCGAAATCGTTTTGGATACATCAGATGGAACTTCTAGGTGACGTGGGTCAAATGGAAGCTCGTTTCGGTCTCTTTGGAGATAATGTTAATCTAGACACAAGATAGGTGCACGGTTTGCGTTGAACTTGCAATGGGCTCGGAAGTCGTTCTGGGCGCACCCGATGAAACAGCTAGGTGATGTGGGTCAAGTGGAATGTCGTTTCAGTCCACTTAGAGACGGTGTTAATCACGGCGCAACAAAGGTGCACGGTTTGGGATGAACGTGCACAGGCTCTAAAAATCATTTTGGATACACCAGATGGAACTCCTAGGTGATGTGGGCCAAATAGAAGCTCGTATTAGTCCGTTTGGAGATAGTGTCAATCTCGACGCAAGATAGGTGCACAGTTTGCACCGAACGTCCAATAAGCTTAAAAATCATTTTGGGCACACCCGATGAAACTCCTAGGTGACGTGGGTCAAGTGGAAGCTCGCTTCGGTCTACATGGAGACGGTGTCAGTCTTAACGTAAGTTAGGTGCATGGTTTGCGCCGAATGAACCACAGGCACAGAAATCTTTTGGGCTGCAGTCGATGGACCTCCTAGGTGATGTGGGTCGAATGGAATCTTGTTTTGGTCCATTTGGAGATAATGTCAATCTCCACACAAGATATGTTCACCGTTTGCGCCCAGTGTGCAATAGGCTCAGAAATCATTTTGGGCACACTCGATGGAACTCCTTGGTGACGTTGGTCTAGTGGAACCTCGTTTTGGTCTGTTTGGAGATAGTGTTAGTCTTAGCACAACATAGGTGCATGGTTTGGGATGAACGTACCACAGGCTTGTATCGTTTTGGGTATACTCGATGGAACTTCTAGATGACGTCGATCATATGGAAGCTCGTTTTAGTCTCTTTAGAGATAGTTCTAACCTCGACGCAAGATAGGTGCACAGTTTGCGCCAAACATACAATTGACCCGAAAATCATTTTGGGCACACCTGATGGAACTCATAGGTGACGTGCGTTAGGTGGAAGCTCATTTTGGTCCGTCTAGAGATAGTGTTAATCATGGCACAACATAGGTGCACGGTTTGGGACGAACGTGCCATAGGCTCCGAAATCGTTTTGGATACACCAAATGGAACTCCTGGGTGACGTGGGTCAAATAGAAGCTCGTATTGGTCCGTTTGGAGATAGTGTTAATCTCAGCGCAACATAGGTGTACGGTTTGGAATGAACGCACCATAGGCTCAGAAATCATTTTGGGTACACCCGATGGAACTCCTAGGTGACGTAAGTCAAGCGGAAGCTCGTTTCGGTCCATTTGGAGATAGTGTTAATCTCGGCGCAAGATAGGTGCACGGATTGGGACGAATATACTATAAGCACATAAATTGTTTTGGGCACACACTAGGAACTCCTAGGTGACGCGAGTCAAATGGAGGCTCATTTCAGTCTCTTTGGAGATTGTGCTAATCTCGAGACAAGATAGGTGCACTGTTTGAGCTGAATGTGCAATAGGCTTGAAAATCATTTCAGGCGCACCCGATGGAACTCCTAAGTGAGGTGCATCATGTGGAAGCTCACTTCAGTCCGCTTGGAGATAATGTTAATCTCGAAGCAAGATAGGTGCACAGTTTGTGCCAAGCGTAGCATTGGTTCAGAAAATCAGTTTGGATGCAGGTTTGTACTCCTATGTGATGTGGTTCAAGTAGAAGCTCGATTCGGTCCGTTTGGAGACAGTGTTATTCTCAACGCAAGATTGGTGCACGGTTTGCATAGAACGTGAAATAGGCTCGGAAATTGATTCGGGTGCACTCGATGGAACTACTAGGTGACTTGGGTCAAGTGGAAGCTCGTTTCAGTCCATTTGGAGATAGTCTTAATCTCTGGACAAGATTGGTGCACAGATTGGGACAGACATGCCATAGGCTCAGAATTCATTTTGGGCACAAACGATGGAACTTCTAGGTGACGTGGGTCAAATGGAAGCTCGTTTCGGTCTATTTGGAGATTGTGCTATTCTCGACTTAAAATAGGTGCACGGTTTTTGCTGAACGTGCAATAGGCTTGGAAAACATTTTGGGCGCACCTGATGGAACTCCTAGGTGACGTGGGTCAAGTGGAAGCTTGCATCGGTCCGCTTGGAGATAGTGTTAATCTCAACCCTAGATAGTTGCACGATTTTGGACGAACGTGGCATAGGCTCCAAAATCGTTTTGGATATATCAGATGGAACTGCTAGGTGACGTGGGTCAAATAGAAGCTCGTTTTAGTCTCTTTGGAGATAATGTTAATCTAGACACAAGATAGGTGCATGGTTTGCGTTGAACTTGCAATGGGCTCGAAAGTCGTTCCGGGCGCACCCGATGAAACTGCTAGGTGATGTGGGTCAAGTGGAAAGTCGTTTCAGTCCACTTAGAGACGGTGTTAGTCACGGCGCAACAAAGGTGCACGGTTTGGGATGAACGTGCACGGGCTCCAAAAAATCATTTTGGATACAACAGATGGAACTCCTAGGTGACGTGGCCCAAATAGAAGCTCGTATTAGTCCGTTTGGAGAAAGTGTCAATCTCGACGCAAGGTAGGTGCATGGTTTGCACCGAACGTCCAATAAGCTCAAAAATCATTTTGGGCACACCCGATGAAACTCCTAGGTGACGTGGGTCAAGTGGAAGCTCGCTTCGGTCTACATAGAGACGGTGTTAGTCTTAACGTTTGTTAGGTGCATGGTTTGCGCTGAATAAACCACAGGCATATAAATCTTTTTGGCTGCACTCGATGGACCTCCTAGGTGATGTGGGTCAAATGAAATCTTGTTTTGGTCCATTTGAAGATAATGTTGATCTCCACGCAAGATAGGTTCACGGTTTGCGCCTAGTGTGCAATAGGCTCGGAAATCATTTTGGGCACACTTGATGGAACTCATTGGTGACGTTGGTCTAGTGGAACCTCGTTTCGGTCTGTTTGGAGATAGTGCTAATCTCGAGACAAGATAGGTGTGCAGTTTGAGCCGAATGTGCAATAGGCTTGAAAATCATTATAGGCGCACCCGATGGAACTCCTAGGTGACGTGCGTCAAGTGGAAGCTCACTTCGGTCCGCTTGGAGATAATTTTAATCTAGAAGCAAGATAGGTGCACGGTTTGTGCCAAGCGTAGCATTGGCTCAGAAATCAGTTTGGATGCATCTGATTGTACTCCTACGTGATGTGGTTCGAGTAGAAGCTCGATTCGGTCCGTTTAGAGACAGTGTTATTATCAACGCAAGATTGGTGCACGGTTTGCATGGAATGTGCAATAGGCTCGAAAATTGTCTCGGGTGCACTTGATGGAACTACTAGGTGACTTGGGTCAAGTGGAAGCTCGTTTCAGTCCGTTTGGAGATAGTCTTAATCTCTGGACAAGATTGGTGCACAGATTGGGACAGACATGCCATAGGCTCAGAAATCATTTTGGGCACAAACGATGGAACTTCTAGGTGACGTGGGTCAAATGGAAGCTCGTTTCGGTCTCTTTGGAGATTGTGCTATTCTTGACATAAAATAGGTGCACGGTTTGTGCTGAACGTGCAATAGGCTTGGAAAACATTTTGGGCGCACCTGATGGAACTCCAAGGTGACGTGGGTCAAGTGGAAGCTCGCTTTTGTCCGCTTGGAGATAGTGTTAATCTTGACCCAAGATAGTTGCACGGTTTTGGACGAACGTGGCATAGGCTCCGAAATCATTTTGGATACATCAGATGGAACTGCTAGGTGACGTGGGTCAAATGGAAGCTCATTTCGGTCTCTTTGGAGATAATGTTAATCTAGACACAAGATAGGTGCACGGTTTGCGTTGAACTTGCAATGAGCTCGGAAATCGTTCTGGGCGCACCCGATGAAACTGCTAGGTGACGTGGGTCAAGTGGAAAGTCGTTTCAGTCCACTTAGAGACGGTGTTAATCACGACACAACAAAGGTGCACGGTTTGGGAAGAACGTGCACGGGCTCTGAAAATCATTTTGGATACACCAGATGGAACTCCTAGGTGACGTGGGCCAAATAGAAGCTTGTATTAGTCCGTTTGGAGATAGTGTCAATCTCGACGCAAGATAGGTGCACGGTTTGCACCAAACGTCCAATAAGCTCAAAAATCATATTTGGGCACACCCGATGAAACTCCTAGGTGATGTGGGTCAAGTGGAAGCTCGCTTCGGTCTACATGGAGATGGTGTTAGTCTTAACATCAGTTAGGTGCATGGTTTGCGCCAAATGAACCACAGGCACAGAAATCTTTTTGGCTGCACTCGATGGACCTCCTAGGTGATGTGGGTCAAATGGAATCTTGTTTTGGTCCATTTGGAGATAATGTCAATCTCCACGCAAGATAGGTTCACGGTTTGCGCCCAGTGTGCAATAGGCTCAGAAATCATTTTGGGCACACTCGATGGAACTCCTTGGTGACGTTGGTCTAGTGGAACCTCGTTTTGGTCTATTTAGAGATAGTGTTAGTCTTAGCACAACATAGGTGCACGGTTTGGGACGAACGTACCACAGGCTCGTATCGTTTTGGGTACACCCGACGGAACTTCTAGATGACATCGATCATATGGAAGCTCGTTTCAGTCTCTTTGGACATAGTTCTAAGCTCGACGCAAGATAGGTGCACAGTTTGCGCCAAACATACAATTGACCCAAAAATCATTTTGGGCACACCTGATGGAACTCATATGTGACGTGCGTTAAGTGGAAGCTCATTTTGGTCCGTCTAGAGATAGTTTTAATCATGGCACAACATAGGTGCACAGTTTGGGACGAACGTGCCATAGGCTCCGAAGTCATTTTGGATACACCAATTGGAACTCCTAGGTGACGTGGGTCAAATAGAAGCTCGTATTTGTCCGTTTGGAGATAGTGTTAATCTCATCGCAACATAGGTGCACGGTTTGGAATGAACGCACCATAGGCTCATAAATCATTTTGGGTACACCCGATGGAACTCCTAGGTGACGTAAGTCAAGCGGAAGCTCGTTTCGGTCCATTTGGAGATAGTGTTAATCTCGGCGCAAGATAGGTGCACGGATTGGGACGAATATACTATAAGCACATAAATTGTTTTTGGCACACACTAGGAACTCCTAGGTGACGCGAGTCAAATGGAGGCTCGTTTCAGTCTCTTTGGAGATTGTGCTAATCTCAAGACAAGATAGGTGCACGGTTTGAGCTGAATATGCAATAGGCTTGAAAATCATTTCAGGCGCACCCGATGGAACTCCTAGGTGACGTGCATCATGTGGAAGCTCACTTCGGTCCGCTTGGAGATAATGTTAATCTCGAAGCAAGATAGGTGCACGGTTTGTGCCAAGCGTAGCATTGGCTCAGAAATCAGTTTGGATGCACCTGATTGTACTCCTGTGTGATGTGGTTCGAGTAGAAGCTTGATTCGGTCCGTTTGGAGACAGTGTTATTCTCAACGCAAGATTGGTGCACGGTTTGCATGGAACGTGCAATAGGCTCGGAAATTGTTTTGGGTGCACTTGATGGAACTACTAGGTGACTTGGGTGAAGTGGACGCTCATTTCAGTCTATTTGGAGATAGTCTTAATCTCTGGACAAGATTGGTGCACAGATTGGGACAGACATGCCATAGGCTCAGAAATGATTTTGGGCACAAACGATGGAACTTTTAGGTGACGTGGGTCAAATGGAAGCTCGTTTCGGTCTCTTTGGAGATTGTGCTATTCTCGACATAAAATAGGTGCACGATTTGTGCTGAACGTGCAATAGGCTTGGAAAATATTTTGGGCGCACCTGATGGAACTCCTAGGTGACGTGGGTCAAGTGGAAGCTCGCTTCGGTCCGCTTGGAGATAGTGTTAATCTCGACCCTAGATAGTTGCACAGTTTTGGACGAAACGACTTGGAAAACATTCGGCTCAAACCGCACACCTATCTTGTATCGAGATTAGCACAATCTCCAAAGAGACTGAAACGAGCCTCCATTTGACCCGAGTCACCTAGGAGTTCCTAGGGTGTGCCCAAAACAATTTCTGTGCTTATAGTATATTCCTCCCAATCCGTGCACCTATCTCGCGCCGAGATTAACACTATCTCCAAATGGACCGAAACGAGCTTTCACTTGACTTACGTCACCTAGGAGTTCCATGGGGTGTACCCAAAATGATTTCTCGGCGTGCTCCTGAAATGATTTTCAGGAGTTCCATTGGATACATGATTTTCAGGAGTATCCAATGCAAAATCTATTTGGAGATAGTGTTAATCTCGGCGTGAGATAGGTGCATGGATTGGGAGGAATATACTATAAGCACAGAAATTGTTTTGGGCACACCCTAGGAAACTCCTAGGTGACGCGGGTCAAATGGAGGCTCGTTTCAGTCTCTTTGGAGATTGTGCTAATCTCGAGACAAGATAGGTGTGTGGTTTGAGCCGAATGTGCAATAGGCTTGAAAATTATTTTAGGCGCACCCGATGGAACTCCTAGGTGACGTGCGTCAAGTGGAAGCTCACTTCGGTCTGCTTGGAGATAATATTAATCTCGAAGCAAGATAGGTGCACGGTTTGCGCAAGCGTCGCATTGGCTCAGAAATCAGTTTGGATGCACCTGATTGTAGTCCTACGTGATGTGGTTCGAGTAGAAGCTCGATTCGGTCCGTTTGGAGACAGTGTTATTCTCAACGCAAGATTGGTGCACGGTTTGCTTGGAATGTGCAATAGGCTCGGAAATTGTCTCGGGTGCACTTGATGGAACTACTAGGTGACTTAGGTCAAGTGGAAGCTCGTTTCAGTCCGTTTGGAGATAGTCTTAATCTCTGGACAAGATTGGTGCACAGATTGGGACAGACATGCCATAGGCTCAGAAATCATTTTGGGCACAAACGATGGAACTTCTAGGTGACGTGGGTCAAATGGAAGCTCGTTTCGGTCTCTTTGGAGATTGTGCTATTCTTGACATAAAATAGGTGCACGGTTTTGTGCTGAACGTGCAATAGGCTTGGAAAACATTTTGGGCGCACCTGATGGAACTCCAAGGTGACGTGGGTCAAGTGGAAGCTCGCTTTTGTCCGCTTGGAGATAGTGTTAATCTTGACCCAAGATAGTTGCACGGTTTTGGACAAACGTGGCATAGGCTCCGAAATCATTTTGGATACATCAGATGGAACTTCTAGGTGACGTGGGTCAAATGGAAGCTCCTTTCGGTCTCTTTGGAGATAATGTTAATCTAGACACAAGATAGGTGCACGATTTGCGTTGAACTTGCAATGAGCTCGAAAATCGTTCTGGGCGCACCCGATGAAACTGCTAGGTGACGTGGGTCAAGTGGAAAGTCGTTTCAGTCCACTTAGAGACGGTGTTAATCACGGCACAACAAAGGTGCACGGTTTGGGAAGAACATGCACGGGCTCTTAAAATCATTTTGGATACACCAGATGGAACTCCTAGGTGATGTGGGCTAAATAGAAGCTCGTATTAGTCCGTTTGGAGAGAGTGTCAATCTCGACGCAAGATAGGTGCATGGTTTGCACCGAACGTCCAATAAGCTCAAAAATCATATTTGGGCACACCCGATGAAACTCCTAGGTGATGTGGGTCAAGTGGAAGCTCGCTTCGGTCTACATGGAGATGGTGTTAGTCTTAACATCAGTTAGGTGCATGGTTTGCGCCGAATGAACCACAGGCACAAAAATCTTTTTGGCTGCACTCGATGGACCTCCTAGGTGATGTGGGTCAAATGGAATCTTGTTTTGGTCCATTTGGAGATAATGTCAATCTCCACGCAAGATAGGTTCACGGTTTGCGCCTAGTGTGCAATGGGCTCGGAAATCATTTTGGGCACACTCGATGGAACTCCTTGGTGACGTTGGTCTAGTGGAACCTCGTTTCGGTCTATTTAGAGATAGTGTTAGTCTTAGCACAACATAGGTGCACGGTTTGGGACGAACGTACCACAGGCTCGTATCGTTTTGGGTACACCCGACGGAACTTCTAGATGACATCGATCATATGGAAGCTCGTTTCAGTCTCTTTGGAGATAGTTCTAAGCTCGACGCAAGATAGGTGCACAGTTTGCGCCAAACATACAATTGACCCAAAAATCGTTTTGGGCACACCTGATGGAACTCATATGTGACGTGCGTTAAGTGGAAGCTCATTTTGGTCCGTCTAGAGATAGTTTTAATCATGGCACAACATAGGTGCACAGTTTTGGACGAACGTGCCATAGACTCCGAAATCATTTTGGATACACCATATGGAACTCCTAGGTGACGTGGGTCAAATAGAAGCTCGTATTTGTCCGTTTGGAGATAGTGTTAATCTCAGCGCAACATAGGTGCGGAATGAACGCACCATAAGCTCATAAATCATTTTGGGTACACCCGATGAAACTCCTAGGTGACGTAAGTCAAGCGGAAGCTTGTTTCGGTCCATTTGGAGATAGTGTTAATCTCGGCGCAAGATAGGTGCACGGATTGGGACGAATATACTATAAGCACATAATTGTTTTGGGCACACACTAGGAACTCCTAGGTGACGCGAGTCAAATGGAGGCTTGTTTCAGTCTCTTTGGAGATTATGCTAATCTCGAGACAAGATAGGTGCACGGTTTGAGCTGAATGTGCAATAGGCTTGAAAATCATTTCAGGCGCACCCGATGGAACTCCTAGGTGACGTGCATCATGTGCAAGCTCACTTCGGTCCGCTTGGAGATAATGTTAATCTCAAAGCAAGATAGGTGCACGGTTTGTGCCAAGCGTAGCATTGGCTCAGAAATCAGTTTGGATGCACCTGATTGTACTCCTGTGTGATGTGGTTCGAGTAGAAGCTTGATTCGGTCCGTTTGGAGACAGTGTTATTCTCAACGCAAGATTGGTGCACGGTTTGCATGGAACATGCAATAGGCTCGGAAATTGTTTCGGGTGCACTTGATGGAACTACTAGGTGACTTGGGTGAAGTGGAAGCTCGTTTCAGTCCATTTGGAGATAGTCTTAATCTCTGGACAAGATTGGTGCACAGATTGGGACAGACATGCCATAGGCTCAGAAATGATTTTGGGCACAAACGATGGAACTTTTAGGTGACGTGGGTCAAATGGAAGCTCGTTTCGGTCTCTTTGGAGATTGTGCTATTCTCGACATAAAATAGGTGCACGATTTGTGCTGAACGCTTGGAAAATATTTTGGGCGCACCTCATGGAACTCCTAGGTGACGTGGGTCAAGTGGAAGCTCGCTTCGGTCCGCTTGGAGATAGTGTTAATCTCGACCCTAGATAGTTGCACGGTTTTGGACGAAACGACTTGGAAAACATTCGGCTCAAACCATGCACCTATCTTGTATCGAGATTAGCACAATCTCCAAGAGACTGAAACGAGCCTCCATTTGACCCGAGTCACCTAGGAGTTCCTAGGGTGTGCCCAAAACAATTTCTGTGCTTATAGTATATTCCTCCCAATCCGTGCACCTATCTCGCGCCGAGATTAACACTATCTCCAAATTGACCGAAACGAGCTTTCACTTGACTTACGTCACCTAGGAGTTCCATGGGGTGTACCCAAAATGATTTCTCGGCGTGCTCCTGAAATGATTTTCAGGAGTTCCATTGGATACATGATTTTCAGGAGTATCCAATGCAAAATCTATTTGGAGATAGTGTTAATCTCGGCGCGAGATAGGTGCATGGATTGGGAGGAATATACTATAAGCAGAGAAATTGTTTTGGGCACACCCTAGGAACTCCTAGGTGACGCTGGTCAAATGGAGGCTCGTTTCAGTCTCTTTGGAGATTGTGCTAATCTCGAGACAAGATAGGTGTGTGGTTTGAGCCGAATGTGCAATAGGCTTGAAAATCATTTTAGGCGCACCCGATGGAACTCCTAGGTGATAATATTAATCTCGAAGCAAGATAGGTGCACGGTTTGCGGCAAGCGTCGCATTGGCTCAGAAATCAGTTTGGATGCACCTGATTGTAGTCCTACGTGATGTGGTTTGAGTAGAAGCTCGATTCGGTCCGTTTGGAGACAATGTTATTCTCAACGCAAGATTGGTGCACGGTTTGCATGGAACAAATAGGCTCAGAAATTGTTTCGGGTGCACTTGATGGAACTACTAGGTGACTTGGGTCAGGTGGAAGCTCGTTTCAGTCCGTTTGGAGATAGTTTTAATCTCTGGACAAGATTGGTGCATAGATTGGGACAGACATGCCATAGGCTCAGAAATCATTTTGGGCACAAATGATGGAACTTCTAGGTGACATGGGTCAAATGGAAGCTCGTTTCGGTCTCTTTGGAGATTGTGCTATTCTCGACATAAAATAGGTGCACGGTTTGTGCTGAACGTGCAATAGGCTTGGAAAACATTTTGGGCGCACCTGATGGAACTCCTAGGTGACGTGGGTCAAGTGGAAGCTCGCTTCGGTCCGCTTGGAGATAGTGTTAATCTCGACCCTAGATAGTTGCACAGTTTTGGACGAAATGACTTGGAAAACATTCGGCTCAAACCGCGCACCTATCTTGTATCGAGATTAGCACAATCTCCAAAGAGACTGAAACGAGCCTCCATTTGACCCGAGTCACCTAGGAGTTCCTAGGGTGTGCCCAAAACAATTTCTGTGCTTATAGTATATTCCTCCCAATCCGTGCACCTATCTCGCGCCGAGATTAACACTATCTCCAAATGGACCGAAACGAGCTTTCACTTGACTTACGTCACCTAGGAGTTCCATGGGGTGTACCCAAAATGATTTCTCGGCGTGCTCCTGAAATGATTTTCAGGAGTTCCATTGGATACATGTTTTTCAGGAGTATCCAACGCAAAATCTATTTGGAGATAGTGTTAATCTCGGCGCGAGATAGGTGCATGGATTGGGAGGAATATACTATAAGCACAGAAATTGTTTTGGGCACACCCTAGGAAACTCCTAGGTGACGCGGGTCAAATGGAGGCTCGTTTCAGTCTCTTTGGAGATTGTGCTAATCTCGAGACAAGATAGGTGTGTGGTTTGAGCCGAATGTGCAATAGGCTTGAAAATCATTTTAGGCGCACCCGATGGAACTCCTAGGTGACGTGCATCAAGTGGAAGCTCACTTCGGTCTGCTTGGAGATAATATTAATCTCGAAGCAAGATAGGTGCACGGTTTGCGGCAAGCGTCGCATTGGCTCAGAAATCAGTTTGGATGCACCTGATTGTAGTCCTACGTGATGTGGTTCGAGTAGAAGCTCGATTCGGTTCGTTTGGAGACAGTGTTATTCTCAACGCAAGATTGGTGCACGGTTTGCTTGGAATGTGCAATAGGCTCGGAAATTGTCTCGGGTGCACTTGATGGAACTACTAGGTGACTTAGGTCAAGTGGAAGCTCGTTTCAGTCCGTTTGGAGATAGTCTTAATCTCTGGACAAGATTGGTGCATAGATTGGGACAGACATGCCATAGGCTCAGAAATCATTTTGGGCACAAACGATGGAACTTCTAGGTGACGTGGTTCAAATGGAAGCTCGTTTCGGTCTCTTTGGAGATTGTGCTATTCTTGACATAAAATAGGTGCACGGTTTGTGCTGAACGTGCAATAGGCTTGGAAAACATTTTGGGCGCACCTGATGGAACTCCAAGGTGACGTGGGTCAAGTGGAAGCTCGCTTTTGTCCGCTTGGAGATAGTGTTAATCTTGACCCAAGATAGTTGCACGGTTTTGGACGAACGTGGCATAGGCTCCGAAATCATTTTGGATACATCAGATGGAACTGCTAGGTGACGTGGGTCAAATGGAAGCTCCTTTCGGTCTCTTTGGAGATAATGTTAATCTAGATACAAGATAGGTGCACGGTTTGCGTTGAACTTGCAATGAGCTCGGAAATCGTTCTGGGCGCACCCGATGAAACTGCTAGGTGACGTGGGTCAAGTGGAAAGTCGTTTCAGTCCACTTAGAGACGGTGTTAATCACGGCACAACAAAGGTGCACGGTTTGGGAAGAACATGCACGGGCTCTAAAAATCATTTTGGATACACCAGATGGAACTCCTAGGTGATGTGGGCTAAATAGAAGCTCGTATTAGTCCGTTTGGAGAGAGTGTCAATCTCGACGCAAGATAGGTGCATGGTTTGCACCGAACGTCCAATAAGCTCAAAAATCATATTTGGGCACACCCGATGAAACTCCTAGGTGATGTGGGTCAAGTGGAAGCTCGCTTCGGTCTACATGGAGATGGTGTTAGTCTTAACATCAGTTAGGTGCCTGGTTTGCGCCGAATGAACCACAGGCACAAAAATCTTTTTGGCTGCACTCGATGGACCTCCTAGGTGATGTGGGTCAAATGGAATCTTGTTTTGGTCCATTTGGAGATAATGTTAATCTCCACGCAAGATAGGTTCACGGTTTGCGCCTAGTGTGCAATGGGCTCGGAAATCATTTTGGGCACACTCGATGGAACTCCTTGGTGACGTTGGTCTAGTGGAACCTCGTTTCGGTCTATTTAGAGATAGTGTTAGTCTTAGCACAACATAGGTGCACGGTTTGGGACGAACGTACCACAGGCTCGTATCGTTTTGGGTACACCCGACGGAACTTCTAGATGACATCGATCATATGGAAGCTCGTTTCAGTCTCTTTGGAGATAGTTCTAAGCTCGACGCAAGATAGGTGCACAGTTTGCGCCAAACATACAATTGACCCAAAAATCGTTTTGGGCACACCTGATGGAACTCATATGTGACGTGCGTTAAGTGGAAGCTCATTTTGGTCCGTCTAGAGATAGTTTTAATCATGCACAACATAGGTGCACAGTTTTGGACGAACGTGCCATAGACTCCGAAATCATTTTGGATACACCATATGGAACTCCTAGGTGACGTGGGTCAAATAGAAGCTCATATTTGTCCGTTTGGAGATAGTGTTAATCTCAGCGCAACATAGGTGCACGGTTTGGAATGAACGCACCATAGGCTCATAAATCATTTTGGGTACACCCGATGGAACTCCTAGGTGACGTAAGTCAAGCGGAAGCTTGTTTCGGTCCATTTGGAGATAGTGTTAATCTCGGCGCAAGATAGGTGCACGGATTGGGACGAATATACTATAAGCACATAATTGTTTTGGGCACACACTAGGAACTCCTAGGTGACGCGAGTCAAATGGAGGCTCGTTTCAGTCTCTTTGGAGATTGTGCTAATCTCGAGACAAGATAGGTGCACGGTTTGAGCTGAATGTGCAATAGGCTTGAAAATCATTTCAGGCCCACCCGATGGAACTCCTAGGTGACGTGCATCATGTGGAAGCTCACTTCGGTCCGCTTGGAGATAATGTTAATCTCGAAGCAAGATAGGTGCACGGTTTGTGCCAAGCGTAGCATTGGCTCAGAAATCAGTTTGGATGCACCTGATTGTACTCCTGTGTGATGTGGTTCGAGTAGAAGCTTGATTCGGTCCGTTTGGAGACAGTGTTATTCTCAAGCAAGATTGGTGCACGGTTTGCATGGAACATGCAATAGGCTCAGAAATTGTTTCGGGTGCACTTGATGGAACTACTAGGTGACTTGGGTGAAGTGGAAGCTCGTTTCAGTCCATTTGGAGATAGTCTTAATCTCTGGACAAGATTGGTGCACAGATTGGGACAGACATGCCATAGGCTCAGAAATGATTTTGGGCACAAACGATGGAACTTTTAGGTGACGTGGGTCAAATGGAAGCTCGTTTTGGTCTCTTTGGAGATTGTGCTATTCTCGACATAAAATAGGTGCACGATTTGTGCTGAACGCTTGGAAAATATTTTGGGCGCACCTGATGGAACTCCTAGGTGACGTGGGTCAAGTGGAAGCTCGCTTCGGTCCGCTTGGAGATAGTGTTAATCTCGACCCTAGATAGTTGCACGGTTTTGGACGAAACGACTTGGAAAACATTCGGCTCAAACCACGCACCTATCTTGTATCGAGATTAGCACAATCTCCAAAGAGACTGAAACGAGCCTCCATTTGACCCGAGTCACCTAGGAGTTCCTAGGGTGTGCCCAAAACAATTTCTGTGCTTATAGTATATTCCTCCCAATCCGTGCACCTATCTCGCGCCGAGATTAACACTATCTCCAAATGGACCGAAACGAGCTTTCACTTGACTTACGTCACCTAGGAGTTCCATGGGGTGTACCCAAAATGATTTCTCGGCGTGCTCCTGAAATTATTTTTAGGAGTTCCATTGGATACATGATTTTCAGGAGTATCCAATGCAAAATCTATTTGGAGATAGTGTTAATCTCGGCGCGAGATAGGTGCATGGATTGGGAGGAATATACTATAAGCACAGAAATTGTTTTGGGCACACCCTAGGAACTCCTAGGTGACGCTAGTCAAATGGAGGCTCGTTTCAGTCTCTTTGGAGATTGTGCTAATCTCGAGACAAGATAGGTGTGCGGTTTGAGCCGAATGTGCAATAGGCTTGAAAATCATTTTAGGCGCACCCGATGGAACTCCTAGGTGATAATATTAATCTCGAAGCAAGATAGGTGCACGGTTTGCGGCAAGCGTCGCATTGGCTCAGAAATCAGTTTGGATGCACCTGATTGTAATCCTACGTGATGTGGTTTGAGTAGAAGCTCGATTCGGTCCGTTTGGAGACAATGTTATTCTCAATGCAAGATTGGTGCACGGTTTGCATGGAACAAATAGGCTCAGAAATTGTTTCGGGTGCACTTGATGGAACTACTAGGTGACTTGGGTCAGGTGGAAGCTCGTTTCAGTCCGTTTGGAGATAGTTTTAATCTCTGGACAAGATTGGTGCATAGATTGGGACAGACATGCCATAGGCACAGAAATCATTTTGGGCACAAATGATGGAACTTCTAGGTGACGTGGGTCAAATGGAAGCTCGTTTCGGTCTCTTTGGAGATTGTGCTATTCTCGACATAAAATAGGTGCACGGTTTGTGCTGAACGTGCAATAGGCTTGGAAAACATTTTGGGCGCACCTGATGGAACTCTGAGGTGACGTGGGTCAAGTGGAAGCTCGCTTCGGTCCGCTTGGAGATAGTGTTAATCTCGACCTTAGATAGTTGCACAGTTTTGGACGAACGTGGCATAGGCTCCGAAATCGTTTTGGATACATCAGATGGAACTGCTAGGTGACGTGGGTCAAATGGAAGCTCATTTTCGTCTCTTTGGAGATAATGTTAATCTAGACACAAGATAGGTGCACGGTTTGCGTTGAACTTGCAATGGGCTCGAAAATCGTTCTGTGCGCACCTGATGAAACTGCTTGGTGACGTGGGTCAAGTGGAAAGTCATTTCAGTCCACTTAGAGACGGCGTTAATCACGGCACAACAAAGGTGCACGGTTTGGGATGAACATGCACGGGCTCCGAAAATCATTTTGGATACACCAGATGGAACTCCTAGGTGACGTGGGCCAAATAGAAGCTCGTATTAGTCCGTTTGGAGATAGTGTCAATCTCGACGCAAGATAGGTGCACGGTTTGCACCGAACGTCCAATAAGCTCAAAAATCATTTTGGGCACACCCGATAAAACTCCTAGGTGACGTGGGTCAAGTGGAAGCCCGCTTCGGTCTACATGGAGACGGTGTTAGTCTTAACGTCAGTTAGGTGCATGGTTTGCGCCGAATGAACCACAGGCACAGAAATCTTTTTTTGCTGCACTTGATGGACCTCCTAGGTGATGTGGGGTCAAATGGAATCTTGTTTTGGTCCATTTGGAGATAATGTCAATCTCCACGCAAGATAGGTTCACGGTTTGCGCCCAATGTGCAATAGGCTCGGAAATCATTTTGGGCACACTCGATGGAACTCCTTGGTGACGTTGGTCTAGTGGAACCTCGTTTCGGTCTGTTTGGAGATAGTGTTAGTCTTAGCACAACATAGGTGCACGGTTTGGGACGAACGTATCACAGGCTCGTATCATTTTGGGTACACCCGACGGAACTTCTAGATGACGTCGATCATATGGAAGCTCGTTTCAGTCTCTTTGGAGATAGTTCTAACCTCGACGCAAGATAGGTGCACAGTTTGCGCCAAACATACAATTGACCCGAAAATCGTTTTGGGCACACCTGACGGAACTCATAGGTGACGTGCGTTAAGTGGAACCTCATTTTGGTCCGTCTAGAGATAGTGTTAATCATGGCACAACATAGGTGCACGGTTTGGGACGAACATGCCATAGGCTCAGAAATCATTTTGGGTACACCCGATGGAACTCCTAGGTGATGTAAGTCAAGCAGAAGCTCGTTTCGGTCCATTTGGAGATAGTGTTAATCTCAGCGCAACATAGGTGCACGGTTTGGAATGAACGCACCATAGGCTCATAAATCATTTTGGGTACACCCGATGGAACTCCTAGGTGACGTAAGTCAAGCGGAAGCTTGTTTCGGTCCATTTGGAGATAGTGTTAATCTCGGCGCAAGATAGGGTGCACGGATTGGGACGAATATACTATAAGCACATAAATTGTTTTGGGCACACACTAGGAACTCCTAGGTGACGCGAGTCAAATGGAGGCTCGTTTCAGTCTCTTTGGAGATTGTGCTAATCTCGAGACAAGATAGGTGCATGGTTTGAGCTGAATGTGCAATAGGCTTGAAAATCATTTCAGGCGCACCCGATGGAACTCCTAGGTGACGTGCATCATGTGGAAGCTCACTTCGGTCCGCTTGGAGATAATGTTAATCTCGAAGCAAGATAGGTGCACGGTTTGTGCCAAGCGTAGCATTGGCTCAGAAATCAGTTTGGATGCACCTGATTGTACTCTTGTGTGATGTGGTTCGAGTAGAAGCTTGATTCGGTCCGTTTGGAGACAGTGTTATTCTCAACGCAAGATTGGTGCACGGTTTGCATGGAACGTGCAATAGGCTCAGAAATTGTTTCGGGTGCACTTGATGGAACTACTAGGTGACTTGGGTGAAGTGGAAGCTCATTTCAGTCCATTTGGAGATAGTCTTAATCTCTGGACAAGATTGGTGCACAGATTGGGACAGACATGCTAGAAATGATTTTGGGCACAAACGATGGAACTTTTAGGTGACGTGGGTCAAATGGAAGCTCGTTTCGGTCTCTTTGGAGATTGTGCTATTCTCGACATAAAATAGGTGCACGATTTGTGCTGAACGTGCAATAGGCTTGGAAAATATTTTGGGCGCACCTGATGGAACTCCTAGGTGACGTGGGTCAAGTGGAAGCTCGCTTCGGTCCGCTTGGAGATAGTGTTAATCTCGACCCTAGATAGTTGCACGGTTTTGGATGAAACGACTTGGAAAACATTCGGCTCAAACCGCGCACCTATCTTGTATCGAGATTAGCACAATCTCCAAAGAGACTGAAACGAGCCTCCATTTGACCCGAGTCACCTAGGAGTTCCTAGGGTGTGCCCAAAACAATTTATGTGCTTATAGTATATTCCTCCCAATCCGTGCACCTATCTCGCGCCGAGATTAACACTATCTCCAAATGGACCGAAACGAGCTTTTCACTTGACTTACGTCACCTAGGAGTTCCATGGGGTGTACCCAAAATGATTTCTCGGCGTGCTCCTGAAATGATTTTCAGGAGTTCCATTGGATACATGATTTTCAGGAGTATCCAATGCAAAATCTATTTGGAGATAGTGTTAATCTCGGCGCGAGATAGGTGCATGGATTGGGAGGAATATACTATAAGCACAGAAATTGTTTTGGGCACACCCTAGGAACTCCTAGGTGACGCTGGTCAAATGGAGGCTCGTTTCAGTCTCTTTGGAGATTGTGCTAATCTCGAGACAAGATAGGTGTGCGGTTTGAGCCAAATGTGCAATAGGCTTGAAAATCATTTTAGGCGCACCCGATGGAACTCCTAGGTGATAATATTAATCTCGAAGCAAGATAGGTGCACGGTTTGCGGCAAGCGTCGCATTGGCTCAGAAAATCAGTTTGGATGCACCTGATTGTAGTCCTACGTGATGTGGTTCGAGTAGAAGCTCGATTCGGTCCGTTTTTTGGAGACAATGTTATTCTCAACGCAAGATTGGTGCACGGTTTGCATGGAACAAATAGGCTCAGAAATTGTTTCGGGTGCACTTGATGGAACACTAGGTGACTTGGGTCAGGTGGAAGCTCGTTTCAGTCCGTTTGGAGATAGTTTTAATCTCTGGACAAGATTGGTGCATAGATTGGGACAGACATGCCATAGGCTCAGAAATCATTTTGGGCACAAATGATGGAACTTCTAGGTGACGTGGGTCAAATGGAAGCTCGTTTTTGGTCTCTTTGGAGATTGTGCTATTCTCGACATAAAATAGGTGCACGGTTTGTGCTGAACGTGCAATAGGCTTGGAAAACATTTTGGGCGCACCTGATGGAACTCTGAGGTGACGTGGGTCAAGTGGAAGCTCGTTTCGGTCCGCTTGGAGATAGTGTTAATCTCGACCTTAGATAGTTGCACGGTTTTGGACGGACGTGGCATAGGCTCCGAAATCGTTTTGGATACATCAGATGGAACTGCTAGGTGACGTGGGTCAAATGGAAGCTCATTTTCGTCTCTTTGGAGATAATGTTAATCTAGACACAAGATAGGTGCACGGTTTGCGTTGAACTTGCAATGGGCTCGAAAATCGTTCTGTGCGCACCTGATGAAACTGCTTGGTGACGTGGGTCAAGTGGAAAGTCATTTCAGTCCACTTAGAGACGGCGTTAATCACGGCGCAACAAAGGTGCACGGTTTGAGATGAACATGCACGGGCTCCGAAAATCATTTTGGATACACCAGATGGAACTCCTAGGTGACGTGGGCCAAATAGAAGCTCGTATTAGTCCGTTTGGAGATAGTGTCAATCTCGACGCAAGATAGGTGCACGGTTTGCACCGAATGTCCAATAAGCTCAAAAATCATTTTGGGCACACCCGATGAAACTCCTAGGTTACGTGGGTCAAGTGGAAGCCCGCTTCGGTCTACATGGAGACGGTGTTAGTCTTAACGTCAGTTAGGTGCATGGTTTGCGCCGAATGAACCACAGGCACAAAAATCTTTTTGCTGCACTTGATGGACCTCCTAGGTGATGTGGGTCAAATGGAATCTTGTTTTGGTCCATTTGGAGATAATGTCAATCTCCACGCAAGATAGGTTCACGGTTTGCGCCCAATGTGCAATAGGCTCGGAAATCATTTTGGGCACACTCGATGGAACTCCTTGGTGACGTTGGTCTAGTGGAACCTCGTTTCGGTCTGTTTGGAGATAGTGTTAGTCTTAGCACAACATAGGTGCACGGTTTGGGACGAAAGTATCACAGGCTCGTATCGTTTTGGGTACACCCGATGGAACTTCTAGATGACGTCGATCATATGGAAGCTCGTTTCAGTCTGTTTGGAGATAGTTCTAACCTCGACGCAAGATAGGTGCACAGTTTGCGCCAAACATACAATTGACCCGAAAATCATTTTGGGCACACCTGACGGAACTCATAGGTGACGTGCGTTAAGTGGAACCTCATTTTGGTCCGTCTAGAGATAGTGTTAATCATGGCACAACATAGGTGCACGGTTTGGGACGAACGTGCCATAGGCTCAGAAATCATTTTGGGTACACCCGATGGAACTCCTAGGTGATGTAAGTCAAGCAGAAGCTCGTTTCGGTCTATTTGGAGATAGTGTTAATCTCAGCGCAACATAGGTGCACGGTTTGGAATGAACGCACCATAGGCTCATAAATCATTTTGGGTACACCCGATGGAACTCCTAGGTGACGTAAGTCAAGCGGAAGCTTGTTTCGGTCCATTTGGAGATAGTGTTAATCTCGGCGCAAGATAGGTGCACGGATTGGGACGAATATACTATAAGCACATAAATTGTTTTGGGCACACACTAGGAACTCCTAGGTGACGCGAGTCAAATGGAGGCTCGTTTCAGTCTCTTTGGAGATTGTGCTAATCTCGAGACAAGGTAGGTGCACGGTTTGAGCTGAATGTGCAATAGGCTTGAAAATCATTTCAGGCGCACCCGATGGAACTCCTAGGTGACGTGCATCATGTGGAAGCTCACTTCGCTCCGCTTGGAGATAATGTTAATCTCGAAGCAAGATAGGTGCACGGTTTGTGCCAAGCGTAGCATTGGCTCAGAAATCAGTTTGGATGCACCTGATTGTACTCCTGTGTGATGTGGTTCGAGTAGAAGCTTGATTCGGTCCGTTTGGAGACAGTGTTATTCTCAACGCAAGATTGGTGCACGGTTTGCATGGAACGTGCAATAGGCTCGGAAATTGTTTCGGGTGCACTTGATGGAACTACTAGGTGACTTGGGTGAAGTGGAAGCTCGTTTCAGTCCATTTGGAGATAGTCTTAATCTCTGGACAAGATTGGTGCACAGATTGGGACAGACATGCTAGAAATGATTTTGGGCACAAACGATGGAACTTTTAGGTGACGTGGGTCAAATGGAAGCTCGTTTCGGTCTCTTTGGAGATTGTGCTATTCTCGACATAAAATAGGTGCACGATTTGTGCTGAACGTGCAATAGGCTTGGAAAATATTTTGGGCGCACCTGATGGAACTCCTAGGTGACGTGGGTCAAGTGGAAGCTCGCTTCGGTCCTTTGAGATAGTGTTAATCTCGACCCTAGATAGTTGCACGGTTTTGGACGAAACAACTTGGAAAACATTCGGCTCAAACCGCGCACCTATCTTGTATCGAGATTAGCACAATCTCCAAAGAGACTGAAACGAGCCTCCATTTGACCCGAGTCACCTAGGAGTTCCTAGGGTGTGCCCAAAACAATTTATGTGCTTATAGTATATTCCTCCCAATCCGTGCACCTATCTCGCGCCGAGATTAACACTATCTCCAAATGGACCGAAACGAGCTTTCACTTGACTTACGTCACCTAGGAGTTCCATGGGGTGTACCCAAAATGATTTCTCTGCGTGCTCCTGAAATGATTTTCAGGAGTTCCATTGGATACATGATTTTCAGGAGTATCCAATGCAAAATCTATTTGGAGATAGTGTTAATCTCGGCGCGAGATAGGTGCATGGATTGGGAGGAATATACTATAAGCACAGAAATTGTTTTGGGCACACCCTAGGAACTCCTAGGTGACGCTGGTCAAATGGAGGCTCGTTTCAGTCTCTTTGGAGATTGTGCTAATCTCGAGACAAGATAGGTGTGCGGTTTGAGCCAAATGTGCAATAGGCTTGAAAATCATTTTAGGCGCACCCGATGGAACTCCTAGGTGATAATATTAATCTCGAAGCAAGATAGGTGCACGGTTTGCGGCAAGCGTCGCATTGGCTCAGAAATCAGTTTGGATGCACCTGATTGTAGTCCTACGTGATGTGGTTCGAGTAGAAGCTCGATTCGGTCCGTTTGGAGACAATGTTATTCTCAACACAAGATTGGTGCACGGTTTGTATGGAACAAATAGGCTCAGAAATTGTTTCGGGTGCACTTGATGGAACTACTAGGTGACTTGGGTCAGGTGGAAGCTCGTTTCAGTCCGTTTGGAGATAGTTTTAATCTCTGGACAAGATTGGTGCATAGATTGGGACAGACATGCCATAGGCTCAGAAATCATTTTGGGCACAAATGATGGAACTTCTAGGTGACGTGGGTCAAATGGAAGCTCGTTTTGGTCTCTTTAGAGATTGTGCTATTCTCGACATAAAATAGGTGCACGGTTTGTGCTGAACGTGCAATAGGCTTGGAAAACATTTTGGGCGCACCTGATGGAACTCTGAGGTGACGTGGGTCAAGTGGAAGCTCGCTTCGGTCCGCTTGGAGATAGTGTTAATCTCGACCTTAGATAGTTGCACGGTTTTGGACGAACGTGGCATAGGCTCCGAAATCGTTTTGGATACATCAGATGGAACTGCTAGTGACGTGGGTCAAATGGAAGCTCATTTTCGTCTCTTTGGAGATAATGTTAATCTAGACACAAGATAGGTGCACGGTTTGCGTTGAACTTGCAATGGGCTCGAAAATCGTTCTGTGCGCACCTGATGAAACTGCTTGGTGACGTGGGTCAAGTGGAAAGTCATTTCAGTCCACTTAGAGACGGCGTTAATCACGGCGCAACAAAGGTGCACGGTTTGAGATGAACATGCACGGGCTCCCGAAAATCATTTTGGATACACCAGATGGAACTCCTAGGTGACGTGGGCCAAATAGAAGCTTGTATTAGTCCGTTCGGAGATAGTGTCAATCTCGACGCAAGATAGGTGCACGGTTTGCACCGAATGTCCAATAAGCTCAAAAATCATTTTGGGCACACCCGATGAAACTCCTAGGTGACGTGGGTCAAGTGGAAGCCCGCTTCGGTCTACATGGAGACGGTGTTAGTCTTAACGTCAGTTAGGTGCATGGTTTGCGCCGAATGAACCACAGGCACAGAAATCTTTTTTGCTGCACTTGATGGACCTCCTAGGTGATGTGGGTCAAATGGAATCTTGTTTTGGTCCATTTGGAGATAATGTCAATCTCCACGCAAGATAGGTTCACGGTTTGCGCCCAATGTGCAATAGGCTCGGAAATCATTTTGGGCACACTCGATGGAACTCCTTGGTGACGTTGGTCTAGTGGAACCTCGTTTCGGTCTGTTTGGAGATAGTGTTAGTCTTAGCACAACATAGGTGCACGGTTTGGGACGAACGTATCACAGGCTCGTATCGTTTTGGGTACACCCGATGGAACTTCTAGATGACGTCGATCATATGGAAGCTCGTTTCAGTCTCTTTGGAGATAGTTCTAACCTCGACGCAAGATAGGTGCACAGTTTGCGCCAAACATACAATTGACCCGAAAATCATTTTGGGCACACCTGACGGAACTCATAGGTGACGTGCGTTAAGTGGAACCTCATTTTGGTCCGTCTAGAGATAGTGTTAATCATGGCACAACATAGGTGCACGGTTTGGGACGAACGTGCCATAGGCTCAGAAATCATTTTGGGTACACCCGATGGAACTCCTAGGTGATGTAAGTCAAGCAGAAGCTCGTTTCGGTCTATTTGGAGATAGTGTTAATCTCAGCGCAACATAGGTGCACGGTTTGGAATGAACGCACCATAGGCTCATAAATCATTTTGGGTACACCCGATGGAACTCCTAGGTGACGTAAGTCAAGCGGAAGCTTGTTTCGGTCCATTTGGAGATAGTGTTAATCTCGGCGCAAGATAGGTGCACGGATTGGGACGAATATACTATAAGCACATAAATTGTTTTGGGCACACACTAGGAACTCCTAGGTGACGCGAGTCAAATGGAGGCTCGTTTCAGTCTCTTTGGAGATTGTGCTAATCTCGAGACAAGATAGGTGCACGGTTTGAGCTGAATGTGCAATAGGCTTGAAAATCATTTCAGGCGCACCCGATGGAACTCCTAGGTGACGTGCATCATGTGGAAGCTCACTTCGGTCCGCTTGGAGATAATGTTAATCTCGAAGCAAGATAGGTGCACGGTTTGTGCCAAGCGTAGCATTGGCTCAGAAATCAGTTTGGATGCACCTGATTGTACTCCTGTGTGATGTGGTTCGAGTAGAAGCTTGATTCGGTCCGTTTGGAGACAGTGTTATTCTCAACGCAAGATTGGTGCACGGTTTGCATGGAACGTGTAATAGGCTCGGAAATTGTTTCGGGCGCACTTGATGGAACTACTAGGTGACTTGGGTGAAGTGGAAGCTCGTTTCAGTCCATTTGGAGATAGTCTTAATCTCTGGACAAGATTGGTGCACAGATTGGGACAGACATGCTAGAAATGATTTTGGGCACAAACGATGGAACTTTTAGGTGACGTGGGTCAAATGGAAGCTCGTTTCGGTCTCTTTGGAGATTGTGCTATTCTCGACATAAAATAGGTGCACGATTTGTGCTGAACGTGCAATAGGCTTGGAAAATATTTTGGGCGCACCTGATGGAACTCCTAGGTGACGTGGGGTCAAGTGGAAGCTCGCTTCGGTCCGCTTGGAGATAGTGTTAATCTCGACCCTAGATAGTTGCACGGTTTTGGACGAAACGACTTGGAAAACATTCGGCTCAAACCGCACACCTATCTTGTATCGAGATTAGCACAATCTCCAAAGAGACTGAAACGAGCCTCCATTTGACCCGAGTCACCTAGGAGTTCCTAGGGTGTGCCCAAAACAATTTATGTGCTTATAGTATATTCCTCCCAATCCGTGCACCTATCTCGCGCCGAGATTAACACTATCTCCAAATGGACCGAAACGAGCTTTCACTTGACTTACGTCACCTAGGAGTTCCATGGGGTGTACCCAAAATGATTTCTCGGCGTGCTCCTGAAATGATTTTCAGGAGTTCCATTGGATACATGATTTTCAGGAGTATCCAATGCAAAATCTATTTGGAGATAGTGTTAATCTCGGCGCGAGATAGGTGCATGGATTGGGAGGAATATACTATAAGCACAGAAATTGTTTTGGGCACACCCTAGGAACTCCTAGCTGACGCTGGTCAAATGGAGGCTCGTTTCAGTCTCTTTGGAGATTGTGCTAATCTCGAGACAAGATAGGTGTGCGGTTTGAGCCAAATGTGCAATAGGCTTGAAAATCATTTTAGGCGCACCCGATGGAACTCCTAGGTGATAATATTAATCTCGAAGCAAGATAGGTGCACGGTTTGCGGCAAGCGTCGCATTGGCTCAGAAATCAGTTTGGATGCACCTGATTGTAGTCCTACGTGATGTGGTTCGAGTAGAAGCTCGATTCGGTCCGTTTGGAGACAATGTTATTCTCAACGCAAGATTGGTGCACGGTTTGCATGGAACAAATAGGCTCAGAAATTGTTTCGGGTGCACTTGATGGAACTACTAGGTGACTTGGGTCAGGTGGAAGCTCGTTTCAGTCCGTTTGGAGATAGTTTTAATCTCTGGACAAGATTGGTGCATAGATTGGGACAGACATGCCATAGGCTCAGAAATCATTTTGGGCACAAATGATGGAACTTCTAGGTGACGTGGGTCAAATGGAAGCTCGTTTCGGTCTCTTTGGAGATTGTGCTATTCTCGACATAAAATAGGTGCACGGTTTGTGCTGAACGTGCAATAGGCTTGGAAAACATTTTGGGCGCACCTGATGGAACTCTGAGGTGACGTGGGTCAAGTGGAAGCTCGCTTCGGTCCGCTTGGAGATAGTGTTAATCTCGACCTTAGATAGTTGCACGGTTTTGGACGAACGTGGCATAGGCTCCGAAATCGTTTTGGATACATCAGATGGAACTGCTAGGTGACGTGGGTCAAATGGAAGCTCATTTTCGTCTCTTTGGAGATAATGTTAATCTAGACACAAGATAGGTGCACGGTTTGCGTTGAACTTGCAATGGGCTCGAAAATCGTTCTGTGCGCACCTGATGAAACTGCTTGGTGACGTGGGTCAAGTGGGAAAGTCATTTCAGTCCACTTAGAGACGGCGTTAATCACGGCGCAACAAAGGTGCACGGTTTGAGATGAACATGCACGGGCTCCGAAAATCATTTTGGATACACCAGATGGAACTCCTAGGTGACGTGGGCCAAATAGAAGCTCGTATTAGTCCGTTTGGAGATAGTGTCAATCTCGACGCAAGATAGGTGCACGGGTTTGCACCGAATGTCCAATAAGCTCAAAAATCATTTTGGGCACACCCGATGAAACTCCTAGGTGACGTGGGTCAAGTGGAAGCCTGCTTCGGTCTACATGGAGACGGTGTTAGTCTTAACGTCAGTTAGGTGCATGGTTTGCGCCGAATGAACCACAGGCACAGAAATCTTTTTTGCTGCACTTGATGGACCTCCTAGGTGATGTGGGTCAAATGGAATCTTGTTTTGGTCCATTTGGAGATAATGTCAATCTCCACGCAAGATAGGTTCACGGTTTGCGCCCAATGTGCAATAGGCTCGGAAATCATTTTGGGCACACTCGATGGAACTCCTTGGTGACGTTGGTCTAGTGGAACCTCGTTTCGGTCTGTTTGGAGATAGTGTTAGTCTTAGCACAACATAGGTGCACGGTTTGGGACGAACGTATCACAGGCTCGTATCGTTTTGGGTACACCCGATGGAACTTCTAGATGACGTCGATCATATGGAAGCTCGTTTCAGTCTCTTTGGAGATAGTTCTAACCTCGACACAAGATAGGTGCACAGTTTGCGCCAAACATACAATTGACCCGAAAATCATTTTGGGCACACCTGACGGAACTCATAGGTGACGTGCGTTAAGTGGAACCTCATTTTGGTCCGTCTAGAGATAGTGTTAATCATGGCACAACATAGGGGCACGGTTTGGGACGAACGTGCCATAGGCTCAGAAATCATTTTGGGTACACCCGATGGAACTCCTAGGTGATGTAAGTCAAGCAGAAGCTCGTTTCGGTCTATTTGGAGATAGTGTTAATCTCAGCGCAACATAGGTGCACGGTTTGGAATGAACGCACCATAGGCTCATAAATCATTTTGGGTACACCCGATGGAACTCCTAGGTGACGTAAGTCAAGCGGAAGCTTGTTTCGGTCCATTTGGAGATAGTGTTAATCTCGGCGCAAGATAGGTGCACGGATTGGGACGAATATACTATAAGCACATAAATTGTTTTGGGCACACACTAGGAACTCCTAGGTGACGCGAGTCAAATGGAGGCTCGTTTCAGTCTCTTTGGAGATTGTGCTAATCTCGAGACAAGATAGGTGCACGGTTTGAGCTGAATGTGCAATAGGCTTGAAAATCATTTCAGGCGCACCCGATGGAACTCCTAGGTGACGTGCATCATGTGGAAGCTCACTTCGGTCCACTTGGAGATAATGTTAATCTCGAAGCAAGATAGGTGCACGGTTTGTGCCAAGCGTAGCATTGGCTCAGAAATCAGTTTGGATGCACCTGATTGTACTCCTGTGTGATGTGGTTCGAGTAGAAGCTTGATTCGGTCCGTTTGGAGACAGTGTTATTCTCAACGCAAGATTGGTGCACGGTTTGCATGGAACGTGCAATAGGCTCGGAAATTGTTTCGGGTGCACTTGATGGAACTACTAGGTGACTTGGGTGAAGTGGAAGCTCGTTTCAGTCCATTTGGAGATAGTCTTAATCTCTGGACAAGATTGGTGCACAGATTGGGACAGACATGCTAGAAATGATTTTGGGCACAAACGATGGAACTTTTAGGTGACGTGGGTCAAATGGAAGCTCGTTTCGGTCTCTTTGGATATTGTGCTATTCTCGACATAAAATAGGTGCACAATTTGTGCTGAACGTGCAATAGGCTTGGAAAATATTTTGGGCGCACCTGATGGAACTCCTAGGTGACGTGGGGTCAAGTGGAAGCTCGCTTCGGTCCGCTTGGAGATAGTGTTAATCTCGACCCTAGATAGTTGCACGGTTTTGGACGAAACGACTTGGAAAACATTCGGCTCGAACCGCACACCTATCTTGTATCGAGATTAGCACAATCTCCAAAGAGACTGAAACGAGCCTCCATTTGACCCGAGTCACCTAGGAGTTCCTAGGGTGTGCCCAAAAACAATTTATGTGCTTATAGTATATTCCTCCCAATCCGTGCACCTATCTCGCGCCGAGATTAACACTATCTCCAAATGGACCGAAACGAGCTTTCACTTGACTTACGTCACCTAGGAGTTCCATGGGGTGTACCCAAAATGATTTCTCGGCGTGCTCCTGAAATGATTTTCAGGAGTTCCATTGGATACATGATTTTCAGGAGTATCCAATGCAAAATCTATTTGGAGATAGTGTTAATCTCGGCGCGAGATAGGTGCATGGATTGGGAGGAATATACTATAAGCACAGAAATTGTTTTGGGCACACCCTAGGAACTCCTAGGTGACGCTGGTTAAATGGAGGCTCGTTTCAGTCTCTTTGGAGATTGTGCTAATCTCGAGACAAGATAGGTGTGCGGTTTGAGCCAAATGTGCAATAGGCTTGAAAATCATTTTAGGCGCACCCGATGGAACTCCTAGGTGATAATATTAATCTCGAAGCAAGATAGGTGCACGGTTTGCGGCAAGCGTCGCATTGGCTTAGAAATCAGTTTGGATGCACCTGATTGTAGTCCTACGTGATGTGGTTCGAGTAGAAGCTCGATTCGGTCCGTTTGGAGACAATGTTATTCTTAACGCAAGATTGGTGCACGGTTTTCATGGAACAAATAGGCTCAGAAATTGTTTCGGGTGCACTTGATGGAACTACTAGGTGACTTGGGTCAGGTGGAAGCTCGTTTCAGTCCGTTTGGAGATAGTTTTAATCTCTGGACAAGATTGGTGCATAGATTGGGACAGACATGCCATAGGCTCAGAAATCATTTTGGGCACAAATGATGGAACTTCTAGGTGACGTGGGTCAAATGGAAGCTCATTTCGGTCTCTTTGGAGATTGTGCTATTCTCGACATAAAATAGGTGCACGGTTTGTGCTGAACGTGCAATAGGCTTGGAAAACATTTTGGGCGCACCTGATGGAACTCTGAGGTGACGTGGGTCAAGTGGAAGCTCGCTTCGGTCCGCTTGGAGATAGTGTTAATCTCGACTTAGATAGTTGCACGGTTTTGGACGAACGTGGCATAGGCTCCGAAATCGTTTTGGATACATCAGATGGAACTGCTAGGTGACGTGGGTCAAATGGAAGCTCAAAAATGGTTTTGGGTACACCCGATAGAACTCCTAGGTGACGTAAGTCAAGTGGAAGCTCGTTTTGGTTGATTTGGAGATAGTGTTAATCTCGACACAAGACAGTTGCACGGATTGGGACGAATATACTATAAGCACAAAAATCGGTTTGGGCACACCCGATGGAACTCCTAGTGATGCGGGTCAAATGGAGGCTCGTTTTGGTCTCTTTGGAGATTGTGCTAATCTCGAGACAAGATAGGTGCACGGTTTGAGCTGAATCTGCAATAGGCTTGAAAATCACTTAGGGTGCACCCGATGGAACTCTTAGGTGACGTGCGTCAAGTGGAAGCTCGCTTTGGTTTGCTTGGAGATAATGTCAATCTTGATGCAAGACAGGTGCACGGTTTGCTCCAAGCATACCATTGGCTCAGAAATGTGTTTGGATGCACCTGATTGTACTCCTACATGATGTGGTTCAAGTAGAAGCTCGATTCCGTCCATTTGGAGATAGCGTTCGTCTCAAAGCAAGATTGGTGCACGGTTTGCATGGAACGTGCAATAGGCTCGGAAATTGTTTTGGGCGCACTTGATCGAACTACTAGGTGACTTGGGTCAAGTGGAACCTCACTTCAGTCTGCTTGGAGGTGGTGTTAACCTCGGCATTAGATAGGTGCACGGTTTGCACCGAATGTACCAAGGGCACAGAAATCTTTTTGGTTGCACTCGATGGACCTCCTTGGTGATGTGGGCCAAATGGAAGCTCGATTCGGTCCGTTTTGCTATAGGAGCACGGTTTGCGCCGAATGTACCATGGGCACAAAAATCTTTTTGGCTGCACTCGATGGACCTCCTAGATGATGTGGTCAAATGGAAGCTCGCTTCGGTCTCTTTGGAGATAGTGCTAATCTCAATGCAAGATAGGTGCACGGTTTGCGCCAAACATGCAATTGGCCCAAAAATCGTTAGGTACACCCGATGGAACTCCAAGGTGACGTGTGTTAAGTGGAAGTTCATTTTGGTCTGTCTAGAGAGTGTTAATCGCGTTGCAACATAGGTGCATGATTTGGGACGTACGTGTCATAGGCTCCAAAATTGTTTTGGATACCCTAGATGGATCTCCTAGGCGACGTGGGTTAAATAGAAGCTCACATTGGTCTGTTAGGAGATTGTGCTAATCTCGACACAAGATATGTGCACGGTGTGCACCGAACGTACCAAGGGCTCATAAATCATTTTGGATGCACTTGATGGTACTCCTAGGTGATGTGGGTCAAGTGGAAGCTTGTTATGGTGGGTTTCGAGAGTGTTAATCTCGGTGCAACATAGGCGCATGGTTGGTGCCAAACGTACCACAGGCATGGAAATTGTTTTGGGTGCCACTGGTGGAAGTCCTAGGTGACGTGGATCCAATGGAAGCTCGTTTCAGTCTGTTTGGAGATAGTGTTAATCTCGACGCAACATAGGTGCATGGTTTGCGCCAAATGTACCATAGGCTCTGAAATCATTTTGGATGCACCGGATTGCACACTATGTGTTATGGGTCAAGTAGAAGCTCATTTCGGTCTATTTGGAGATAGTGTTAATCTCGATGCAAAGATAAAGTGCACGGTTTGCACCAAACGTGCAATAGGCTCAAAAAATCATTTTGGGCGCACCTAATAGAACTCCTAGGTGGTATGGGTCAAGTGGAAGCTCGTTTTGTTCCATTTGGAGACTGGATTAATCTTGGCACAAGATAGGTGCACAGATTGGGGCGAACATACCATAGGCTCAAAATCATTTCGGGCACACCCAATGGAACTCCTAGGTGATGTGCATGAAATGAAAGCTCATTTCAGTATCTTTGGAGATAATGTTAATCTAGACGCGAGATAGGTGCACGGTTTGCACCGAACATGCAATAGGCTTAGAAATCGTTTTAGGCTCACCTGATGGAGCTCCTAGGTGACGTAAGTCAAGTGGAAGCTCGTTTCGGTCCATTTGGAGATAGTGTTAATCTTGACACAAGATAAGTGCATAGATTGGGACAAAGATACCATAGGCTCATAAATCGTTTCGGGCACACCTGATGCAACTCCTTGGTGACGTGGTTCAAGTGGAAGGTCGTTTTGGTCCCCTTAGAGATAGTGTTAATCTCGGGGTTAGATATTGCATGGTTTTGCGCCGAATGTACCAGGGGCATCAAAATCATTCTGCGCACACCTGATGGAACTCCTAGGTGATGTGGGTCAAATGGAAAGCTCATTTCGGTCCGTTTAGGGATAGTGTTAATCTCGATGCAAGATAGGTGCACGGTTTCCACCGAACGTGCAATAGGTTCAAAAATTATTTTGGGCACACCTGATGGAACTCCTAGGTGAGACGGGTCAAGTGGAAGCTCGTTTCAGTCCGTTTGGAGACTGTGTTAATCTGGCGCAAGATAGGTGTACAGATTGGGACGAACATACCATTGGCTCGAAAATCATTTTGGGTACAAACGATGGAACTCCTAGGTGATGTGGGTCAATTGGAAGCTCATTTTAGTCTACTTGGAGATTGTGCTAATCTCGACACAAGATAGGTGCACGGTTTGCGTTGAATGTGCAATAACCTTGAAAGTCATTTCGGGTGCACCCAATGGAACTCCTAGGTGACATGGGTCAAGTAGAAGCTCGCTTCGGTCCACTTGGAGATAATGTTAATCTTGACGCAAGGTAGGTGCATGGTTTGCGCCAAGCGTACCGTTGGCTCGTAAATCAGTTTGGATGCACCCGATTGTACTCCTATGTGATGTGGGTCAAGTAAAGCTCGTTTCAGTATATTTGGAGATGGTGTTAACTCGAAGCAAGATAGGTGCACGGTTTGCATCGATCGTCCAATAGGCTTGAAAATTGTTTTGGGCACACCCAATGGAACTCCTAGGTGACGTAGGTCAAGTGGAAGCTCGCTTCAGTCTGCTTGGAGGCGTTGTTAATCTCGACGTCATATAGGTGCACGGTTTGCATCGGATGTACCACAGGCAAGGAAATCTTTTTGGCCGCACTCGATGGACCTTCTAGGTGATGTGGATCAAGTGGAAGCTCGTTTTGGTCTATTTGGAGACAATGTCAATCTCGGCGCAAGATAGGTGCAAGGTTTGTGCCGAATGTATCACGAGCATGGAAATCATTTCGGCCACACCCGATGGAACTCCTAGGTGACATGGGTCAAATGGAAGCTCATTTCAATCTATTTGGAGAGAGTGTAAATCTAGACGCAACATAGGTGCACAGTTTGCGTCGAACGTGCAATGGGCACGTAAATCGTTTTGGGTGCACCCGATGGAACTCCAAGGTGACGTGGGTCAAGTCGAATTTTGCTTTGGTCAGTAAGGAGATGGTGTTAATCTCAGCGTTAGATAGGTGCACGGTTTGCGCCAAACATGCAATAGGCCCGAAAATCGTTTTAAGCACACCCGATGGCACTCCTAGGTGACGTGGGTTAAGTGGGAGCTCATTTTGGTTTGTCTAGAGGTAGAATTAATCATGGCTCAACATAGGTGCACGGTTTGAGACGAATATGCCATATGCTCTGAAATCGTTTTCGATACACTGATGAAACTCATAGGTGACATGGGTCAAATAGAAGCTCATATTAGTCCGTTTGCACATAGTGTCAATCTTGACGCAGGAAAGGTGCACGGTTTGCACTGAACGTCCAATAGGCTTGAAAATCATTTTGGGCACGCCCGAAGGAACTCCTAGGTGACATGGGTCAAATGGAAGCTCGTTTCGGTCTTTTGAGATAGTGTTAATCTCGACGCAAGATGGGTGCAGGTTTGCGCCAAACATGCAAAAATCATTTTGGGCACACCCGATGGAACTCCTGGGTGACGTGTATTAGTGGAAGCTCGTTTTGGTCCGTATAGAGATAGTGTTAATCTTGGCGCAACAAAGGTGCACGGTTTGGGATGAACGTGCCATAGGCACCGAAATCGTTTTGGATACACCGAATGGAATTCCTAGGTGACGTGGGTCAAATAGAAGCTCGTATTGGTCCGTTTGGAGATAGTGCTAATCTCGATGCAAGATATGTGCACGGTATGCACCGAATGTACCATAGGCTCATAAATCATTTTGTACGCATTTGATGGTACTCCTAGGTGATGTGGGTCAAGTGGAAGCTCGTTATGGTCTGTGTTTGAGAGTGCTAATCTCGGAGCAAGATAGGTGCACAATTTGCGCTGAACGTACCACGGGCATGGAAATCCTTTTCGGTGCAACCAGTGGAAGTGCTAGGTGATGTGGGTCAAATGGAAGCTCATTTCAGTCAGTTCGGAGATAGTGTTAATATCGACGCAACATAGGTGCACGGTTTATGCCAAATGTACCATAGGCTCAGAAAATCATTTTGGACGCATGTGATTGTACACCTATGTGATATGGGTTAAGTGGAAGCCCATTTCGATCCATTTGGAGATAGTGTTAATCTCGACGCAAGATAAGTGCACGGTTTGCACCGAACGTGCAATAGGTATGGAAATCATTTTGGGCGCAGCTTATGGAACTCCTAGGTGACATGGGTAGAGTGGAAGCTCATTTTGGTCCATTTGGAGACTAGGTTAATCTAGGCACAAGATAGGTGCACGGTTTGCGCCGATGGTACCAGGGCATGGAAATCTTTTTGGCCACACCCGATGGAAGCCCTAGGTGACATGGGTCAAATGAAAGCTCCTTTTAGTCTCTTTGGAGATATTATTAATCTAGGTGCAAGATAGGTGTATGGTTTGCGCCAAAAATGCAATAGGCTCAAAATTCATTTTAGGCGCACCCGATGCAACTCCTAGGTGACGTAAGTCAAGTGGAAGCTCATTTCGGTCCATTTGGAGATAGTGTTAATCTTGGCGCAAGATAAGTGCATAGATTGGGACAAACATACCATGGGCTCAAAAATCATTTTGGGCACACCCGATGCAACTCCTAGGTGACGTGGTTCAAGTGGAAGGTAGCTTCGGTCCCCTTAGAGATGGTGTTAATCTCAGGGTTAGATTTTGCATGGTTTTGCGCCGAATGTACCATGGGCATCAAAATCATTCTGGGCACACCTGATGGAACTCCTAGGTAATGTGGGTCAAATGGAAAGCTCGTTTTGGTCCGTTTGGAGATAGTGTTAATATGAATGCAAGATAGGTGCACGGTTTGCACCAAACGTGCAATAGGTTCAGAAATTGTTTTGGACACACCTGATGGAACTCCTAGGTGAGATGGGTCAAGTGGAAGCTCGTTTCAGTCTATTTGGAGATTGTGTTAATCTGGCGCAAGATAGGTGTACAGATTGGGACGAACATACCATTGGCTCGGAAATCATTTTGGGCACAAACGATGGAACTCCTAGGTGATGTGGGTCAATTGGAAGCTCATTTTGGTCTACTTGGAGATTGTGCTAATCTCAACACAAGATAGGTGCACGGTTTGCGTTGAATGTGCAATAGCCTTGAAAATCATTTCGGGTGCACCCAATGGAACTCCTAGGTGACCTGCGTCAAGTAGAAGCTCGCTTCGGTCCGCTTGGAGATAATGTTAATCTTGACACAAGGTAGGTGCATGGTTTGCGCCAAGCGTACCGTTGGCTCATAAATCAGTTTAGATGCAACTGATTGTACAGCTACGTGATGTGGGTCAAGTAGAAGCTCGTTTCAGTCCGTTTGGAGATGGTGTTAACTCGAAGCAAGATAGGTGCATGGTTTGCACCGATCGTCCAATAGGCTCAAAAATCATTTTGGGCACACCCTATGGAACTCCTAGGTGACGTAGGTCAAGTGAAAGCTTGCTTCAGTCTGCTTGGAGGCGGTGTTAGTCTTGGTCTCCGATAGGTGCACGGTTTTGTGCCGAATGTACCATGGGCATAGAAATCTTTTTGGCCAGACTCGGTTGACCTCCTAGGTGATGTGGGTCAAGTAGAAGCTCCTTTTGGTCTGTTTGGACACAGTGTTAATCTCGGCGCATGATAGGTTCAAGGTTTGCACCGAATGTACCACGGGCATGGAAATCTTTTTGGCCGCACCTGACGGAACTTTGCTGTCATGGGTCAAATGGAAGCTCGTTTTGGTCTTTTTAGATATAATGTTAATCTAGACGCAAGATAGGTATACGAGTTGCGTCGAACTTGCAATAGGCTCAAAAATCGTTTTGGGCACACCCGATGGAACTCCTAGGTGACGTGAGTCAAGTGGAAGGTCGCTTCAGTCCACTTGGAGATGGAGTTAATCTCAGGGTTAGATAGGTGCACGGTTTGTGCCAAACATGCAATAGGCCTGAAAATCATTTTGGGCACACCCAATGGCATTCCTAAGTGACGTGGGTTAAGTGGAAGCTCGTTTTGGTCCATCTAGAGATAGTGTTAATCACGGCTCAACATAGGTGCATAGTTTGGGACGAATGTGCTAAGGCTCCAAAATCGTTTTGGATACACCAGATGGAACTCCTAGGTGACATAGGTCAAATAGAAGCTCGTATTGGTCCGTTTAGAGATAGTGCTAATCTCAACGTAAGATATGTGCACAGTGTGCACCGAATGTACCATAGGCTCATAAATCATTTTGGACACACTTGATGGTACTCGTAGGTGATGTGGGTGAAGTGGAAGCTCGTTGTGGTCCATTTCGAGAGTGTTAATCTCAATGCAAGATTGGTGCACGGCTTGCGCCGAACGTACCACAAGCACAGAAATTGTTTTGGGTGCAATTGGTGGAAGTCCTAGGTGACGTTGGTCAAATTGAAGCTCATTTCAGTCTGTTTGGAGATAGTGTTAATCTCGACGCAACATAGGTGCACGGTTTGCGCCAAATGTACCATAGGCTCAGAAATCATTTTGGATGCACCAAATTATACACCTATTAGATATGGGTCAAATGGAAGCTTGTTTCAGTACATTTGGAGATAGTGTTAATCTCAACGCAAGATAGGTACACAGTTTGTGCCAAGCATACCATAGGGGTCAAAAATAATTTTAGACGCACCAGATTGTACTCCTACATGATGTGTGTCAAGTGGAAGCTTGTTTTGGTCCCTTTGGAGATAGTGTTAATCTCGACGCTAGATAGGTGCATGGTTTGGATACAATGGGACTCCTAGGTGACATGAGTCAATTAGAAGCTTGTTTCGATCCGTTTGAAGACAATGTTAATCTCAGGGCAAGATAGGTGCAAGGTTTGTGCCAAATGTACCACGGGCATGGAAATCTTTATGGTCGCACCCGATGGAACTCCTAGGTGACGTGGGTCAAGTGGAAGCTCATTTCAGTCTGTTTAGAGACAGCATTAATCTCAGCACAAGATAGGTGCATGGATTGGGATGAACATACCACAGGCTCAAAAATCATTTTGGGCACAAATGATGCAAATCCTTGGTAACCTGGGTCAAATGGAAGCTCGTGTTGGTTTTTTGGAGATTGTGCTAATCTCGACACAAGATAGCTGCACGGTTTGTGCTGAACGTGCAATAGGCTTGGAAATCATTTTAGGCCAGCCAATGGAACGCCTAGGTGACGTGGGTCAAGTGAAAGATTTATCCGGTCAGCTTGGAGGCGGTGTTAAACTCGGCGTTAGATAGGTGCATGGTTTGTGCCAAACATGCAATAGGCCCGAAAATCATTTTGGACACACCTGATGGAACTCCTAGGTGAAGTGGGTTAAGTGAAAGCTTGTTTTGGTCCGTCTAGAGATAGTGTTAAGCACAGTGCAACATAGTTGCACGGTTTGGGATGAACGTGCCACAGGCTCTGAAATCCTTTTGGATACACCAAATAGAACTCCTAGGTGACGTCAGTCAAATAGAAGCTCGTATAGGTCCGTTTGGAGATAGTGTCAATCTCGACAGAAGATAGGCGCATAGTTTGCACCAAACGTCCGATAGGCTCAAAAAATATTTTGGGTACACCAAATGGAACTCCTAGGTGATGTGGGTCAAGTGGAAGCTCGCTTCGATCTACTTGGAGACAGTGTTAATCTTGGCATTAGATAGGTGCACGGTTTGTGCCGAATGTACCATGGGCACAGAAATCATTTTGGCTGCACTCGATAGACCTCCTAGGTGATGTGGGTCAAATGGAGCTTGTTTTGGTCCATTTAGAGATAATGTTAATCTCTACGCAAGTTAGGTTCACAGTTTGTGCCGAACATGCAATATGTTCAAAAATCATTTTGGGCACACTCGATGGAACTCCTAGGTGACATTGGTCTAGTGGAAGATCATTTTGGTTCGTTTGGAGATAGTGTTAATCTCAGCACAACATAGGTGCATGGTTTGGGACAAACGTACCATCGGCTCGGAAATCATTTTGGGTACACCCGATGGAACTCCTAGATGACGTGGGTCAAATGGAAGCTCCTTTCAGTCTCTTTGGATATAGTGCTAATCTCGACACAAGATAGGTGCACGGTTTATGCCAAACATGCAATAGGCCCAAAAATTGTTTTGGGCACACCCGATAGAACTCCTAATTGATGTGGGTTATGTGGAAGCTCGTTTTGGTCTGTCTAGAGATAGTGTTAATCACGGTGCCACATAGGTGCACGATTTGGGACAAATGTGCCATAGGCTCCGAAATCATTTTGGATACACCAGATGGAACACCTAAGTGACGTGGGTCAAATCGAAGCTCATATTGGTTCATTTGGAGATAGTGCTAATCTCAACGCAAGATATGTTCACGGTGTGCACCGAATGTACCATAGGCTCGCAAGTCATTTTGCACGCACTTGATCGTACTCCTAGGTAATGTGGGTCAAGTGAAAGCTCGTTGCGATCCGTTTTGAGAGTGTTAATCTCGGCGCAAGATAGGTGCAGGGTTTGCGCCCAATGTACCATAGGCATGGAAATCATTTTGGGTGCAACCTGTGGAAGTCCTAGGTGATGTGGGTCAAATGGAAACTAATTTCAGTCTGTTTGGAGATAGTGTTAATCTCAACGTAGCATAGGTGCACATTTTGCATTAAACGTACCATAGGCCTAGAAATCATTTTGCACGCACCCGATTGTACACCTACATGATATGGGTCAAGTGGAAGCTCATTTCGATCCATTTAGAGATAGTGTTAACCTTGACACAAGATAGGTGCATGGTTTGCACTGAACATTCAATAGGCTCGTAAATCATTTTGGTTGCACCTGATGGAACTCCTAGGTGACATGGGTCAAGTGGCAGCTCGTTCTGGACCATTTGGAGACTATGTTAATCTTAGCACAAGATAGGTGCACGGTTTCTGCCAATTGCACTAGGGCATGGAATTCTTTTTGGTCGCACCCGATGGAACTCCTAGGTGACGTGGGTCAAATGGAAGCTCGTTTTTGTCTCTTTGGAGATAATGTTAATCTAGAGGCAAGATAGGTGCACGGTTTGCGCCAAACATACAGTAGGCTTAGAAATCATTTTAGTTGCACCCAATCAAACTCCTAGGTGACGTAAATCAAGTGGAAGCTCATTTTGGTGCATTTGGAGATAGTATTAATCTCAGCGCAAGATAGGTGCTTGAATTGGGACAAACATACCATAGGCTCAGAAATAATTTTGGGCACACCCGATGGAACTCATAGGTGACGTGGTTCAAGTGGAAGGTCGCTTTGGTCTACTTGGAGCTGGTGTTAATCTCGGCGTTAGATAGGTGCATGGTTTGCACCAAATATACCATAGGCATCAAAATCATTTTGGGCACACCTTATACATCCGGCCTAGGTGGGGTTGGCTGAGGACCAATAAATTAAGGTTGCCCGGACTCCAACAGTTCTTATGCACACCCACTCGGGGAAAGGCCCAATGTCCCTAAAAGACTAGTCTGATAGGGGAAGGGTGACTCTCTCTTTTAAGGTGGCTTCCTCCTCCTAAGCTAAGCAAGGTGGGATTATTCAGAGGCTCACATGGTCGCCGCCCGACTACAACTAGGCCACTTGGCCCTTTTTTATTGCGTCTTTATCAGCGGGTAATAGCGGAGGATGTCCTCATCATTCCCACCCCCTTAAACAAGGGCCCAACTCTAATACCAAATTATACATCCGGCCCAGGTGGGGTTGGCTGAGGACCAATAAATTAAGGTTGCCCAGACTCCAACAGTTCTTATGCACACCCACTCGGGGAAAGGCCCAATGTCCCTAAAAGACTAGTCTGATAGGGGAAGGGTGACTCTCTCTTTTAAGGTGGCTTCCTCCTCCTAAGCTAAGCAAGGTGGGATTATTCAGAGGCTCACACGGTCGCCGCCCGACTACAACTAGGCCACTTGGCCCTTTTTTATTGCGTCTTTGTCAGCGGGTAATAGCGGACGATGTCCTCATCAACACCTGATGGAACTCCTAGGTAACGTTGGTCAAATGGAAAGCTCGTTTAGGTCTATTTGGAGATAGTGTTAATCTCGATGCAAGATAGGTGCATAGTTTCACCGAATGTGCAATAGGGTTAGAAATTGTTTTGGGCACACCTGATGGAACTCGTAGGTGACATGGGTCCAGTGGAAGCTCGTTTCAGTCCGTTTGGAGACATTGTTAAACTCAGTGCAAGACAGGTGCACAGATTGGGACAAACATACCATACTCAGGAATCATTTTGGGCACAAACGATGGAACTCCTAGGTGACGCAGGTCAAATGGTAGCTTGTTTCGGTCTCCTTGGAGATTGTGTTAATTTCGACACAAGATAGGCGCACGGTTTGCACTGAACGTGCAATAGGCTTGAAAATCATTTCAGGCGCACCCGATGAACTCCTAGGTGACGTGGGTCAAGTGGAAGCTCGCTTTGGTCCGCTTGTAGATAATGTTAATCTCGATGCAAGATAGGTGCATGGTTTGCGCGAAGCGCCAGAAATCAGTTTGGATGCACCTGATTGTACTCGTACGTGATGTGGGTCAAGTAGAAGCTCGTTTCAATCTGTTTGGAGATAGTGTTAATCTTTTTTTGCAAATAGAGATAGTGTTAATCTTGAAGAAGGATAGGTGTATGGTTTGCACCGATTGTCCAATAGGCTCAAAAATCATTTTGGGCATACCCGATGGAACTCCTAGGTGACGTAGGTCAAGTGAAGCTCACTTTGATCTACTTGGGGATGGTGTTAAACTTGGCGCAAGATAGTTTCAAGGTTAGCACCAAATGTACCATGGGCACAAAAATCTTTTTGGCTGCACTCGATGGACCTGGTAGGGATGTGGGTCAAATGGAAGCTCCTTTTGGTCCATTTGTAGATAATGTCAATCTCCACGCAAAATGGGTTCACAGTTTGTACCGAACGTTCAATGGGCTCAGAAATCATTTTGGGCACACCCGATGGAACTCCTTGGTGATGTTGATCGAGTGGAAGCTCGTTTTGGTCCGTTTGGAGATAGTCTTAACCTCAACAGAACATAGGTGCACGGTTTGGGACGAACGTACCATAAGCTCAGAAATCGTTTGGGAAAAGTGGTTTCATAGCACGGAAAGATACCATTGAATGTGAGCATCCCTTCCATAATCTAGCACTCTGTTACTTTCGTCGTTAACGTCATGTGTTGGAGTCGGTCTGAGGCTCCAAGCTGCACTTGACCTCGCTCCCTGATGATGAACAGTTCATCTACCCCTCTGCCGACATGCCATCATGGTCAGGACTGACTTTTTATGTGGCCTCATGGCCCTGCTCGGTGGCCATGCTGCCATGCGCTGGTGGTCTTTCTCCGATGAGTTCGCCGCCACCTACTCCCGCCCTGTTGGACGCTGCCTCTACTGGCCCCTCACCCCGCTCGCTCCACGCCAGTGGCTGCCACATCTATGTCCTCTCCAATGACCACGGCCCCACCTACTGGGAGTGACCGCACCTCAACATCCCAAAAGGTCTTGAGGCCCTTGACTTCTCCCACATCACACTGGGCCACGACTTCCTCTGTGGCAACGGCAAGCTTGGCAAGACCAGCATAAGTTGCTTTGGAGCCGTCGCTCACGCCCACGCCCGCGGCCTTCAAGAACGTCACCGCCAGCCACCGCCATGCCTGCGCCGTTGACGCGGAGGGTGGCTTCACTTGCTGGGGCAACGACGCCGTCCCTAAGGTGCCGACGCACAAGCTGTTGGGTGACATGCTAACCATGGTGCTTGGCAATGACACCACCTGCATCCTCTCGGGCAGCGGCCGGGTCCAGGTGCCGGACTAGTATAGGAACACGGATTTCCTGGCCATGGAGGCCGACGTGATGCGGTGTGTGGCATCCTCCGGAGCAACTACCCCGGCATGCTAGGGAAAGGGCGACCACATGCTTCAACAGCGGCAACAGTCGATAGCCTAGTCTATAATAGCACCATGCCTAGCGCCAGCGTGCAAGAAGAGCTGCCAGTGCGACATCATCTTTGGCTCTGGGCTCTGGCGCAATCTGCGGCACTGGCGGCACTAAGGGCGGTGAGGAGCTCGCCGTCTGCAAGGCTTGCATGATGCCGCTGAAAGCTTCTAGGATCCTCATTACCAACAGCAGGGCGAGTACAGACTAGCTGCCGCATGAAGCCACAGCCCGAGCAGCCATTGTCATGCCGTTTAGCAGCAGCAGGCCTATGGGCATGTTCTTACTCTACCACTACAGACCTGCCTAGGTTGATTCAGTCTACACCCGATGGAATTCTAGGTGACGTAGGTCAAGTGGAAGCTTGCTTTAGTCTGCTTGGAGACAGTGTTAATCTTGGCGTCACATAGGGGCACGATTTGCGTCGAATGTACCACGGGCACGAAAATATTTTTGGCCGCACTCGATGGAATTCCTATGTGATGTGGTCAAGTGGAAGCTCAATTCAGTCCGTTTGGAGATAGTGTTAATCTTGACGCTAGATAGGTGCACGGTTTGCACCGAACATGCAATAGGCTCAGAAATTGTTTTGGGCGCGCTTGATGGAACTCCTAGATGACATGGCTCAAGTGGAAGCTCGTTTCAGTCCATTTAGAGGCAGTGTTAATCTCAGCACAATATAGGTGCACAGATTGGGACGAACATGGCATAGGCTCGGAAATCATTTTGGGCACAAACGATGGAACTCCTAGGTTGGGTCTAATGGAAGCTCGTTTTGGTCTCTTCGGAGACTGCTAATCTCGACACAAGATAGATGCATGATTTACGTTGAACGTGCAATTGGCTTGGAAATCATTTCGGGCGTACCCGATGGAACTCCTAGATGACATGGGTCAAGTGGAAGCTCACTTCGGTCCGCTTGGAGATAGTGTTAATCTCGATGCGAAATAGGTGCATGGTTTGTGCAGAGCGTACCGTTGGCTCAGAAATCATTTTGGGCGCACCTGATTGTACTCCTACGTGATGTGGGTCAAGTGGAAGCTCATTTCGGTCTATTTGGAGATAGTGTTTATCTCGACGCAAGATAGGTGCATGGTTTGCACCGAACGTGCAATAGGCTCAAAAATTGTTTTGGGCGCATCCGATGGAACTCCTTGGGACATGGGTCAAGTGGAAGCTTGTTTCGGTCCATTTGAAGATACTATTAATCTCGGTGCAAGAGAGGTGCAAGTTTACACCAAATGTACCACGAGCTTGGACATCATTTTGGTTGCACCCAATGGAACTCCTAGGTGACGTGGGTCAAATGCTCGTTTCAGTCTCTTTGGAGTTAATGTTAATCTAGATGCAAGATAGGTGCATGGTTTTGTGCTGAACATGCAATAGGCTTAGAAATCATTTTAGTGCACCTGATGGAACTCATAGGTGATGTAAGTCAAGTGGAAGCTCATTTCGGTCCATTTGGAGATAGTGTTAATCTTGGCGCAAGATTGGTGCATGCATTGGGACAAACGTACCATAGGCTCAGAAATGTTTTTCAGCAAACGATGGAACTCCTAGGTGATGTGGTTCTAATGAAAGCTCGTTTCAGTCTCCTTTGAGATAGTGCTAATCTTGATACAAGATAGGTGCACGATTTGCGCTGAACACGCAATATTGTTAGAAATTGTTTTGGGAGCATCGCCTAAGGAGAGTGACACATGTGACCCAAAATTAGTTTGGGTTCATGCCTGGTAGGTCGACCATGGAGGCGATTTTCTTATTACGACAATTGATGGAGAGATATAGGGAGCAGAAGAAGGACTTGCACATGGTCTTTATTGACCTCAAGAAGGCATATGACAAAGTACCAAGAAATATCATGTGGTGGGCCTTGGAAAAGCATAAAGTCCCAACTAAGTACGTTACCCTCATCAAGGATATGTACAGGGATGTTGTGACGTTTGTCCGAACATGTGATGGCGACACTAGTGACTTTCCAATTCAAATAGGACTGCATCAGGGGTCAGCTTGAGCCCTTATTTATTTGCTTTGGTGATGGATGAGGTCACAAGGGACATACAAGGTGATATCCCTTGGTGTATGCTCTTTGCTGATGATGTGGTGCTAGTTGACGACAGTAGGGCGGGGGTTAATAGGAAGTTAGAACTATGGAGGCACACGTTAGAGTCGAAAGGGTTCATACTTAGTAGGACTAAGACCGAGTACATGAGATGCGATTTCAGCGCAACTAGGCACGAGGAGGGAGGCGTTAGCCTCGATGGGCAAGTGGTGGCCAAGAAGGATACTTTTCGGTATTTAGGGTCGATGCTACAAAAGGATGGACACATTGATGAAGATGTTAGGCATAGAATTTCAGCCGGCTGGCTGAAATGGCGTCAAGCTTCTGGCGTTCTCTGTGACAAAAGGGTGCCTCAAAAGCTGAAAGGTAAGTTCTATAGGACGGCGATTCGTCCGGCGATGTTATACGGTGCTGAGTGTTGGCCTACAAAAAGGCGACATGTCTAGCAATTGAGTGTAGCAGAGATGTGTATATTGCGTTGGTGTTGTGGGCACACAAGGAGGGATAGAGTTCGGAACGACGATATTCGGGATAGGGTTGGGGTGGCACCAATTGAGGAGAAATTGATTCAACATCGGTTGAGATGGTTTGGACATGTCCAACGGAGGCCTCCTGAGGCACCGGTGCGTAGTGGAGTTCTAAAGCGGGCCGATAATGTAAAGAGCGGTAGAGGTCAACATAAACTAACTTGGGACGAGTCCGTTAAGAGAGATCTTAAGGAGTGGAATATCTCCAAGGATTTAGCTATGGACAGGAGCGCTTGGAGATTGGCAATCAACGTGCCTGAACCGTGACATCTTTTTGTCTTGTGCCATTTATGTCCCTTTATGTGTCTCCCTATTTCTCGTTTCTTTTGGGTTTCATCTCTAGCCTACCCCAACTTGCTTGGGACAAAAGGCTATGTTGTTGTTGTTGTTGTTGTTGTTGTTGTTGTTGTTGTTGTTGTTGCACACCAGATGGAACTCCTAGGTGACGTGGTTCAAGTGGAAGGTCGCTTTAGTCCACTTGGAGATGGTGTTAATCTTGGCGTTAGATAGGTGCACTGTTTGCACTGAATGTACCATGGGCATGGAAATCATTTTGGGCGCACCTAAAGGAACTCCTAGGTGACGTGGGTCAAATGGAAAACTCACTTCGGTCCGTTTCGAGATAGTGTTAATCTTGACGCAAGATATGTGCACGGTTTATGCTAAACGTACCATAGGCTCATAAATCATTTTGGATGCACACGATTGTTCTCCTACTGATGTGGGTCAAGTGGAAGCTTGTTTTGGTCTATTTAGAGATAGTGTTAATCTTAACGCAAGATAGGTGCACGGTTTGCACCGAACGTGCAATAGGCTTGGAAATTGTTTTGTGTTCACTTGATGGAACTCCGAGGTGACATGGGTCAAGTGGAAGCTCGTTTTAGTCCGTTTGGAGACTGTGTTAATCTCGGTGCAAGATAGGTGCACAGATTGGGACGAACATATCATAGGCTCAGAAATTATTTTGGGCACATACGATGAAACTCCTAGGTGACACGAGTCAAATGGAAGCTCGTTTCGGTCTCTTTGAAGATTGTGCTAATCTAGACATAAGGTAGGTGCACTGTTTGCGCTAACTGTGCAATAGGCTTGGAAATAATTTTAGATGTATCCGATGGAACTCTTAGGTGACTTGGGTCAAGTGGAGGCTCACTTCTGTCCGCTTGGAGATAATGTTAATCTGGACGCAAGATAGGTGCACGTTTGCGCCAAGCGTTCCATTTCCTCAGAAATCAGTTTGGATGCACCCAATTGTACTCCTACATGATGTGTGTCAAGTAGAAGCTCGTTTTAGTCCATTTGGAGATAGTGTTAATCTCGAAGCAAGATAGGTGCACGGGTTCCACCGATCATCCAATAGGCTCAAAAATTATTTTGGGCTCACCCGATGGAACTTATAGGTGACGTGGGTCAAGTGGAAGCTCGCTTCAGTCTGCTTGGAGACGGTGTTAACCTCAGCGTCAGATAGGTGCATGATTTGTGTCGAATATACCACGAGCACGAAAATCTTGTTGGCCACAGTCGATGGACCTCCTAGGTGATGTGGGTCAAGTGGAAGCTCGATTTGGTCCGTTTGGAGATATTGTTTATCTTGACGCAAAATAGGTGCACGGTTTGCACCGAATATACAATAGGCTTGGAAATGCTTTTGGGCGCACCTGATGGAACTCCTAGGTGACGTGGATCAAGTGGAAGCTTGCTTCGGTCCACATGGAGATAGTGTTAATCTTGACGCAAGATAGGTGCATGGTTTGCGCCAAGCATACCATTGGCTCAGAAATTATTTTGGGCACACCCGATGGAACTCCTAGGTGACGTGGTTCAAGACTTCAAGTGGAAGGTTGCTTCGGTCTGCTTAGAGATGGTGTTAATCTTCACATTAGATAGGTGCATTGTTTGCGCCAAATGTACCACGGGCATGGAAATTATTTTGGGCGCACCTGATGTAACTCCTAGGTGACGTGGGTCAAATGGAAAGCTCGTTTCGGTCCGTTTGGCGATAGTGTTATTCTCGACGGAAGATAGGTACGCGGTTTACGCCAAACGTATCATAGGCTAAGAAATCATTTTGGACGCACATGATTGTACTCCTACTAATGTGGGTCAAGTGGAAGCTCATTTCAGTCTGTTCAGAGATAGTGTTAATCTCTACGCAAGATAGGTGCACAGTTTGCACCGAACGTGCAATAGGCCCAAAAACTGTTTTGAGCACACCTGATGGAACTCCTAGGTGACATGGGTCAAGTGGATGCTCGCTTCGGTCTACTTGGAGACGGTGTTAATCTCAGTGTCAGATAGGTGCACAGTTTGCGTTGAATGTACCATGGGCACGAAAATCTTTTTGGTCGCACTTGATGGACCTCTAAGGTGATGTGGGTTAAATGGAAGCTTGCTTTGGTCGATTTGAAGATAATGTCAATCTCCCTGTAGATAGGTTCACGGTTTGCGATGAACATGCAATAGACTCAGAAATCATTTTGGGCACACCCGATGGAACTCCTTGGTGATGTTGGTCTAGTGGAAGCTCGTTTCGGTCCGTTTGGAGATAGTATTAATCTTCGCGCAGCATAGGTGCATGGTTTGGGACGAACGTACTATAGGCTCAGAAATTGTTTTGGGTACACCCAATGGAACTCCTAGATGACATGGGTCAAATGGAAGCTTGTTTCGGTCTCTTTGGAGATAGTGCTAATCTCGACACAAGATAGTTGCACGGTTTGCACCAAACATGCAATAGGCCCAAAAATCGTTTTGGGCACAACCGATGTTACTCCTAGTAAACGTAGGTTAAGTGGAAGCTCAGTTTAGTCTATCTAGAGATAGTGTTAATCACGGTGCAACACAGGTGCGTAGTTTGGGATGAACGTGTCATTGGCTCTGAAATCGTTTTAGATGCACCAGATGGAACTCCTCGGTAACATGGGACAAATAGAAGCTCGTATTGGTCTATTTGGAGATAGTGCTAATCTCGACACAAGATATGTGCACAGTGTGCACCGAACATACCATAGGCTCATAAACTATTTTGGACGCACTTGATGGTACTCCTAGGTGATGTGGGTCAAGTGGAAGCTCATTGCGGTCCGTTTCAAGAGTGTTCATCTCAGCGCAAGATAGGTGCACAGTTTGCGCTGAACGTACCATGGGCAAGGAAATTGTTTTGGGTTCAACCGGTGGAAGTCCTAGGTGACGTGGGTCAAATGGAACCTCATTTCAGTCTGTTCAGAGATAGTGTCAATCTTGACGCAACATAGGTGCACGGTTTGCTCCAGCGTACCATAGGCATAGAAATCATTTTAGACACACCCGATTGTACACCTATGTGTATGGGTCAAGTGAAAGCTCGTTTCAGTCTATTTAGAGATAGTGTTAATCTTAACGCAAAATAGGTGCACGGTTTGCACCGAATGTGCAATATTCTCATAAATCATTTTGGGTGCACCTGATGGAACTCCTTGGTGACATGGGTCAAGTGGAAGCTCATTTTGGTCCATTTGGAGACTGTTAATCTTGGCTCAAGACAGGTGCATGGTTTGCGCCGATTGTACCAGGGAATGGATATCTTTTTGGCCACACCTAATGAAACTCCTAGTTGATGTGGGTCAAATGGAAGCTCGTTTCAGTCTCTTTGGAGATAATGTTAATATAGACGCAGGATTGGAGCATGGTTTGCGCTGAATATGCAATAGGCTCAGAAATCATTTTAGGCACACCTGATGGAACTCTTAGGTGACGTAAGTCAAGTGGAAGCTCATTTCGGTCCATTTGGAGATAGTGTTAATCTCGGCACAAGATAGGTGCGCGGATGAGGGCGAACATATCATAGGCTCAGAAATCATTTTGGGAACACTCGATGGAACTCCTAGGTGACGTGGATCAAGTGGAAGGTCGCTTTGATCTGCTTGGAGATGGTGTTAATCTCGGTGTTGATAGGTGCACGGTTTGCACTGAATGTACCATGGGCATCAAAATCGTTTTGGGCGCACCTGATGGAACTCCTAGGTGAGTGGGTCAAATGAAAAGCTCGTTTTGGTATGTTTAGAGATAGTGTTAATCTCGACACAAGATAGGTGCACGGTTTATGCCAAACGAACCATAGGCTCAGAAATCAGTTTGGATGCACATGATTGAACTCCTACTGATGTGGGTCAAGTGGAAGCTTGTTTCGGTCCATTTGGAGATAATGTTAATGTTGACACAAGATAGGTTCACAGTTTGCGTCAAGCGTACCAATGGCTCAAAAATCATTTTGGGCGCAACCGATTGTACTCATACATGATGTGGGTCAAGTGGAAGCTCAGTTTGGAGATAGTGTTAATCTTGACACAAGATAGGTGCATAGTTTGCACCGAACATGTAATAGGCTCGAAAATTGTTTTGGGCGCACTTGGAGGAACTCCTAGGTGACATGGGTCAAGTGGAAGCTCATTTTAGTCCATTTGGAGATAGTGTTAGTCTTAGCGCAAGATAGGTGCACAGATTGGGACGAACATGCCATAGGCTCTGAAATCATTTTGGAAACAAATGATGGAACTCCTAGGTGGCATGGGTCAAAATGGAAGCTTGTTTTGGTCTCTTTGGAGACTGTGCTAATCTCGACACAAGATGGGTGCACGGTTTACGTTGAACATGCAATAGCCTTGGAAGTCATTTTGGGCACACCCGATGGAACTCTTTGGTGACTTGGGTCAAGTGGAGGCTCACTTCGGTCTGCTTGGAGATAATATTAATCTGGACGCAAGATAGGTGCACGTTTGCGCCAAGCGTTCCATTTCCTCAGAAATCAGTTTGGATGCACCCGATTATACTCCTACATGATGTGTGTCAAGTAGAAGCTCGTTTTAGTCCATTTGGAGATAGTGTTAATCTCGAAGCAAGATAGGTGCACGGGTTCCACCGATCATCCAATAGGCTCAAAATTTATTTTGGGCTCACCCGATGGAACTTATAGGTGACGTGGGTCAAGTGGAAGCTCGCTTCAGTCTGCTTGGAGACGGTGTTAACCTCAGCGTCAGATAGGTGCACGATTTGTGTCGAATGTACCACGAGCATGAAAATCTTGTTGGCCACAGTCGATGGACCTCCTAGGTGATGTGGGTCAAGTGGAAGCTCGATTTGGTCCGTTTGGAGATATTGTTTATCTTGACGCAAAATAGGTGCACGGTTTGCACCGAATATACAATAGGCTCGAAAATGCTTTTGGGCGCACCTGATGGAACTCCTAGGTGACATGGATCAAGTGGAAGCTTGCTTCGGTCCACATGGAGATAGTGTTAATCTTGACGCAAGATAGGTGCATGGTTTGCGCCAAGCGTACCATTGGCTCAGAAATTATTTTGGGCACACCCGATGGAACTCCTAGGTGACGTAGTTCAAGTGGAAGGTTGCTTCGGTCTGCTTAGAGATGGTGTTAATCTTCACATTAGATAGGTGCATTGTTTGCGCCAAATGTACCACGGGCATGAAAATCATTTTGGGCACACCTGATGTAACTCCAAGGTGACGTGGGTCAAATGGAAAGCTCGTTTCGGTCCGTTTGGCGATAGTGTTATTCTCGACGGAAGATAGGTACACGGTTTACGCCAAACGTATCATAGGCTAAGAAATCATTTTGGACGCACATGATTGTACTCCTACTAATGTGGGTCAAGTGGAAGCTCATTTCAGTCTGTTTAGAGATAGTGTTAATCTCTACGCAAGATAGGTGCATAGTTTGCACCGAACGTGCAATAGGCCCAAAAACTGTTTTGAGCACACCTGATGGAACTCCTAGGTGACATGGGTCAAGTGGATGCTCGCTTCGGTCTACTTGGAGACGGTGTTAATCTCAGTGTCAGATAGGTGCACAGTTTGCGTTGAATGTACCATGGGCACGAAAATCTTTTTGGTCGCACTTGATGGACCTCTAAGGTGATGTGGGTTAAATGGAAGCTTGCTTTGGTCGATTTGAAGATAATGTCAATCTCCCTGCAGATAGGTTCACGGTTTGCGATGAACATGCAATAGGCTCAGAAATCATTTTGCGCACACCCGATGGAACTCCTTGGTGATGTTGGTCTAGTGGAAGCTCGTTTCGGTCCGTTTGGAGATAGAATTAATCTTCGCGCAACATAGGTGCATGGTTTGGGACGAACGTACTATAGGCTCAGAAATTGTTTTGGGTACACCCAATGGAACTCCTAGATGACGTGGGTCAAATGGAAGCTCATTTCGGTCTCTTTGGAGATAGTGCTAATCTCGACACAAGATAGTTGCACGGTTTGCACCAAACATGCAATAGGCCCGAAAATCGTTTTGGGCACAACCGATGTTACTCCTAGTAAATGTAGGTTAAGTGGAAGCTCATTTTAGTCTATCTAGAGATAGTGTTAATCACGGTGCAACACAGGTGCGTAGTTTGGGATGAATGTGTCATTGGCTCTGAAATCGTTTTAGATACACCAGATGGAACTCCTCGGTAACATGGGTCAAATAGAAGCTCATATTGGTCCATTTGGAGATAGTGCTAATCTCGACACAAGATATGTGCACAATGTGCACCGAACATACCATAGGCTCATAAACCATTTTGGACGCACTTGATGGTACTCCTAGGTGATGTGGGTCAAGTGGAAGCTCATTGCGGTCCGTTTCAAGAGTGTTCATCTCAGCGCAAGATAGGTGCACAGTTTGCGCTGAACGTACCATGGGCAAGGAAATTATTTTGGGTTCAACCGGTGGAAGTCCTAGGTGACGTGGGTCAAATGGAACCTCATTTCAGTCTGTTCAGAGATAGTGTCAATCTTGACACAACATAGGTGCACGGTTTGCTCCAGCGTACCATAGGCATAGAAATCATTTTAGACACACCCGATTGTACACCTATGTGTATGGGTCAAGTGAAAGCTCGTTTCAGTCTATTTAGAGATAGTGTTAATCTTAACGCAAAATAAGTGCACGGTTTGCACCGAATGTGCAATATTCTCATAAATCATTTTGGGTGCACCTGATGGAACTCCTTGGTGACATGGGTCAAGTGGAAGCTCATTTTGGTCCATTTGGAGACTGTTAATCTTGGCACAAGACAGGTGCATGGTTTGTGCCGATTGTACCAGGGAATGGATATCTTTTTGGCCACACCCAATGAAACTCCTAGTTGACGTGGGTCAAATGGAAGCTCGTTTCAGTCTCTTTGGAGATATGTTAATATAGACGCACGATTGGAGCATGGTTTGCGCTGAACATGCAATAGGCTCAGAAATCATTTTAGGCACACCTGATGGAACTCTTAGGTGACGTAAGTCAAGTGGAAGCTCATTTCGGTCCATTTGGAGATAGTGTTAATCTCGGCACAAGATAGGTGCGCGGATGAGGGCGAACATATCATAGGCTCAGAAATCATTTTGGGAACACTCGATGGAACTCCTAGGTGACGTGGATCAAGTGGAAGGTCGCTTTGATCTGCTTGGAGATGGTGTTAATCTCGGTGTTGATAGGTGCACGGTTTGCACTGAATGTACCATGGGCATCAAAATCATTTTGGGCGCACCTGATGGAACTCCTAGGTGAGTGGGTCAAATGAAAAGCTCGTTTTGGTATGTTTAGAGATAGTGTTAATCTCGACACAAGATAGGTGCACGGTTTATGCCAAACGAACCATAGGCTCAGAAATCAGTTTGGATGCACATGATTGAACTCCTACTGATGTGGGTCAAGTGGAAGCTTGTTTCGGTCCATTTGGAGATAATGTTAATGTTGACACAAGATAGGTTCACAGTTTGCGTCAAGCGTACCAATGGCTCAAAAATCATTTTGGGCGCAACCGATTGTACTCATACATGATGTGGGTCAAGTGGAAGCTCAGTTCGGAGATAGTGTTAATCTTGACACAAGATAGGTGCATAGTTTGCACCGAACATGTAATAGGCTCAAAAATTGTTTTGGGCACACTTGGAGGAACTCCTAGGTGACATGGGTCAAGTGGAAGCTCATTTTAGTCCATTTGGAGATAGTGTTAGTCTTAGCGCAAGATAGGTGCACAGATTGGGACGAACATGCCATAGGCTCTGAAATCATTTTGGAAACAAATGATGGAACTCCTAGGTGGCATGGGTCAAATGGAATCTTGTTTTGGTCTCTTTGGAGACTGTGCTAATCTCGACACAAGATGGGTGCACGGTTTGCGTTGAACATGCAATAGCCTTAGAAGTCATTTTGGGCACACCCGATGGAACTCCTGCGTGACATGGGTCAAGTGGACGCATGCTTTGGTCCGCTTCGAGATAGTGTTAATCTCGATGCAAGATAGGTGCACGGTTTAGCCAAGCATACCATTGGCTCAGAAATCAGTTTGGATGCACCCGATTGTACTCCTACATGATTTGGGTCAAGTAGAAGCTCATTTCAGTCCATTTGGAGATAGTGTTAATCTTGAAGCAAGATAGGTGCATGGGTTGCACCGATCGTCCAATAGGCTCGAAAATCATTTTGGCACGCCCGATGGAACTTCTAGGTGATGTGGTCAAGTGGAAGCTCGCTTTCAGTCTGCTTGGAGACAGTGTTAATCTCAGCATCATATATCTGCACGGTATGTGCCGAATGCACCATGGGCACAGAAATCTTTTTGGCCACACTCGATGAAACTCATAGCGGATGTGGGTCAAGTGGAAGCTCACTTTGGTCCATTTGGAGATAGTGCTAATCTCGACGCAAGATAGGTGCACGGTTTGCATTGAACGTGCAATAGGCTTGGAAATCATTTTGGGCGCACCTGATGGAACTCCTAGGTGATGTGGATCAAGTGGAAGCTCGCTTGGGGATAGTGTTAATCTCGACGCAAAATAGGTGCATGGTTCGCACCAAGCGTACCACTGGCTCATAAATCATTTGGGTACACCCTATTGTACTCCTACGTGATGTGAGTCAAGTGGAAGCTCGTTTCGGTCCATTTGGAGATAGTGTTAATCTCGACGCAAGATAGGTGCATGGTTTGCGCAATACATGCAATAGGCTTGGAAATTGTTTTAGGTGCACCCGATGGAACTCCTAGGGAATGTAAGTTAAGTGGAATATTGTTTCGATCCATTTGGAGATAGTGTGAATCGCGGCGCAAGATTGGTGCACGCATTGGGACCATCATACCATAGGCTCGGAAATCTTTTTTGGCAAATGTTGGAACTCCTAGGTGATGTGGTTCAAATGGAAGCTCGTTTCGGTCTCTTTTGAGATAGTGATAATCTCGATACAAGATAGGTGCACGGTTTGCGCTGAACATGCAATAGGCTCAGAAATCATTTTGGGCTCACCGATGGAACTCCTAGGTGATGTGGTTCAATTGGAAGGTCGCTTTGGTCCGCTTGGAGATGGTGTTAATCTCGGCGTTAGTTAGGTGCACTGTTTGCGCTGAATGTACCACGGGCATGGAAATCATTTTGGGCGCCAGATGGAACTCCTAGGTGACGTGGGTCAAATGGAAAGCTTATTTTTGTCCATTTGGAGATAGTGCTAATCTCGACGCAAGATAGATGCACGGTATACGTCAAACGTACCATAGGCTCAGAAATCATTTTGGGCACATACGATGGAACTCCTAGGTGACGCGGGTCAAACAGAAGCTCGTTTTGGTCTCTTTAGAGACTGGTGCACAGTTTGCGCTTAATGTGCAGTAGGCTTGGAAATCATTTTGGGCACACCTGATGGAACTCCTAGGTGACGTGGGTCAAGTGGAAGCTCAGTTCAGTTCGCTCGGAGATAATGTTAATCTCAGCGTCAGATAGGTGCACGGTTTGCGCAGAATATACCATGGGCACGTAAATCTTTTTGGCCACACTCGATGGACCTCCTAGGTGATGTGGGCAAGTAGAAGCTTGATTCGATTCGTTTGGAGATAGTGCTAACCTCGACGCAAGATAGGTGCACGGTTTGCACTGAACGTGCAATATGCTCAAAAATCATTTTTGGCACAACCGATGGAACTCCTAGGTGATGTGGTTCAAGTGGAAGGTCACTTCGGTCTGCTTGGAGATGGTGTTAATCTCGATGTTAGATAGGTGAACTGTTTGGCATGGAAACCTTTTTGGTCGCACCCGATGGTATTCCTAGGTGACATAGGTCAAATGGAAACTCATTTCAGTATCTTTGGAGATATTAATCAAGAGGCAAGATAGGTGCACCTGATGGAATTACTAGGTGACATGGGTCAAGTGGAAGCTCGTTTCGTTCTGTTTGGAGATAGTGCTAATCTTGGTGCAAAATAGGTGCACGGATTGGAGCGAACATACCAGATACAAGATAGGTGCACAGATTGTGCTGAATGTGTAACGGGCTCGGAAATCATTTTAGACGCACCCGATGGAACTCTAGGTGACATGGGTCAACTAGAAGCTCGCTTCAGCCCACTTGGAGATGGTGTTAATCTTGGTGTCAGGTAGGTGCACGGTTTGCCCCGAATGTACCACGGACATGGAAATCTTTTTGGCCACAGCTACTGGATCTCCAAGGTGGCGTGGGTCAAATGGAAGTTTGTTTTGGTCTATTTGGAGATAGTGTTAATCTCCACGCAAGATAGTATCACGGTTTGCGCCAAACATGCATTAGGCCCAAAAATCATTTTGGGCACACCCGATGGAACTCCTAGGTGACGTGGGTTAAGTGGAAGCTCGTTTCGGTCCATCTAGTGATCGTGTTAATCTTGGCACAACATAGGTGCACGGTTTTGGACGAACGTGCCGTAGGCTCCAAAATCATTTTGGGCAGACCAGATGGAACTCCTAGGTGACATGGGTCAAATAGAAGGTCGTAATGGTCCATTTGGAGCTAGTGCTAATCTCGACGCATTATAGGTGCATGGTGTGCACCGAACGTACCATAGGCTCAGTAATTATTTTGTACGCACTTGATGATACTCCTTGGATGATGTGGGTCAAGTGGAAGCTTGTTGCTGTCCGTTTTAAGATAGTGTTAATCTTAGCGCAAGATAGGTGCACGGTTTGCGCCGAATGTACCACGGGTATGGAAATTGTTTTGGGCACAACTGATGGAAGTCCTAGGTGACGTGTGTCAAATAGAAACTTGTTTCAGTCTATTTTTTGAGATAGTGTTAATCTCGATGCAAGATAGGTGCACAGTTTGTGTCAAACGGACCATAAGCTCAAAAATCATTATGGACGCACCCGATTGGACACCTACGTATTAATCTCAGCATCAGATAGGTGCACGTTTTGCGCCAAATGTACCACGGGCATGGAAATTGTTTTGGGCACAACCAATGGAAGTCCAAGGTGACGTGGGTCAAATGGAAGCTCGTTTCAATCTCTTTGGAGATAGTGTTAATCTCGATGCAAGATAGGTGCACGGTTTATGCCAAACGGACCATAAGCTCATAAATCATTATGGATGCACCCGATTGGACACCTACATGTTAATCTCAGCGTCAGATAGGTGCATGGTTTGTGCAAAATGTACCACGGGCATAGAAATCTTTTGGCCGCACTCGATGGACCTCTTAGGTGATGTGGGTCAAGTGGAAGCTTGATTCAGTCCGGATGGAGATATTGCTAAACTTGACGCAAGATAGGTGCACGGTTTGCACTGAATGTGCAGTAGGCTCGTAAATTGTTTTTGGCGCATCCGATGGAACTCCTAGGTGACATGGGTGAAGTGGAAGCTCATTTTGGTCTGTTTGGAGACAGTGTTAATCTCAGCGCAAGATAGGAGCATAGATTGGGACGAACATACCATAGGCTCAAAAATCATTTTGGGCACAAACGATGGAACTCCAAGGTGACGCAGGTGAAGCGGAAGCTCGTTGTGGTCTCTTTAGAGATGGTTCTAATCTTAACACAAGATAGGTTCACGGTTTGCGCTGAACATGCAATAGGCTTGAAAATCATTTCGGGTGCACCCGATGTCCTAGGTGACATGGGTTAAGTGGAAGCTCATTTCGGTCTGTCTAGAGATCGTGTGAAGCTCGGCGCAACATAGATGCATGGTTTTGGATGAACGTGCCATAGTCTCCAAAATCATTTTGGGTGCACCAGATGGAACTCCTATGTGACGTGGGTCAAATAGAAGGTCGTATTGCTCTATTTGGAGATAGTGCTAGTCTTGACGCAAGATAGGTGCACGTGCACCGGACGTTCCATAGGCTCAGTAATTATTTTGTATGCACTTGATGGTACTCATAGGTGAAGTGGGTCAAGTGGAAGCTCGTTGTGGTACGTTTTGAGATAGTGTCAATCTCGGCGCAAGATAGGTGCACGGTTTGCGCCAAATATACCACACACATGGAAATCATTTTGGGCACAACCAATGGAAGTCGTAGGCGACGTGAGTCAAATGGAAGCTCATTTCTATCTATTTGGAGATAGTGTTAACCTCGATGCAAGATAGGTGCACGGTTTGCACTAAATGGACCATAAGCTCAAAAATCATTATGGATGCACCCGATTGGACACCTACGTGTTAGCCTGAGCGTCAGATAAGTGCACAGTTTGCGCAGAATGTACCATAGGCATGGAAATCTTTTTGGCCACACTCGATGGACCTCCTAGGTGATGTGGGTCGAGTGTAAGCTCGATTCGGTCCGGATAGAGATAGTGCTATTCTCGACGCAAGATAGATGCACGGTCTGCACTGAATGTGCAATAGGCTCGAAAATTATTTTGGGCACACCTGATGGAACTCCTAGGTGACATGGGTCAAGTGAAAGCTCATTTTCAGTCCGTTTGGAGATAGTGTTAATCTTAGCGCAAGATAGGTGCATAGATTGGGAGGAACGTACCATAGGCTCAGAAATCATTTTGGGCACAAAGGATGGAACTCCTAGTTTTTGTGGGTCAAACGGAAGCTCGTTTCAATCTCTCTGAAGATTGTTCTAATCTCGACAGAAGATAGGTGCACGGTTTGCGCTGAACATGCAATAGGCATGAAAATCTTTTCGGGCGCACCCGATAGAACTCCTAGGGGACGTGGGTCAAGTGGAAGCTCACTTTGGTCTGCTTGGAGATAATGTTAATCTTAATGCAAGATAGGAGTACAGTCTGTGCTAAGGGTACCATTGGCTCAAAAATCAGTTTGGATGCACCCAATAGTGTTAATCTCAAAGTAAGATAGGTGCAAGGTTTGCACCGATCATCCAATAGTCTCAAAAATTGTTTTGGGCACACCCGGTGGAACTCCTATGTGACATGGGTCAAGTGGAAGCTCGCTTCAGTCTAGTTAGAGTCAGTGTTTATCTCGACATCAGACAGGTGCACGGTTTGCGCTGAATGTACCACGAGCATGGAAATCATTTTGGCCGCACTCGACGGACCTCCTAGGTGATGTGGGTCAAGTGGAAGCTCGATTCGGTCTGTTTGGAGATAGTGTTAATCTTGACGCAATATAGATGCACGGTTTACACCGAACATGAAATAGGCTCAGAAATTGTTTTGGGCGCACTTGATGGAACTCTAAGGTGACATCGGTCAAGTGGAAGCTCGTTTCAGTCCATTTGAAGACAGTGTTAATCTCGGCGCAAGATAGGTGCACATATTGGGACGAAGATGCCATTGGCTCAGAAATCATTTTGGGCACAAACGATGGAACTCCATGGTGATGCGGGTCAAATGGTAGCTCATTTCGGTCTCTTAGGAGATTGTGGTAATCTTGACACAAGATAGGTACATGGTTTGCGCTGAACGTGCAATAGGCATGGAAATCATTTTGCGTGTACCCGATGGGACTCGTTGGTGACGTGGGTCAAATGGAAGCTCGCTTCTGTCCGCTTAGAGATAGTGTTAATCTCGATGCAAGATAGGTGCACGTTTTGCACTGAACGTGCAATAGGCTCGAAAATTATTTTTGGCGCATCCGATAGAACTCCAAGGTGACATTAGTCAAGTTGAAGCTCATTTCAATCCGTTTGAAGACAGTGTTAATCTCGGCGCAAGATAGGTGTAGGTTTGCGCTGGATGTACCACATGCATAGAAATCTTTTTGGTTGCACCCGATGGAACTCCTAGGTGATGTGGGTCAAATGGAAGCTCGTTTCAGTCTCTTTGGAGATAATGTTAATCAAGACACAAGATAGGTGCAGGTTTGCCCCGAATGTACCATTGGCACGGAAATCTTTTTGACCGCACTCGATGGACCTCCTAGGTGACGTGGGTCAAATGAAAGTTTGTCTTGGTCCGTTTTGTGATAGTGTTAATCTCCACGCAAGATAGGTGCATGGTTTGTGCTGAACATGCAATAGGCCCAATAATTGTTTTGAGCACACCTGATGGAACTACTAGGTGACGTGGGTTAAGTGAAAGCTTGTTTCGGTCCGTCTAGAGAACGTGTTAATCTCAGCGCAACATAGGTGCACGGTTTTGGATGAATGTGCCATGGGCTCCGAAATCATTTTGAGTACACTAGATGGAACTCCTAGGTGACATTGGTCAAATAGAAGGTCATATTGGTTTGTTTGGAGATAGTGTAAATCTCGACGCAAGATAGGCGCATGGTGGGCATCAAAGGTACCAAAGGCTCAGAAATCATTTTGGATGCACTTGATGGTACTCCTAGGTGATGTGGGTCAAGTGGAAGCTAGTTGCGGACCATTTTGAGATATTGTTAATCTCAGCGCAAGATAGGTGCACGGTTTGCGCCGAATGTACCACATGCATGGAAATCGTTTTGGGCGCAACCGGTGGAAGTCCTATGTGACGTGGGTCAAATGGAAGCTCGTTTCAGTTTATTTTAAGATAGTGTTAATTTCGATGCAAGATAGGTCCATGGTTTGCGCCAAATGGGCCATATGCTCATAAATCATTGTGGACGCACCCGATTGGACACATACGTGTTAATCTCGGCGTCAGATAGGTGCATGGTTTGCGTAGAATGTACCATGGGCAAGGAAATCTTTGTGGCCGCACTCGATGGGCCTCCTAGGTTATGTGGGTCAAGTTGAAGCTCGATTCGGTCCGTTTAGAGATAGTGGTAATTTCGACGCAGGATAGGTGCATGCTTTTTGTAGAACGTGCAATAGGCTTAGAAATTATCTTGGGCACACCTTATGGAACTCCTAGGTGAGATGGGTCAAGTGAAAACTCGTTTCAGTCCATTTGAAGACAGTGTTAATATCGGTGCAAGATAGGTGCACAGATTGGGACGAACATACCACAAGCTTAGAAATCATTTTGGGCACAACCGATGGAACTCCTAGGTGACGCGGGTCAAATCGAAGCTCATTTGGGTCTCTTTAGAGATTGTGCTAATCTCGACATAAGATAGGTGCACGGTTTGCGCTGAACTTGCAGTAGGCTTGGAAATCATTTTGCGCGCACCCGATGGAACTCCTACTTGATGTGGGTCAAGTGGATGCTCGCTTCGGTCCGCTTAGAGATACTGTTAATCTCGACACAAGTTAGGTGCATGGTTTGCATAGAACATGCAATAGGCTCGTAAATTGTTTTTTGCGCATCCGATGGAACTCCAAGGTGACATGGGTGAAGTGGAAGCTTGTTTTGGTCCCCTTAAAGATAGTGTTAATCTCGGCGCAAGATAGGTGTAGGTTTGCACCGGATGTACCACAGGCATGGAAATCTTTTTGGTCGCACCTGATGGAAGTCTTAGGTGACGTGGGTCAAATGTAAGCTCGTTTTAGTCTCTTTGGAGATAATGTTAATCAAGACAAATGATAGGTGCACGGTTTTGTGCCGAACATGCAATAGGCTCGGGAACCATTTTGGGCACACCTGATGGAACTCCTAGGTGTCGTGGGTCAAGTGGAAGCTCGTTTCGTTCCATTTGGATATAGTGTTAATCTTGGTGCAAAATAGGTGCACGGATTGGGACGAACATACCATGGGCTCGGAAATCGTTTCGGGCACAAATGATGGATCTTCTAGGTGACGTGGGCCAAGTGGAAGCTCCTTTTAGTCTCTATTGAGGTAGTGCTAATCTCGATACAAGATAGGTACATAGATTGTGCTGAATGTGTAACGGGCTTGGAAATCATTTTAGGCACACCCGATGGAACTCCTAGGTGACGTAGGTCAACTGGAAGCTCGCTTCGGTCCACTTGGAGACGGTGTTAATCTTGGTGTCAGATAGGTGCACGGTTTGCCCTAAACCTACCTTGGGACAACAATATTGTGGGTCGCACCCGATGGACCTCCAAGGTGATGTGGGTCAAATGGAAAGCTCATTTTGGTCCGTTTGGAGATAGTGTTAATCTCGACGTAAGATAGGTGCACAGTTTGCACTGAACGTGCAATAGGTTCAGAAATTGTTTTTGGCGCATCTGATGGAACTCCTAGGTGACATGGGTCAGGTGGAGCTCGTTTCATTCTGTTTGAAGACAGTTTAATCTTAGCACAAGATGGGTGCAGGTTTGCGCCGGATGTACCACGGGCATGGAAATCTTTTTGGTCGCACCTGATTGAACTCCTATGTGACGTGGGTCAAATGGAAGCTCGTTTCAGTCTCTTTAGAGATAATGTTAATCAAGATGCAAGATAGGTGCATAGTTTTGCGCCGAACATGCAATAGGCTCGGAAATCGTTTATGGAACTCCTAGGTTACATGGGTCAAGTGGAAGCTCATTTCGTTCTATTTAGAGATAATATTATTCTTGGTGCAAAATAGGTGCACGGATTGGGATGAACATACCATAGGCTCGAAAATCATTTTGGGCACAAATGATGGAATGTGGTGACGTGGGTCAAGTGGAAGCTTGTTTTGGTCTTTTTTGAGGTAGTGCTAATCTCGATACAAGATAGGTGCACAGATTATGCTGAATGTGTGACGGGGTTGAAAATCATTTTGGACGCACGCGATGAAACTACTTGGTGAGGTGGGTCAACTGGAAGGTCGCTTCGGTCCACTTGGAGATGGTGTTAATCTCGGCATCAGATAGGTGCACGGTTTGCCTCGAATGTACCACGGGCACAGAAATCTTTTAGGCCGCACACAATGGACCTCCATGGTAATGTGGGTTAAATTGAAAGCTCGTTTTGGTCTATTTGGAGATGTGTTAATCTCGACGCAAGATAGGTGCATGTTTTGCACTAAACATGCAACAGGCTCAGAAATTGTTTTTGGAGCATCCGATCTAACTCCTAGGTGACATGGGTCAAGTAGAAGCTCATTTCAGTCCGTTTGAAGACAGTGTTAATCTCGACGTAAGATAGGTGCACGGTTTGCACTAAACGTGCAATATGCTCAGAAATTGTTTTTGGAGCATCCGATGGAACTCCTAGGTGACATGGGTCTAGTGGAAGCTCGTTTCGGTCCGTTTGAAGACAGTGTTAATCTTGGCGCAAGATAGGTGCTTAGATTGGGACGAACATACCATAGGCTCAGAAATCATTTTTGGCACAAACGATGGGACTCCTAGGTGACGGGGGTAAAATGGAAGCTCATTTCAATCTCTTTGGAGATTGTGCTAATCTTGACACAAGATAGGTGCACGGTTTGTGTTGAACATGTAGTAGGCTTGGAAATCATTTTGCGCGCACCCAATGGAACTCCTAGGTGACGTGGGTCAAGTGGAAGCTCGGTTTGGTCTGCTTGGAAATACTATTAATCTCGACACAAGATATGTGCACGGTTTGCACTAAACGTGCAATAGGCTTGTAAATTGTTTTTGGCGCATCCAATGGAACTCCTCTGTGACATGGGCGAATTGGAAGCTCGTTTCGGTCCGTTTGAAGATAGTGTTAATCTCGGCGCAAGATAGCTGTAGGCTTGAGCCAAATGTAAATCTTTTTGGTCACACCTAATAGAACTCCTAGGTGAGCGGGTCAAATGGAAGCTTGTTTTAGTCTCTTTAGAGATAATGTTAATCAAGACGCAAAATAGGTGCACGGTTTGCACTGAACATGCAATAGGCTCAGAAACTGTTTTGGGTGCACCTGGTGGAACTCCTAGGTGATGTGGGTCAAGTGGAAGCTCGTTCGTTCCGTTTGGAGATATTGTTAATCTTGGTGTAAAATAGGTGCACGTATTGGGATATACATACCATAGGCTTAGAAATCATTTTGGACACAGACGATGGAATTCCTAGGTGACATGGGTCAAGTGGAAGCTCATTTCAGTCTCTATTGAGGTAGTGCCAATCTTGATTCAAGATAGGTGCGCAGATTATGCTGAATGTGTAACGGGCTCCGAAATCATTTTGGGCACACCCGATGGAACTCCTAGGTGACATGGGTCAAATGGAAGCTCGTTTCAGTCTCGTTGGAGATAATGTTAATCAATACGCAAGACAGGTGCACGTTTTGCACCGAATAGGCAATAGTCTCAGAAATCCTTTATGGAACTCCTAGGTGACATGGGTCAAGTGGAAGCTCATTTCGTTCTATTTAGAGATAGTGTTATTCTTGGTGCAAAATAGGTGCACGGATTGGGATGAACATACCATAGGCTCAAAAATCATTTAGGGCACAAACGATGGAAGGTGACGTGGGTCAAGTGGAAGCTTGTTTCAGTCTCTTTTGAGGTAGTGCTAATCTCGATACAAGTTAGGTGCACAGATTATGCTGAATGTGTGATGGGGTTGAAAATCATTTTGGACGCACGCGATGGAACTACTTGGTGAGGTGGGTCAACTGGAAGGTCGCTTCGGTCCACTTGGAGATGGTGTTAATCTCGCCGTCAGATAGGTGCACGGTTTGCCTAGAATGTACCACGAGCACAGAAATCTTTTAGGCCGCACACGATGGACCTACATGGTAATGTGGGTCAAATTGAAGGCTCGTTTTGGTCCGTTTGGAGATGTGTTAATCTCAATGCAAGATAGGTGCATGGTTTGCACTAAATATGCAACAGGCTCAGAAATTATTTTTGGATCATCCGATCGAACTCCTAGCTGACATGGGTCAAGTGGAAGCTCATTTCAGTCCGTTTGAAGACAGTGTTAATCTCGACGTAAGATAGGTGCACGGTTTGCACTGAATGTGCAATAGGCTCGGAAATTGTTTTTGGAGCATCCGATGGAACTCCTAGGTGACATGGGTCAGTGGAAGCTCGTTTCGGTCTGTTTGAAGATAGTGCTAATCTCGGCGCAAGATAGGTGCATAGATTGGGACGAACATACCATAGGCTCAGAAATCATTTTTGGCACAAACGATGGAACTCCTAGGTGACGCGGGTAAAATTGAAGCTCATTTCAATCTCTTTGGAGATTGTGCTAATCTTCACATAAGATAGGTGCATGGTTTGTGCTGAACGTGAAGTAGGCTTGTAAATCATTTTGCGCACACCCGATGGAACTCCTAGGTGACGTGGGTCAAGTGGAAGCTCGGTTTGGTCTGCTTGGAGATACTATTAATCTCGACGCAAGATATGTGCACAGTTTGCACTGAACGTGCAATAGGCATGTAAATTGTTTTTGGCGCATCCAATGGAACTCCTCTATGACATGGGCGAAGTGGAAGCTCGTTTCGGTCCGTTTGAAGATAGTGTTAATCTCGACGCAAGATAGGTGCAGGCTTGCGCCAAATGTAAATCTTTTTGGTCACACCTAATAGAACTCCTAGGTGAGCGGGTCAAATGGAAGCTTGTTTTAGTCTCTTTGGAGATAATGTTAATCAAGACGCAAAATAGGTGCACGGTTTGCACTAAACATGCAATAGGCTCAGAAACCGTTTTGGGTGCACCTGGTGGAACTCCTAGGTGATGTGAGTCAAGTGGAAGCTCGTTCGTTCTATTTGGAGATATTGTTAATCCTGATGTAAAATAGGTGCATAGATTGGGATATACATACCATAGGCTCAGAAATCATTTTGGACATAGACGATGAAATTCCTAGGTGACGTGGGTCAAGTGGAGGCTCATTTCAGTCTCTATTAAGGTAGTGCCAATCTCGATACTAGATAGGTGCACAGATTGTGCTGAATGTGTAACGGGCTCGGAAATCATTTTGGGCACACCTGATGGAACTCCTAGGTGACATGGGTCATATAGAAGGTCGTATTGGTCCGTTTGGAGAGTGTCATATAGAAGGACGTGGGTCATATAGAAACTCGACACAAGATAGGTGCACGGTGGGCACCGAACGTACCATAGGCTCAGTAATTTTTTTGTACGCACTTGATGGTACTCCTAGGTGATGTGGGTCATGTGGAAGCTCATTGCGGTCCGTTTTGAGAGTGTTAATCTCGGCGCAAGATGGACGCACAGTTTGCACCGAATGTACCACGGGCATGGAAATCGTTTTGGGCGCAACCATTGGAAGTCCTTGGTGATGTGGCTCAAATGGAAGCTCGCTTCAGTATGTTTGCGGATAGTGTTAATCTCGATGCAAGATAGGTGCACGGTTTACGCCAAACGGACCATAAGCTCAGAAATCATTATGGATGCACCCGATTAGACTCCTACATGTTAATCTCAGCATTAGATAGGTGCACGGTTTGCCCCGAATACTCCACGGGCACTAAAATCTTTTTGGCCACGCTCGATGGACCTCCTAGCCGATGTGGGTCAAGTGGAAGCTCAATTCAATCCATTTGGAGATAGTGCTAATCTCGACGCAAGATAGGTGGATGGTTTGCACTTAACGTGCAATAGGCTCGTAAATTGTTTTTGGCGCATCCGATGGAACTCCTGGTGACATGGGTGAAGTGAAAGCTTGTTTTAGTCCACTAAAGATAGTGTTAATCTCGGCTCAAGATAGGTGTAGGTTTGCACCGGATGTACCACGGTCATGGTAATCTTTTTGGTCGCATCCAATGGAACTCCTAGGTGATGTGGGTCAAATGGAAGTTTGTTTCAGTTTCTTTAGAGATAATGTTAATCAAGATGCAAGACAGATGCACGGTTTGCACTGAACATGCAATAGGCTCTAAAATCATTTTGGGTGCACCTGATGGAACTCTTAGGTGACGTGGGTCAAGTGGAAGTTCCTTTCGTTCTGTTTGGATATAGTGTTCATCTTGGTGCAAAATGGTTGCACGAATTGGGACGAACATACCATAGGCTTGGAAATCATTTTGGGGTAGTGCTAATCTCGATACAAGGTAGGTTCACAGATTGTGCTGAATGTGTAACAGGCTCAGAAATCATTTTGGGTGAACCCAATGTAACTCCTAGGTGACATGGTTCAAATGGAAGCTCGTTTCAGTCTCGTTGGAGATAATGTTAATCAAGACGCAAGACAGGTGCACGTGTTGCACCGAATTGGCAATAGGCTCAAAAACTATTTTGGGCGCACCTGATGGAACTCCTAGGTGACATGCGACAAGTGGAAGCTCGTTTCATTCCATTTAGATATAGTGTTAATCTTGGTGCAAAATATGTGCACGGATTGGGACGAACATACCATGGGCTCAGAAAGCATTTCAGACACACCTGATGGAACTCCTAGGTGACGTGGGTCAACTGGAAGCTCGCTTCGGTCCACTTGGACATGGTGTTAATCACGGCGACAGATAGGTGCATGGTTTGTCTCGAATGTACCACGGGCACAGAAATCTTTAAGGCCGCACAAGATGGACCTCCAAGGTGATGTAGGTCAAATGGAAAGCTTGTTTGGAGATAGTGTTGATCTTCACGCAAGATAGGTGCGTAGTTTGCACTGAACGTGCAATAGGCTCGGAAATTGTTTTTCACGCATCCGATGGAACTCCTAGGTGACATGGGTCAAGTCGAAGCTCGTTTTGGTCCATTTGAAGACAGTGTTAATCTCAGCATAAGATAGGTGTTGGTTTGTGCTGGTTGTACCATGGGCATTGAAATCGTTTTGGGCGCACCTGATGGAACTCATAGGTGATGTGGGTCAAATGGAAGCTCGATTCGGTTCATTTGGTGATAGTGTTAGTCTCGACGCAATATAGTTGCATGGTTTACACCGAACATGCAAATATGCTCATAAATTGATTTGGGCGCACCTAATGGAACTCATATGTGACATGGGTCACGTGGAAGCTCGTTTCAGTCCATTTGGAGACAGTGTTAATCTTGATGCAATATAGGTGCACGGATTGGGACGAACATGCCACAGGCTTGGAAATCATTTTGGGCACAAATGATGGAACTCCTAGGTGACGCGGGTCAAATAGAAGCTCATTTTGGTCCCTTTGAGATTGTGCTAATCTTGACACAAGATAGGTGCACGGTTTGCGCTGAACGTGCAATAGGCTTGCAAATCATTTTGTGCGGACCCAATGGGACTCGTAGGTGACATGGGTCAAGTGGAAGCTTGCTTCTGTCTGCTTGGATATAGTGTTAATCTCGACGTAACACAGGTGCATGGTTTGCACTGAATGTGCAATAGGCTCAAAAATTGTTTTTGGAGGATCCAATGGAACTCCTAGGTGACATGGGACTAGTAAAAGCTTGTTTCGCTCCATTTGAAGACAGTGTTAATTTTGGCACAAGATAGGACCAGGTTTGCGCCGAATGTAGCATGGGCATGGAAAAAATTTTGGTGGCACCCAATGGAACTCCTAGGTGATGTGGGTCAAGTTGAAGCTTGTTTCAGTCTGTTTGGAGATAATGTTAATCAAGACGCATGATAGGTGCACAGTTTGCGCTGAACATGCAATAGGCTCGGTAATCATTTTGGGAGCACCTGATGGAACTCCTAGGTGACGAGGGTCAAGTGGAAGCTTGTTTCGTTCTGTTTGGATATAGTGTTAATCTTGGTGCAAAATAGTTGCACGGATTGGGACGAGCATACCATAGGATTGGAAATCATTCTGCGCACAAAAGATGGAACTCCAGGTGACGTGGGTCAAGTGGAAGCTCATTTCAGTCTCTTTTGAGGTAGTGCTAAACTCGATACAAGATAGGTTCACAGATTGTGCTAAATGTCTAACGGGCTCAGAAATCATTTTGGGCACACCCGACGGAACTCCTAGGTGACGTGGGTCAAATTGAAGCTCATTTCAGTCTCTTTGGATATAATGTTAATCAGCACGCAAGATAGGGCATGGTTTGCGCCAAACATGCAATAGGCTCAGAAACCGTTTTGGGCGCACCTGATGGAACTCCAGGTGACGTGGGTCAAGTGGAAGCTCGTTTCGTTCTGTTTTGAGATAGTGTTAATCTTAGTGCAAAATAGGTGCACGGATTGGGACAAACATACTATAGGCTCGAAAATCTATCTGATTTCAGTCTCTATTGTGGTAGTGCTAATCTCGATACATGGCAGGTGCATAGATTGTGCTAAATGTGTAACGGGCTCTAAAATCATTTTGGGCACACCCGATGGAACTCCTAGGTGACGTGGGTCAACTAGAAACTCGCTTCGGTCCACTTGGAGATGGTGTTAATCATGACATCAGATAGGTGCACGGTTTGCCCCAAATGTACCACGGCCACAGAAATCTTGATGGACCTCCAAGGTGATGGGGTCAAATGGAAAGCTCGTTTCGGCCCGTTTGGAGATAGTGTTAATCTCGATGCAAGATAGGTGCACAGTTTGCACTGAACGTACAATAGGCTCGGAAATTGTTTTTGGCGCATCCGATGGAACACCTAGGTGACATGGGTCAAGTGGAAGCTCGTTTTGGTCTATTTGAAGACAGTGTTAATCTCAGGGCAAGATAGGTGTCGGTTTGTGTCAGATGTACCATGGGCATGGAAAATGTTTTGGGCGCACCTGTTGGAATTCCTAGGTGATGTGGGTCAAGTGGAAGTTCGATTCGATCCGTTTTGAGATATTGTTAGTCTCGACACAATATAGTTGCACGGTTTATAACAAACACGCAATAGGCTCACAAATTGTTTTGGGTGCGCGTGATGGAACTCTGAGGTGACATGGGACAAGTGGAAGCTCGTTTCAGTCAATTTGGAGACAGTGCTAAACTCGACACAAGATAGGTGCACAGATTGGGATGAGCATGCCATAAGCTCGAAAATCATTTTGGGCTCAAACAATGGAACTCCTATGTGACGCGGGTCAAATAGAAGCTCGTTTCGGTCTCTTTGGAGCTTTTGCTAACTTTGACACAAGATAGGTGCACGGTTTGCGCTGAACGTGCAATAGGCTTGCAAATCATTTTACGCGCACCCGATGGGACTCGTAGGTGACGTGGGTCAAGTGGAAGCTTGCTTCTGTCCGCTTTTAGATAATGTTAATCTCGATGCAAGATAGGTGCAGGGTTTGCTCTGAACGTGCAATAGGCTCAGAAATTGTTTTTGGAGCATCCGATGGAACTCCTAGGTGACATGGGTCTAGTGGAAGCTCATTTCGGTCCATTTGAAGATAGTGTTAATCTCGGCGCAAGATAGGTGCACAGATTGGGATGAACATACCATAGGCTCAGAAATCATTTTGGGCACAAATGATGGAACTCATAGGTGACGCGGGTCAAATGGAAGCCTGTTTTGGTCTCTTTGGATATTCTGCTAATATTTACAAAAGATAGGTGCACGATTTGCGCTGAACGTGCAGTAGGCATGGAAATCATTTTGGGCGCACCCAATGGAACTCCTAAGTGATGTGGGTTAAGTGAAAGCTCGTTTCGTTCTGTTTGGAAATAGTGTTAATCTTGGTGCAAAATAGGTGCATGAATTGGGATGAACATACCATAGGCTCGGAAATCATTTTGGGCAAAACCATGGAACTCCTAGGTGACGTGGACAAGTGGAAGCTTGTTTCAGTCTCTACTGTGGTAGTGCTAATCTCGATACATGACTGGTGCACAGATTGTGCTAAATGTGAAATGGGCTCAGAAATCATTTTGGGCACAGCCGATAGAACTCCTAGGTGACGTGGGTCAACTGGAAGCTCACCTTGGTCCACTTGGAGACGGTGTTGATCTCGGTGTCAGATAGGTGCACGGTTTGCCCCAAATGTACCATGGGCATGAAAATCTTGGTGGCCGCACCCGATGGACTTCCAAGGTGATGTGGGTCAAATGGAAAGCTCGTTTCGGTCCGTTTGGAGATAGTGTTAATCTCGACGAAAGATAGGTGCACAGTGTGCGCTAAACGTGCAATAGGCTCGGAAAATTTTTTTGCTGCATCTGATGGAACACCTAGGTGACATGGGTCAAGTGGAAGCTCGTTTTGGTCTATTTGAAGACAGTGTTAATCTTAGCACAAGATAGGTGTCGGTTTGTGCCAGATGTACCATGGGCATGGAAAATGTTTTGGGCGCACCTGATGGAATTCCTAGGTGATGTGGGTGAAGTGGAAGTTTGATTCGATCCGTTTAGAGATATTGTTAGTCTCGACACAATATAGTTGCACGATTTACACCAAACACGCAATAGGCTCACAAATTGTTTTGGGTGCGCGTGATGGAGCTCTGAGGTGACATGGGACAAGTGGAAGCTCGTTTTAGTCCATTTGGAGATAGTATTAAACTCGACACAAGATAGGTGCACAGATTGGGATGAGCATGCCATAGGCTCGAAAATCATTTTGGGCTCAAACAATGGAACTCCTAGGTGACGCGGGTCAAATAGAAGCTTGTTTCGGTCTCTTTGGAGATTCTGCTAATCTTGACACAAGATAGGTGCACGGTTTTGCGCTGAACGTGCAATAGGCTTGCAAATCATTTTGCGCGCACCCGATGGGACTCGTAGGTGATGTGGGTCAAGTGGAAGCTTGCTTCTATCTACTAGGAGATAGTGTTAATCTTGACGCAAGATAGGTGCAGGGCCTGCACTGAACATGCAATAGGCTCAGAAATTACGTTTGGAGCATCCGATGGAACTCCTAGGTGACATGGGTCTAGTGGAAACTCGTTTTAGTCCATTTGAAGATAGTGTTAATCTCAGCACAAGATAGGTGCACGGAATGGGATGAATATACCATAGGCTCAGAAATCATTTTGGGCACAAACAATTGAACTCCTAGGTGACGCGCGTCAAATGGAACCTTGTTTCGGTCTCTTTGGAGATTTTGCTAATCTTGACACAAGATAGGTGCACGATTTGTGCTGAACGTGCAATAGGCTTGGAAATCATTTTACGCACACCCGATGGGACTCATAGGAGACGTGGGTCAAGTGGAAGCTTGCTTCTGTCTGCTTGGAGATAGTGTTAATCTCGACGCAAGATAGGTGCACGGTTTGCAATGAATGTGCAATAGGCTCGGAAATTGTTTATGGAGCATCCGATGGAACTCCTTGGTGACATGGGTCTGGTGGAAGCTCATTTTGGTTTGTTTGAAGACAGTGTTAATCTCAGCGCAAGATAGGTGCACAGATTGGGACAAACATACCATTGGCTCGGAAATCATTTTGGACACAAACGATGGAACTCCTTGGTGACGTAGGTAAAATGGAAGCTCATTTTGGTCTCTTTGGAGATTGTGCTAATCTCGACACAAGATAGGTGCACCGTTTACGCTGAAGGTGCAGTAGGCTTGGAAATCATTTTGCGTGCACCTGATAAAACTGCTAGGTGACGTGGGTCAAGTGGAAGCTTGTTTCGTTCTGTTTGGATATAGTGTTAATCTTGGTGCAAAATAGGTGCACGGATTGGGACGAACATACCATAGGCTCAAAAATCATTTTGGGCACAAACGATGGAACTCCTTGCTGATGTGGGGCAAGTGGAAGCTTGTTTCAGTCTCTATTGTGGTAGTGCTAAACTCGATACATCACCGGTGCACGGATTGTGCTAAATGTGTAACGGGCTCGGAAATCATTTTGGACATATCCGATGGAACTCCTAGGTGATGTGGGTCATCTAGAAGCTCGCTTTGATCCACTTGGAGACGGTGTTAACCTCGACATCAGATAGGAGCATGATTTGCCCCGAATGTACCATGTGCACAAAAATCTTTTTGGGTGCACCCAATGGACCTCCAAGGTGATGTGGGTCAAATGGAAAGCTCATTTTGGTTCGTTTGGAGATAGTGTTAATCTCGATGCAAGATAGGTGCACAGTTTGCATTGAATGTGCAATAGGCTAAAAAATTGTTTTTAGCGCATCCGATGGAACTCCTAGGTGACATAGGTCTTGTGGAAGCTCGTTTTGGTCCGTTTGAAGAGAATGTTAATCTCGGCGCAAGATAGGTGTCGATTTGCGTCGGATGTACCATGGGCATGGAAATTATTTTGGGCACACCTGATGGAATGACTAGGTGTTGTGGGTCATGTGGAAGCTCGATTCGATCTGTTTGGTGATAGAGTTAATTTCAACACAATATAGTTGCACGGTTTACAGCGAACATGCAATAGGTTTGCATGGAACGTGCAATAGTTGCACGCAAGATTGGTGCACGGTTTGCATGGAACGTGCAATAGGCTCGGAAATTGTTTCGAGTGCACTTGATGGAACTACTAGGTGACTTGGGTCAAGTGGAACCTCGTTTCAGTCTGTTTGGAGATAGTCTTAATCTCTGGACAAGATTGTTGCACAGATTGGGACAGACATGCCATAGGCTCAAAAATCATTTTGGGCACAAACAATGGAACTTCTAGGTGACGTGGGTCAAATGGAAGCTCGTTTCGGTCTCTTTGGAGATTGTGCTATTCTCGACATAAAATAGGTGCACGGTTTGTGCTAAACATGCAATAGTCTTGGAAAACATTTTGGGCGCACCTGATGGAACTCCTAGGTGACGTGGGTCGAGTGGAAGCTCGCATCGGTCCGCTTGGAGATAGTGTTAATCTCGACCCTAGATAGTTGCACGGTTTTGGACGAACGTGGCATAGGCTCCGAAATCGTTTTGGATACATCAGATGGAACTGCTAGGTGACGTGGGTCAAATGGAAGCTCGTTTCGGTCTCTTTGGAGATAATGTTAATCTAGACACAAGATAGATGCATAGTTTGCATTGAACTTGCAATGGGCTCGAAAGTCGTTCTGGGCGCACCCGATGAAACTGCTAGGTGACGTGGGTCAATGATGAGGACATCCTCCACTATTACCCGCTGGCAAAGACGCAACAAAAAAAAGGCCAAGTGGCCTAGTTGTAGTCAGGCGGCGACCGTGTGAGCCTCTGAATAATCCCACCTTGCTTAGCTTGGGAGGAGGAAGCCACCTTAAAAGAGAGAGCCACCCTTCCCCTATCGGACTAGTCTTTTTGGGATATTGGGCCTTTCCCCGATTGGGTGTGCATAAGAACTATTGGGGTCCGGGCAACCTTAATTTATTGGGCCTCGGCCAACCCCACCTGGGCTGGATGTATCATTTGGTATCAAAGTTGGGCCCTTGTCTAAGGGGGTGGGAATGATGAGGACATCCTCCACTATTACCCGCTGGCAAAGACGCAACAAAAAAAGGCCAAGTGGCCTAGTTGAAGTCGGGCGGCGACCATGTGAGCCTCTGAATAATCCCACCTTTCTTAGCTTGGGAGGAGGAAGCCACCTTAAAAGAGAGAGCCACCCTTCCCCTATCGGACTAGTCATTTAGGGACATTGGGCCTTTCCACGAGTGGATGTGCATAAGAACTATTGGGGTCTGGGCAACCTTAATTTATTGGGCCTCGGCCAACCCCACCTGGGCCAGATGTATCAGTCAAGTGGAAAGTCGTTTCAGTCCACTTAGAGACGGTGTTAATCACGGCGCAACAAAGGTGCACGGTTTGGGATGAACGTGCACGGGCTCCAAAATCATTTTGGATACACTAGATGGAACTCCTAGGTGACGTGGGCCAAATAGAAGCTCATCTTAGTCCGTTTGGAGATAGTGTCAATCTCAACGCAAGATAGGTGCACGGTTTGCACCGAACGTCCAATAAGCTCAAAAATCATTTTAGGCACACCCGATGAAACTCCTAGGTGACGTGGGTCAAGTGGAAGCTCGCTTCGGTCTACATGGAGACGGTGTCAGTCTTAACGTCAGTTAGGTGCATGGTTTGCGCCGAATGAACCACAGGCACAGAAATCTTTTTGGCTGTAGTCGATGGACCTCCTAGGTGATGTGGGTCGAATGGAATCTTGTTTGGTCCATTTGGAGAGAATGTCAATCTCCACACAAGATATGTTCATCGTTTGTGCCCAGTGTGCAATAGGCTCGGAAATCATTTTGGGCACACTCGATGGAACTCCTTGGTGATGTTGGTCTAGTGGAACCTCGTTTCGGTCTGTTTGGAGATAGTGTTAGTCTTAGCACAACATAGGTGCATGGTTTGGGATGAACGTACCACAGGCTTGTATCGTTTTGGGTATACCCGATGGAACTTCTAGATGACGTCGATCATATGGAAGCTCGTTTTAGTCTCTTTGGAGATAGTTCTAACCTCGACGCAAGATAGATGCACAGTTTGCGCCAAACATACAATTGACCCAAAAATCATTTTGGGCACACCTGATGGAACTCATAGGTGACATGCGTTAGGTGGAAGCTCATTTTGGTCCGTCTAGAGATAGTGTTAATCATGGCACAACATAGGTGCACGGTTTGGGACGAACGTGCCATAGGCTCCGAAGTCGTTTTGGATACACCAAATGGAACTCCTAGGTGACATGGGTCAAATAGAAGCTCGTATTGGTCCGTTTGGAGATAGTGTTAATCTCAGCGCAACATAGGTGCACGGTTTGGAATGAACGCACCATAGGCTCAGAAATCATTTTGGGTACACCTGATGGAACTCCTAGGTGACGTAAGTCAAGTGGAAGCTCGTTTCGGTCCATTTGGAGATAGTGTTAATCTCGGCGCAAGATAGGTGCACGGATTGGGACGAATATACTATAAGCACAGAAAATTGTTTTTGGCACACCCTAGGAACTCCTAGGTGACGCGGCTCTAATGGAGGCTCGTTTCAGTCTCTTTGGAGATTGTGCTAATCTCGAGACAAGATAGGTGTGCGGTTTGAGCCGAATGTGCAATAGGCTTGAAAATCATTCCAGGCGCACCCGATGGAACTCCTAGGTGACGTGCGTCAAGTGGAAGCTCACTTCGGTCCGCTTGGAGATAATGTTAATATCGAAGCCAGATAGGTGCACGGTTTGTGCCAAGCGTAGCATTGGCTTAGAAATCAGTTTGGATGCATCTGATTGTACTCCTACGTGATGTGGTTCAAGTAGAAGCTCGATTTGGTCCGTTTGGAGACAGTGTTATTCTCAACGCAAGATTGGTGCACGGTTTGCATGGAACGTGCAATAGGCTCGGAAATTGTCTCAGGTACACTTAATAGAACTACTAGGTGACTTGGGTCAAGTGGAAGCTCGTTTCAGTCTGTTTGGAGATAGTCTTAATCTCTAGACAAGATTGGTGCACAGATTGGGATAGACATGCCATAGGCTCAGAAATCATTTTGGGCACAAACGATGGAACTTCTAGGTGACGTGGGTCAAATGGAAGCTCGTTTCGGTCTCTTTGGAGATTGTGCTATTCTCGACATAAAATAGGTGCACGGTTTTTGCTGAACGTGCAATAGGCTTGGAAAACATTTTGGGCGCACCTAATGGAACTCCTAGGTGACGTGGGTCAAGTGGAAGCTCGCATCAGTCGGCTTGGAGATAGTGCTAATCTCGACCCTGGATAGTTGCACGGTTTTGGATGAACGTGGCATAGGCTCCGAAATCGTTTTGGATACATCAGATGGAACTGCTAGGTGACGTGGGTCAAATGGAAGCTCGTTTTGGTCTCTTTGGAGATAATGTTAATCTAGACAAAAGATAGGTGCACGGTTTGCGTTGAACTTGCAATGGGCTCGGAAGTCATTCTAGGCACACCCGATGAAACTGCTAGGTGATGTGGGTCCAGTGAAAAGTCATTTCAGTCCACTTAGAGACGGTGTTAATCACGGCGCAACAAAGGTGCATGGTTTGGGATGAACGTGCATAGGCTTCGAAAATCATTTTGGATACACCAGATGGAACTCCTAGGTGACGTGGGCCAAATAGAAGCTCGTATTAGTTCGTTTGGAGATAGTGTCAATCTCGACGCAAGATAGGTGCACGGTTTGCACCGAACGTCCAATAAGCTCAAAAATCATTTTGGGCACACCCGATGAAACTCCTAGGTGACGTGGGTCAAGTGGAAGCTCGCTTCGGTCTACATGGAGACGGTGTCAGTCTTAACGTCAGTTAGGTGCATGGTTTGCGCCGAATGAATCACATGCACAGAAATCTTTTTAGCTGCTATCGATGGACCTCCTAGGTGATGTGGGTCGAATGGAACCTTGTTTTGGTCCATTTGGAGATAATGTCAATCTCCACGCAAGATATGTTCACCGTTTGCGCCTAGTGTGCAATAGGCTCGGAAATCATTTTGGGCACACTGGATGGAACTCCTTGGTGACGTTGGTCTAGTGGAACCTCGTTTCGGTCTGTTTGGAGATAGTGTTAGTCTTAGCACAACATAGGTGCACGGTTTGGGATGAATGTGCACAGGCTTGTATCGTTTTGGGTATACCCGATGGAACTTCTAGATGACGTCGATCATATGGAAGCTCGTTTTAGTCTCTTTGGAGATAGTTCTAACCTCGACGCAAGATAGATGCACAGTTTGCGCCAAACATACAATTGACCCAAAAATCATTTTGGGCACACCTGATGGAACTCATAGGTTGATGTGCACACGCCTATGCAACGTGTGTAGCAAGTTGTGTGGCCCGATCTTCTCGTAGGATCCGCGAACTTGATAACTTGTCATTGCATGACCTGGTGAAGAGGCAGTGCACCGCGAGGCTGTCCACGCGATGAACTACCGAAACAATCACCCTTCCACGTACCGACGAAACAGCCCACACAATCACACCCTATAGACATGAAGGCATGAACTGGGTGAACCGCAGTTCAGCGTTCTACAACTCCCTCAGGAATCGAAAGAACAAATGTTGCAAGCCTCTCAAGACACACATAAACAAAACTCCATGAGTTTGTGTATTCTGAATTTAGCCAAACAAGATCTGTCTTTTCATTGTCTAGTACAAGATATATATAGAGATAGGGGCGTTCAGCTTTGAGTAAATGGCAGCATGCGCATGCACTAGTGGATTTCGTGGCTGGTTCGCGCGTCTTTTCAGCTTCTGGCAGCAGTTACTAAAATGAGCATAACTCTTTATTGGATAGTCCAAATAATGAGCCGTTTGATGGGATGGAAAGTAGACTTGAAGTCGCTTCCATCCACTTATAGAACACCATCTAAATCCTTGTATTATGTCCGCGGAGATGCTTGGAATTCATACCATGTGTCAGTCATCTAGCTTCTGGTTGCATTCCCATGCAAAAGTGATGAACCACCTTTTTATTCATGCACACCATAGGCTTCTTGGTTCAGATGTCCAGAGGCTTGAATCCTTCTTCATCCCATGCTGGTTCATACACTCCATCATTCCTAAGGACATTGGAACAAGAACTCAAAAGCATAGGCTCATTCAATATAAACTGATTATTAAACATAAGGTTAGCGTTCACCTGAGAATGAATTTCCTTCTCCAATTGTTTAGCTCTACTTCTTGTAATTGGACCAGCTATATCAAGTGGAGTTTCATTTGAAGATGAGTGAATGCTAGGCATGTCCTCATTAGCCTCCCCCTCTTGAGAAGGAGTCGTCCTTGACTCAAGCTCACCAACAAATGGAAGCAAGTCTTTGACATTGAATGTTGGACTCACATTGGAATATTCAGGTGGCAGCTTAATTTTGTAAGCATTATCATTTATCTTATGGAGAACCTTGAACGGACCATCACCCCTAGGAGATAACTTAGCCTTGCGATGTTGGGGAAAACGATCCTTGCGTAGATGTAACCACACAAGGTCTCCCGGCTGGAATGTAACCTTCTTCTTACCTTTGTTTGCCTGCTTTGCATATTGTGCTGATTTCTTCTCGATATTTTTCCTTGTCTCATCATGTAGTTTCTTGATAAAATCTGATCTCTTTGATGCATCCATGTTAACTTGTTCCTGCAATGGTAAAGGCAAAAGATCCATGGGAGTATGCGGTTTAAACCCATAAACAATTTCAAATGGACAAAAGTTTGTTGTGGAATGGACTGCCCTGTTATAAGCAAATTCAATATGTGGAAGGCAGTCTTCCCACTGCTTCAAATTCTTTTTCAACACAGCACGCAACATGGTGGACAAGGTACGGTTGACAACTTCAGTTTGCCCATCGGTTTGCGGATGACAAGTGGTGGAAAATAACAACTTCGTACCAAGCTTAGCCCATAATGTCTTCCAAAAATAGCTCAGAAATTTTGTATCCCGGTCTGAAACAATAGTCCTTGGCACTCCATGTAAACGAACGATCTCCCTGAAAAACAAATCAGCAACGTGTGAAGCATCGTCGTTCTTATGACATGGAATAAAATGTGCCATTTTAGAGAATCGGTCAACAACAACAAAAATAGAATCCCTCCCCCTCTGAGACCGAGGTAAACCCAAAATAAAATCCATGGATATATCTTCCCAAGGTACATTCGGAACTGGTAATGGAGTATAAAGACCATGGGGGTTAAGGCGGGACTTAGCTTTCAAGCAGATTATGCAGCGTGCAACATGTCGCTGGACATCACGTCGCATATGTGGCCAAAAGAAATGATCGGAGAGCATGTCCAATGTCTTTTTGACGCCAAAATGACTAGCTAAGCCACCAGCATGTGCTTCCTACAAAAGAACTTGATGAATCGAGCAGGCTGGAATGCATAGTTTGTTAGTCCGAAATAAAAAATCATCATGCACATAATACTTGTCCCAGCCTTTTCCAGCAATGCAATGAGAGAAAGGTTCTTTAAAATCAGAATCAGCTGCATAGAGTGTTTTAATGGATTCCAAACCAAGCACTTTTGTATCTAATTGTGTAACCAAACCATATCTCCGTGATAAAGCATCGGCAACAATGTTATCTTTTCCACGCTTATGTTTTACAACATAGGGAAATGTTTCAATGAACTCAATCCATTTAGCATGTCTACGGTTCAGTTTGTCTTGACTTTTTAGATATTTCAAAGCTTCATGATCAGAATGGATGACAAATTCTTTAGGTAACAAGTAATGTTGCCAAACTTCCAAAACGCGAACTAAGGCATAAAGCTCTTTGTCATAAACCGAGTAATTCAGATGTGGACCATTTAGCTTTTCAGAAAAGTAGGCAACAAGTTTACCTTCTTGCAGCAGTACACCTCCTATGCCAATACCACTTGCATCACATTCGATCTCAAATGTCTTACCAAAATCAGGAAGGTGTAGCAGCGGTGCTTCACAAAGCTTTGTTTTCAGTGTGTGAAATGCTTGGTCTTCGTCATGGCCCCACGTGAATGGAACATCCCTCTTTGTGAGATTGTTAAGGGGTGCAGCGAGGGTGCTGAAATTTTTGACAAAACGCCTATAGAAACTTGCAAGACCGTGAAAGCTTCGAACTTGGCTCACATTTACCGGTGTAGGCCAATCCTTGATTGCTTTAACCTTCTCTTCATCAACCTGAATACTATCTGCGGAAACAACAAAGCCAAGGAAAACAACACGGTCTGTGCAAAAGGTGCACTTAGCAATGTTGCCATACAATTTCTCTTCCCTCAAAACAGCAAGTACTTGACGGATATGATCAAGATGTTCATCAAATGATTTACTATAGATCAGAATATCATCAAAATAAACAACTACAAACTTGCCAATGAAAGCTCGTAAAACATGGTTCATTAAGCGCATAAAAGTTGAAGGAGCATTTGTCAAGCCAAATGGCATCACAAGCCATTCATATAGACCAATTTTAGTTTTAAACGCTGTTTTCCATTCATCACCAAGTTTCATGCGGATTTGATGATAGCCACTACGCAAATCAATCTTGGTGAAAAATGATGGAACCACTCAATTCATCTAACATGTCATCAAGTCGTGGAATGGGATGGCGATATCGAACAGTTATAGCATTGATAGCACGACAATCAACACACATGCGCCAAGAGCCATCTTTCTTTGGAACTAAAAGAACGGGAACAGCACATGGTGATAAGAATTCACGAACATACCCTTTGTCCAAAAGCTCTTTTACCTATCGCTGAATTTCCTTTGTCTCTGTGGGATTGGTGCGGTAGGCTAGACGATTTGGAAGAGAAGCACCAGGGACCAAGTCAATTTGATGCTCAATGCCGCGAAGTGGGGGAAGTCCAGCTGGTACCTCATCAGGAAAAACATCCTCAAAGTCCTGTAACAAATCAAGAACAACACTAGGCAGCGAGCTAGGTAAGTCGTTAGTGGAAAATAAAACCTCCTTGTACAGTAGTACAAAGAATGGGGCTGTGGTGTTTCTCACATCTCTCAAATCACTCCTGCTCACAAATAAGCACTCAGTTTGGTGTGGCTGTTTTAAAGTGGAATGAGGCTTTATGTGGCTGGATGGTTTAGAACTCTCTTCCTTAGTAGTGTTGTGGGTCTCACTTAGTTTTCTTTTTTCAGATGCCTCTCTTTTCATGCGAGCCACATCTGAAGCATGGATCTCCTCTGGAGATAATGGAACAAGAACCACCTTCTTGTCATTGGCAATGAAAGTGTATTTGTTAGACCATCCAAAATGCACCGAATCCACATCAAATTGCCAGGGCCGACCAAGCAGCAAATGACATGCTTGCATGGGGACAATATCACAATCAACCTCTCCATGATAATCACCAATAGAAAATGTTAAACGAATCATGGCTGAAACCTTAACTATCCCGGAATTATTCAACCATTGCATATGGTATGGATGTGGATGGCGACGTGGCTGCAAACCAAGCTTCTCAACAAGCAAAGCACTAACAATATTATTGCAGCTCCCACCATCTATGATGAAACGGCACACTTGGCCTTTCACTTTAAATCGGGATTGAAACAAATTATGGCGTTGTCCTTGTTCAGCAGCAACAAACTGAGTGGAAAGAACTCTCCTAACCACCAAAGAAGGAGATGGTGTATTCATTGTAGAAGGCTCCAAATCAGGAAAATCAGCAAGCAACTCATCAAAATCAGCACTAGTAATCTCGTCAGAAGATGGAGAAATAACATCTTGTAACATGTCATTGTGAGCAAAAGTTGAAATAGGTTGAATGGCTAAATAATTCAGACCTAGCTCAAATGTACCATCCTCAGCTGAATACTCACAAGTATCAAGATGTTGGTCTGCAAATACATTGGTAAACTCTGCATCCTCTTCACTTTGAGAATCATAAGAGCCATCAGCAAGTGCAATAATGGTACGTCGATTGGGACATTCAGCTTGTTTATGCCCATGACCACCACACTTAAAACATTCAATCTTACTTGTCTTCCTTAGGGCTGTAGTAGCAGAGGAGCTAGACTGATTAGAACTTACAGCTTTGCCTCTTGAATCAAAATGTTTGGTAGAAGTTGAAATTGAACGAGAAGTTGCACGAGATGAAGGTGTGTGCATCCCTGACCCGTGCTGCTGGGAATGGCGCCATGGAGGAGAATTATTAGGAGCTGAAAATGAAGCACGGTGCTTATAGGATTCAGCAAGCTGCCTTTCTGCCCTTTTTGCAAAATGTAGCAATTCATTCATGGTGTTGTAATTAATCATGTCCACCTTGTCTGCGATTGGTTTGTTAAGACCAACCAGAAATCGAGCCATAGTTGATTCCTCATCTTCAGTGATACCGGTACGAAGTAGACACATTTCCATTTCTTGAAAATATTCATCCACACTATGATGGCCTTGGACAAGACGTTTTAGCCTCAAATGTAGCTCACGAGAATAATGTGTAGGAACAAATCGCCGCCTCATTTCTCGTTTCATGTCATCCCAAGTAATACGATCATGTCCAACGTGGCGGAAATCAGCACACACTTGATTCCACCAAGTGATTGCATAACCTGTGAACTCAATGGCAGCAAGCTTTGCTTTCTTGATAGGAGGATAAGTATATAAATCAAAGATCTGATCAACCTTTGTCTCCCACTCAAAATAATCATCAGCACTTTCTTTTCCATTAAATTTTGGAATAGACACTTTCACTGTGCTTAACCCATCATCATCATGGCGACGATGGCAGTCACGATAACCACGATGGCCACCATGCCGGTGATCATCCATATCGGACAACATATCAGCATCACCATCATAATCTCCTCCACCTCGAATAGGAATGCGCCGAGCACGACCAAAATTAGGAAAACCAAGACCACGCCCGCCACGTCCACGGCCAGCGGGACGACGCACTGGCTCATCATCCTCCTCAATGTCATCATCCTCATTTGGTGGCGGTTCTCTACGTGGCATGTCGAGTTGGAGAGTTTGGAGCTGCTGCACCAAATCATGCATTTGTGTACGCAACTCCTGAAATTCCTCCACTGAAACAGCGGCACCATCTCCACGTCCTGCGATATTAGTAGAGGGGGAAAAATAGGACAATATATATGTGGAATATATGTGGAATCACTGCCTCACCACTTACAAAACAAGTTCTTTCTCTCCCTGAAAAGAGCAAGAACCGTGGCTGTAATCTGTAGTGGAAGAGTGATTGTAACAGCGACAACGGTGCAACAACTCACGGTGCTTGTAAGTGGAGCTTGGTGGGATAATATGTAAGTGGAATGCACTGAAATGTAGTGATGCAAAACCGAATAATAATCCAAGAACACAAGTCTAAGTTGCTGAATATAAAGGAAAAGATGTAAAAAGAAAGGAACAAGATGTAGGAAGTGGATAGATAAACACCAATTTGCACCAACCGTAACTTGTTGCTGCCCAAACCCCTTTTGTGTGCTGAACACAATTCTCTTTTGTTTCCTTTTTTTGTTTTTTTGAACAAGAACTCGTTGTTTTTAGTTCTTCTTTTGACCCATAGACATCTTTTCTTTTAACCTTTGTGACAAATGCAGCACAACTTTCAACTAATGGGGCTCATAAGGATCACTAAGATGGATGGCTCAGCACAAAAACAAGAAACTCGGTTGGGGAATATGTGGCGGAAAGAAAACAAGGGTGAGACGGGTGGGTTTATATATATATATATATATATATATATATATATATATATATATATATATATATATATATATATATATATATATATATATATATATATGCAGCAAGCAAAGACGATCAGATCAAAGGGTGGGATGGTTGGTACATGCAGCACGCGATTTGATGATTAGAACAAAGATAACAACTAGAACGATGTGGAAAAGAAAATTCAGCAACTAGACAAATCTTAAAGGATTAAAACTCGATAAAGCAAACTACAAAATTAGTAGCACGTATGAATTTGGGCTGTAGGTTTTCTTTTTGGCTATCAGTGGACGGTAGGTATTTAAACTCTATCCTACCAAAAACAAGAACAATCCTACTGAGGAAACGGAGGCTTTGATACCAGATGATGTGCACACGCCTATGCAACGCGTGTAGCAAGTTGTGTGGCCCGATCTTCTCGTAGGATCCGCGAACTTGATAACTTGTCACTGCGTGACCTGGTGAAGAGGCAGTGCACCGCGAGGCTGTCCACGCGACGAACTACCGAGACAATCACCCTTCCACGTACCGACGAAACAGCCCACGCAATCACGCCCTATAGACGTGAAGGCACAAACTGGGTGAACCACAGTTCAGCGTTCTACAACTCCCTCAGGAATCGAAAGAACAAATGTTGCAAGCCTCTCAAGACTCACACATAAACAAAACTCCACGAGTTTGTGTATTCTGAATTTAGCCAAACAAGATCTGTCTTTTCATTGTCTAGTACAAGATATATATAGAGATAGGGGCGTTCAGCTTTGAGTAAATGGCAGCATGCGCATGCACTAGTGGATTTCGTGGCTGGTTCGCGCGTCTTTTCAGCTTCTGGCAGCAGTTACTAAAATGAGCATAACTCTTTATTGGATAGTCCAAATAATGAGCCGTTTGATGGGATGGAAAGTAGACTTGAAGTTGCTTCCATCCACTTATAGAACACCATCTAACTCCTTGTATTCTGTCCGCGGTGATGCTTGGAATTCGTACCATGTGTCAGTCATCTAGCTTCTGGTTGCATTCCCATGCAAAAGTGATGAACCACCTTTTTATTCATGCACACCATAGGCTTCTTGGTTCAGATGTCTAGAGGCTTGAATCCTTCTTCATCCCATGCTGGTTCATACACTCCATCATTCCTAAGGACATTGGAACAAGAACTCAAAAGCATAGGCTCATTCAATATAAATTGATTATTAAACATAAGGTTAGCGTTCACCTGAGAATGAATTTCCTTCTCCAATTGTTTAGCTCTACTTCTTGTAATTGGACCAGCTATATCAAGTGGAGTTTCATTTGAAGATGAGTGAATGCTAGGCATGTCCTCATTATAGGTGACGTGCGTTAGGTGGAAGCTCATTTTGGTCCGTCTAGAGATAGTGTTAATCATGGCACAACATAGGTGCACGGTTTGGGACGATCATGCCATAGGCTCCGAAATCATTTTGGATACACCAAATGGAACTCCTAGGTGACGTGGGTCAAATAGAAGCTCGTATTGGTCCGTTTGGAGATAGTGTTAATCTCAGTGCAACATAGGTGCACGGTTTGGAATGAACGCGCCACAGGCTCAGAAATCATTTTGGGTACACCTGATGGAACTCCTAGGTGACGTAAGTCAAGTGGAAGCTCGTTTCGGTCTATTTGGAGATAGTGTTAATCTCGGCGCAAGATAGGTGCACGGATTAGGACGAATATACTATAAGCACAGAAAATTGTTTTGGGCACACCCTAGGAACTCCTAGGTGACGCGGGTCAAATGGAGCCTCGTTTTAGTCTCTTTGGAGATTGTGCTAATCTTGAGACAAGATAGGTGTGCGGTTTGAGCCGAATGTGCAATAGGCTTGAAAATCATTCTAGGCGCACCCGATGGAACTCCTAGGTGACGTGCGTCAAGTGGAAGCTCACTTCGGTCTGCTTGGAGATAATGTTAATATCGAAGCCAGATAGGTGCACGGTTTGTGCCAAGCGTAGCATTGGCTCAGAAATCAGTTTGGATGCATCTGATTGTACTCCTACGTGATGTGGTTCGAGTAGAAGCTTGATTCGGTCCGTTTGGAGATAGTGTTATTCTCAACGCAAGATTGGTGCACGGTTTGCATGGAACGTGCAATAGGCTCAGAAATTGTTTCGGGTGCACTTGATGGAACTACTAGGTGACTTGGGTCAAGTGGAACCTCGTTTCAGTCCGTTTGGAGATAGTCTTAATCTCTAGACAAGATTGTTGCACAGATTGGGACATACATGCCATAGGCTCAGAAATCATTTTGGGCACAAACGATGGAACTTCTAGGTGACGTGGGTCAAATGGAAGTTCGTTTCGGTCTGTTTGGAGATTGTGCTATTCTCGACATAAAAAAGGTGCACGGTTTTTGCTGAATGTGCAATAGGCTTGGAAAACATTTTGGGCGCACCTGATGGAACTCCTGGGTGACGTGGGTCAAGTGGAAGCTCGCATCGGTCCGCTTGGAGATAGTGTTAATCTCGACCCTAGATAGTTGCACGGTTTTGGACGAACGTGGCATAGGCTCCGAAATCGTTTTGGATACATCAGATGGAACTGCTAGGTGACGTGGGTCAAATAGAAGCTCGTTTCGGTCTCTTTGGAGATAATGTTAATCTAGACACAAGATAGGTGCACGGTTTGCGTTGAACTTGCAATGGGCTCGGAAGTCGTTCTGGGCGCACCCGATGAAACTGCTAGGTGATGTGGGTCAAGTGGAAAGTCATTTCAGTCCACTTAGAGACGGTGTTAATCACGGCGCAACAAAGGTGCACGGTTTGGGATGAACGTGCACGGGCTCTGAAAATCATTTTGGATACACTAGATGGAACTCCTAGGTGACGTGGGCCAAATAGAAGCTCGTATTAGTCCGTTTGGAGATAGTGTCAATCTCGACACAAGATAGGTGCACGGTTTGCACCGAACGTCCAATAAGCTCAAAAATCATTTTGGGCACACCCGATGAAACTCCTAGGTGACGTGGGTCAAGTGGAAGCTCGCTTCGGTCTACATGGAGACGGTGTCAGTCTTAACGTCAGTTAGGTGCATGGTTTGCGTCGAATGAACCACAGGCACATAAATCTTTTTGGCTGCAGTCAATGGACCTTCTAGGTGATGTGGGTCGAATGGAACCTTGTTTTGGTCCATTTGGAGATAATGTCAATCTCCACGCAAGATATGTTCACCGTTTGCGCCCAGTGTGCAATAGGCTCGGAAATCATTTTGGACACACTCGATGGAACTCCTTGGTGACGTTGGTCTAGTGGAACCTCGTTTCGGTCTGTTTGGAGATAGTGTTAGTCTTAGCACAACATAGGTGCACGGTTTGGGTTCAACGTGCACAGGCTTGTACCGTTTTGGGTATACCCGATGGAACTTCTAGATGACGTCGATCATATGGAAGCTCGTTTTAGTCTCTTTGGAGATAGTTCTAACCTCGACGCAAGATAGGTGCACAGTTTGCGCCAAACATACAATTGACCCGAAAATCATTTTGGGCACACCTGATGGAACTCATAGGTGACGTGCGTTAGGTGGAAGCTCATTTTGGTCCGTCCAGAGATAGTGTTAATCATGGCACAACATAGGTGCACGGTTTGGGACGAACGTGCCATAGGCTCCGAAATCGTTTTGGATACACCAAATGGAACTCCTGGGTGACGTGGGTCAAATAGAAGCTCGTATTGGTCCGTTTGGAGATAGTGTTAATCTCAGCGCAACATAGGTGCACGGTTTGGAATGAACGCACCACAGGCTCAGAAATCATTTTGGGTACACCTGATGGAACTCCTAGGTGACGTAAGTCAAGTGGAAGCTCGTTTCGGTCCATATGGAGATAGTGTTAATCTCGGCGCAAGATAGGTGCACAGATTGGGACGAATATACTATAAGCACAGGAAATTGTTTTGGGCACACCCTAGGAACTCCTAGGTGACGCGGGTCAAATGGAGGCTCGTTTCAGTCTCTTTGGAGATTGTGCTAATCTCGAGACAAGATAGGTGTGCGGTTTGAGCCGAATGTGCAATAGGCTTGAAAATCATTCCAGGCGCACCCGATGGAACTCCTAGGTGACGTGCGTCAAGTGGAAGCTCACCTCGGTCCGCTTGGAGATAATGTTAATCTCGAAGCAAGATAGGTGCACGATTTGTGCCAAGCGTAGCATTGGCTCAGAAATCAGTTTGGATGCATCTGATTGTACTCCTACGTGATGTGGTTCGAGTAGAAGCTCGATTCGGTCCGTTTGGAGACAGTGTTATTCTCAACGCAAGATTGGTGCACGGTTTGCATGGAACGTGCAATAGGCTCAAAAATTGTCTCGGGTGCACTTAATGGAACTACTAGGTGACTTGGGTCAAGTGGAAGCTCGTTTCGGTCTCTTTGGAGATAGTCTTAATCTCTGGACAAGATTGGTGCACAGATTGGGACAGACATGCTATAGGCTCAGAAATCATTTTGGGCACAAACGATGGAACTCCTAGGTGACGTGGGTCAAATGGAAGCTCGTTTCGGTCTCTTTGGAGATTGTGCTATTCTCGACATAAAATAGGTGCATGGTTTTTGCTGAACGTGCAATAGGCTTGGAAAACATTTTGGGCGCACCTGATGGAACTCCTGGGTGATGTGGGTCAAGTGGAAGCTCGCATCGGTCCGCTTGGAGATAGTGTTAACCTCGACCCTAGATAGTTGCACGATTTTGGACGAACGTGGCATAGGCTCCAAAATCATTTTGGATACATCAGATGGAACTGCTAGGTGACGTGGGTCAAATGGAAGCTCGTTTCGGTCTCTTTGGAGATAATGTTAATCTAGACACAAGATAGGTGCACGGTTTGCATTGAACTTGCAATGGGCTCGGAAGTCGTTCTAGGCGCACCCGATGAAACTGCTAGGTGATGTGGGTCAAGTGGAAAGTCGTTTCAGTCCACTTAGAGACGGTGTTAATCATGGCGCAACAAAGGTGCATGGTTTGGGATGAACGTGCACGGGATCTGAAAATCATTTTGGATATACCAGATGGAACTCCTAGGTGACGTGGGCCAAATAGAAGCTCGTATTAGTCCGTTTGGAGATAGTGTCAATCTCGACGCAAGATAGGTGCACGGTTTGCACCGAACGTCCAATAAGCTTAAAATCATTTTGGGCACACCCGATGAAACTCCTAGGTGACGTGGGTCAAGTGGAAGCTCACTTCGGTCTACATGGAGACGGTGTCAGTCTTAACGTCAGTTAGGTGCATGGTTTGCGCCGAATGAACCACAGGCACAGAAATCTTTTTGGCTGCAGTCGATGGACCTCCTAGGTGATGTGGGTCGAATGGAATCTTGTTTTGGTCCATTTGGAGATAATGTCAATCTCCACACAAGATATGTTCACCGTTTGCGCCCTGTGTGCAATAGGCTCAGAAATCATTTTGGGCACACTCGATGGAACTCCTTGGTGACGTTGGTCTACTAGAACCTCGTTTCGGTCTGTTTGGAGATAGTGTTAGTCTTAGCACAACATAGGTGCACGGTTTGGGATGAACGTACCACAGGCTTGTATCGTTTTGGGTATACCCGATGGAACTTCTAGATGACGTCGATCATATGGAAGCTCGTTTTAGTCTCTTTGGAGATAGTTCTAACCTTGACGCAAGATAGGCGCACAGTTTGCGCCAAACATACAATTGACCCGAAAATCATTTTGGGCACACCTGATGGAACTCATAGGTGACGTGCGTTAGGTGGAAGCTCATTTTGGTCCATCTAGAGATAGTGTTAATCATGGCACAACATAGGTGCACGGTTTGGGACGAACGTGCCATAGGCTCTGAAATCGTTTTGGATACATCAAATGGAACTCCTAGGTGACGTGGGTCAAATAGAAGCTCGTGTTGGTCCGTTTGGAGATAGTGTTAATCTCAGCACAACATAGGTGCACGGTTTGGAATGAACGCACCATAAGCTCAGAAATCATTTTGGGTACACCCGATGGAACTCCTAGGTGACGTTAGTCAAGCGGAAGCTCGTTTCAGTCCATTTGGAGATAGTGTTAATCTCAGCGCAAGATAGGTGCACGGATTGGGATGAATATACTATAAGCACATAAATTGTTTTGGGCACACACTAGGAACTCCTAGGTGACGCGAGTCAAATGGAGGCTCATTTCAGTCTCTTTGGAGATTGTGCTAATCTTGAGACAAGATAGGTGCACGGTTTGAGCTGAATGTGCAATAGGCTTGAAAATCATTTCAGGCGCACCCGATGGAACTCCTAAGTGAGGTGCATCATGTGGAAGCTCACTTCGGTCCGCTTGGAGATAATGTTAATCTCGAAGCAAGATAGGTGCACGGTTTGTGCCAAGCGTAGCATTGGCTCAGAAAATCAGTTTGGATGCACCTGATTGTACTCCTATGTGATGTGGTTCGAGTAGAAGCTCGATTCGGTCCGTTTGGAGACAGTGTTATTCTCAACGCAAGATTGGTGCACGGTTTGCATGGAACGTGCAATAGGCTCAGAAATTGTTTCGGGTGCACTTGATGGAACTACTAGGTGACTTGGGTCAAGTGGAAGCTCATTTCAGTCCATTTGGAGATAGTCTTAATCTCTGGACAAGATTGGTGCACAGATTGGGACAGACATGCCATAGGCTCAGAATTCATTTTGGGCACAAACGATGGAACTTCTAGGTGACGTGAGTCAAATGGAAGCTCGTTTCGGTCTCTTTGGAGATTGTGCTATTCTCGACATAAAATAGGTGCACGGGTTGTGTTGAACGTGCAATAGGCTTGGAAAACATTTTGGGCGCACCTGATGGAACTCCTAGATGACGTGGGTCAAGTGGAAGCTCACTTCGGTCCACTTGGAGATAGTGTTAATCTCGACCCTAGATAGTTGCACGGTTTTGGACGAACGTGGCATAGGCTCCGAAATCGTTTTGGATACATCAGATGGAACTGCTAGGTGATGTGGGTCAAATGGAAGCTCGTTTCGGTCTCTTTGGAGATAATGTTAATCTAGACACAAGATAGGTCCACGGTTCGCGTGGAACTTGCAATGGGCTCGGAAGTCGTTCTGGGCGCACCTGATGAAACTGCTAGGTGACGTGGGTCAAGTGGAAAGTCGTTTTAGTCCACTTAGAGACGGTGTTAATCACGACGCAACAAAGGCGCACGGTTTGGGATGAACGTGCACGGGCTCCGAAAATCATTTTGGATACACCAGATGGAACTCCTAGGTGACGTGGGCCAAATAGAAGCTCGTATTAGTCCGTTTGGAGAAAGTGTCAATCTCGACGCAAGATAGGTGCACGGTTTCCACCGAACGTCCAATAAGCTCAAAAATCATTTTGGGCACACCCGATGAAACTCCTAGGTGACGTGGGTCAAGTGGAAGCTCGCTTCGGTCTACATGGAGACGGTGTTAGTCTTAACGTCAGTTAGGTGCATGGTTTGCGCTGAATGAACCACAGGCACATAAGTCTTTTTGGCTGCACTCGATGGACCTCCTAGGTGATGTGGGTCAAATGGAATCTTGTTTTGGTCCATTTGGAGATAATGTCAATCTCCACGCAAGATAGGTTCACGGTTTGCGCCCAGTGTGCAATAGGCTCGGAAATCATTTAGGGCACACTCGATGGAACTCCTTGGTGACGTTGGTCTAGTGGAACCTCGTTTCGGTCTGTTTGGAGATAGTGTTAGTCTTAGCACAACTAGGTGCACGGTTTGGGACGAACGTACCACAGGCTCGTACCGTTTTGTGTACACCCGATGGAACTTCTAGATGACATTGATCATATCGAAGCTCGTTTCAGTCTCTTTGGAGATAGTCCTAACCTCGACGCAAGATAGGTGCACAGTTTGTGCCAAACAAACAATTGACCCGAAAATCGTTTCTGGCACACCTGATGGAACTCATAGGTGACGTGCGTTAAGTGGAAGCTCATTTTGGTCCGTCTAGAGATAGTGTTAATCATGGCACAACATAGGTGCACGGTTTGCGACGAACGTGCCATAGGCTCCGAAATCGTTTTGGATACACCAAATGGAACTCCTAGGTGACGTGGGTCAAATAAAAGCTCATATTGGTCCGTTTGGAGATAGTGTTAATCTCAGCGCAACATAGGTGCACGGTTTGGAATGAACGCACCATAGGCTCAGAAATCATTTTGGGTACACCCGATGGAACTCCTAGGTGACGTAAGTCAAGCGGAAGCTCGTTTCGGTCCATTTGGAGAGTGTTAATCTCAGTGCAAGATAGGTGCACGTATTAGGACGAATATACAATAAGCACATAAATTGTTTTGGGCACACACAAGGAACTCCTAGGTGACGCGGGTCAAATAGAGGCTCGTTTCAGTCTCTTTGAAGATTGTGCTAATCTCAAGACAAGATAGGTGCACGGTTTGAGTTGAATGTGCAATAGGCTTGAAAATCATTTCAGGCGCACCCGATGGAACTCCTAGGTGATGTGCGTCATTTGGAAGCTCACTTCGGTCTGCTTGGAGATAATGTTAATCTCGAAGCAAGATAGGTGCACGGTTTGTGCCAAGCGTAGCATTGGCTCAGAAATCAGTTTGGATGCACCTGATTGTACTCCTACGTGATGTGGTTCGAGTAGAAGCTTGATTCGGTCCGTTTGGAGACAGTGTTATTCTCAACGCAAGATTGGTGCACGGTTTGCATGGAACGTGCAATAGGCTCGGAAATTGTTTCGGGCGCACTTGATGGAACTACTAGGTGACTTGGGTCAAGTGGAAGCTCGTTTTAGTCCGTTTGGAGATAGTCTTAATCTCTGGACAGGATTGGTGCATAGATTGGGACAGACATGCCATAGGCTCAGAAATCATTTTGGGCACAAACGATGAAACTTCTAGGTGACGTGGGTCAAATGGAAGCTCATTTCGGTCTCTTTGGAGATTGTGCTATTCTCGACATAAAATAGGAGCACGGTTTGTGCTGAACATGCAATAGGATTGGAAAACATTTTGGGCGCACCTGATGGAACTCCTAGGTGACGTGGGTCAAGTGGAAGCTCGCTTCGGTCCGCTTGGAGATAGTGTTAATCTCGACCCTAGATAGTTGCACGGTTCTGGACGAACGTGGCATAGGCTCCGAAATTGTTTTGGATACATCAGATGGAACTGCTAGGTGACGTGGGTCAAATGGAAGCTCGTTTCGGTCTCTTTGGAGATAATGTTAATCTAGACACAAGATAGGTGCACGGTTTGCGTTGAACTTGCAATGGGCTCGGAAATCGTTCTGGGCGCACCCGATGAAACTGCTAGGTGACGTGGGTCAAGTGGAAAGTCGTTTCAGTCCACTTAGAGATGGTGTTAATCACGGCGCAACAAAAGGTGCACGGTTTGGGATGAACGTGCACGGGCTCCGAAAATCATTTTGGATACAACAGATGGAACTCCTAGGTGACGTGGCCCAAATAGAAGCTCGTATTAGTTCGTTTGGAGAAAGTGTCAATCTCGACGCAAGATAGGTGCACGGTTTGCACCGAACGTCTAATAAGCTCAAAAATCATTTTGGGCGCACCCGATGAAACTCCTAGGTGACGTGGGTCAAGTGGAAGCTCGCTTCGGTCTACATAGAGACGGTGTTAGTCTTAACGTCAGTTAGGTGCATGGTTTGCGCTGAATGAACCACAGGCATATAAATCTTTTTGGCTGCACTCGATGGACCTCCTAGGTGATGTGGGTCAAATGAAATCTTGTTTTGGTCCATTTGGAGATAATGTCAATCTCCACGCAAGATAGGTTCACGGTTTGCGCCCAGTGTGCAATAGGCTCGGAAATCATTTTGGGCACACTCGATGGAACTCATTGGTGACGTTGGTCTAGTGGAACCTCGTTTCGGTCTGTTTGGAGATAGTGTTAGTCTTAGCACAACTAGGTGCACGGTTTGGGACGAACGTACCACAGGCTCGTACCGTTTTGTGTACACCCGATGGAACTTCTAGATGATGTCGATCATATCGAAGCTCGTTTCAGTCTCTTTGGAGATAGTTCTAACCTCGACGCAAGATAGGTGCACAGTTTGTGCCAAACAAACAATTGACCCGAAAATCGTTTTTGGCACACCTGATGGAACTCATAGGTGACGTGCGTTAAGTGGAAGCTCATTTTGGTCTGTCTAGAGATAGTGTTAATCATGGCACAACATAGGTGCACGGTTTGCGACGAACGTGCCATAGGCTCCGAAATCGTTTTGGATACACCAAATGGAACTCCTAGGTGACGTGGGTCAAATAAAAGCTCATATTGGTCCGTTTGGAGATAGTGTTAATCTCAGCGCAACATAGGTGCACAGTTTGGAATGAACGCACCATAGGCTCAGAAATCATTTTGGGTACACCCGATGGAACTCCTAGGTGACGTAAGTCAAGCGGAAGCTCGTTTTGGTCCATTTGGAGATAGTGTTAATCTCAGTGCAAGATAGGTGCACGTATTAGGACGAATATACAATAAGCACATAAATTGTTTTGGGCACACACTAGGAACTCCTAGGTGACGCGGGTCAAATGGAGGCTCGTTTCAGTCTCTTTGGAGATTGTGCTAATCTCAAGACAAGATAGGTGCACAGTTTGAGCTGAATGTGCAATAGGCTTGAAAATCATTTCAGGCGCACCCGATGGAACTCCTAGGTGACGTGCGTCATTTGGAAGCTCACTTCGGTCCGCTTGGAGATAATGTTAATCTCAAAGCAAGATAGGTGCACGGTTTGTGCCAAGCGTAGCATTGGCTCAGAAATCAGTTTGGATGCACCTGATTGTACTCCTACGTGATGTGGTTCGAGTAGAAGCTTGATTCGGTCCGTTTGGAGACAGTGTTATTCTCAACGCAAGATTGGTGCACGGTTTGCATGGAACGTGCAATAGGCTCGGAAATTGTTTCGGGCGCACTTGATGGAACTACTAGGTGACTTGGGTCAAGTGCAAGCTCGTTTCAGTCCGTTTGGAGATAGTCTTAATCTCTGGACAAGATTGGTGCATAGATTGGGACAGACATGCCATAGGCTCAGAAATCATTTTGGGCACAAACGATGAAACTTCTAGGTGACGTGGGTCAAATGGAAGCTCATTTCGGTCTCTTTGGAGATTGTGCTATTCTCGACATAAAATAGGTGCACGGTTTGTGCTGAACATGCAATAGGATTGGAAAACATTTTGGGCGCACCTGATGGAACTCCTAGGTGACGTGGGTCAAGTGGAAGCTCGCTTCGGTCCGCTTGGAGATAGTGTTAATCTCGACCCTAGATAGTTGCACGGTTCTGGACGAATGTGGCATAGGCTCCGAAATTGTTTTGGATACATCAGATGGAACTGCTAGGTGACGTGGGTCAAATGGAAGCTCGTTTCGGTCTTTGGAGATAATGTTAATCTAGACACAAGATAGGTGCACGGTTTGCGTTGAACTTGCAATGGGCTCGGAAATCATTCTGGGCGCACCCGATGAAACTGCTGGGTGACGTGGGTCAAGTGGAAAGTCGTTTCAGTCCACTTAGAGACGGTGTTAATCACGTCGCAACAAAGGTGCACGGTTTGGGATGAATGTGCTCGGGCTCCAAAAAATCATTTTGGATACAACAGATGGAACTCCTAGGTGACGTGGCCCAAATAGAAGCTCGTATTAGTCCGTTTGGAGAAAGTGTCAATCTCGACGCAAGATAGGTGCACGGTTTGCACCGAACGTCCAATAAGCTCAAAAATCATTTTGGGCACACCCGATGAAACTCCTAGGTGACGTGGGTCAAGTGGAAGCTCGCTTCGGTCTACATAGAGACGGTGTTAGTCTTAACGTCAGTTAGGTGCATGGTTTGTGCTGAATGAACCACAGGCATATAAATCTTTTTGGCTGCACTCGATGGACCTCCTAGGTGATGTGGGTCAAATGAAATCTTGTTTTGGTCCATTTGGAGATAATGTCAATCTCCACGCAAGATAGGTTCACGGTTTGTGCCCAGTGTGCAATAGGCTCGGAAATCATTTTGGGCACACTCGATGGAACTCATTGGTGACGTTGGTCTAGTGGAACCTCGTTTCGGTCTGTTTGGAGACTGTCTTAGCACAACTAGGTGCACGGTTTGGGACGAACGTACCACAGGCTCGTACCGTTTTGTGTACACCCGATGGAACTTCTAGATGATGTCGATCATATCGAAGCTCGTTTCAGTCTCTTTGGAGATAGTTCTAACCTCGACACAAGATAGGTGCATAGTTTGCGCCAAACAAACAATTGACCCGAAAATCATTTTGGGCACACCTGATGGAACTCATAGGTGACGTGCGTTAAGTGGAAGCTTATTTTGGTCCGTCTAGAGATAGTGTTAATCATGGCACAACATAGGTGCACGGTTTGGGACGAACGTGCCATAGGCTCCGAAATCGTTTTGGATACACCAAATGGAACTCCTGGGTGACGTGGGTCAAATAGAAGCTCGTATTGGTCCGTTTAGAGATAGTGTTAATCTCAGCGCAACATAGGTGCACGGTTTGGAATGAACGCACCACAGGCTCAGAAATCATTTTGGGTACACCTGATGCAACTCCTAGGTGACGTAAGTCAAGTTGAAGCTCGTTTCGGTCCATTTGGAGATAGTGTTAATCTCGGCGCAAGATAGGTGCACGGATTGGGACGAATATACTATAAGCACAGAAAATTGTTTTGGGCACACCCTAGGAACTCCTAGGTGACGCGGGTCAAATGGAGGCTCGTTTCAGTCTCTTTGGAGATTGTGCTAATCTCGAGACAAGAAAGGTGTGCGGTTTGAGCTGAATGTGCAATAGGCTTGAAAATCATTCTAGGCGCACCCGATGGAACTCCTAGGTGACGTGCGTCAAGTGGAAGCTCACTTCGGTCCGCTTGGAGATAATTTTAATCTCGAAGCAAGATAGGTGCACGGTTTTTGCCAAGCGTAGCATTGGCTCAGAAATCAGTTTATATGCATCTTATTGTACTCCTACGTGATGTGGTTCGAGTAGAAGCTCGATTCAGTCCGTTTAGAGACAGTGTTATTCTCAACGCAAGATTGGTGCATGGTTTGCATCGAATGTGCAATAGGCTCGGAAATTGTCTTGGGTGCACTTGATGGAACTACTAGGTGACTTGGGTCAAGTGGAAGCTCGTTTCAGTCCGTTTGGAGATAGTCTTAATCTGTAGACAAGATTGGTGCACAGATTGGGACAGACATGCCATAGGCTCAGAAATCATTTTGGGCACAAACGACGGAACTTCTAGGTGACGTGGGTCAATTGGAAGCTCGTTTCGGTCTCTTTGGAGATTGTGCTATTCTTGACATAAAATAGGTGCACGGTTTGTGCTGAACGTGCAATAGGCTTGGAAAACATTTTGGGCGCACCTGATGGAACTCTAAGGTGACGTGGGTCAAGTGGAAGCTCGCTTTTGTCCGCTTGGAGATAGTGTTAATCTTGACCCTAGATAGTTGCACAGTTTTGGACGAACGTGGCATAGGCTCCGAAATCATTTTGGATACATCAGATGGAACTGCTAGGTGACGTGGGTCAAATGGAAGCTCATTTCGGTCTCTTTGGAGATAATGTTAATCTAGACACAAGATAGGTGCACGGTTTGCGTTGAACTTGCAATGAGCTCGGAAATCGTTCTGGGCACACCCGATGAAACTGCTAGGTGACGTGGGTCAAGTGGAAAGTCGTTTCAGTCCACTTAGAGACGGTGTTAATCACGGCACAACAAAGGTGCATGGTTTGGGAAGAACATGCACGGGCTCTGAAAATCATTTTGGATACACCAGATGGAACTCCTAGGTGACGTGGGCCAAATAGAAGCTCGTATTAGTCCGTTCGGAGATAGTGTCAATCTCGGCGCAAGATAGGTGCACGGTTTGCACCGAACGTCCAATAAGCTCAAAAATCATATTTGGGCACACCCGATGAAACTCCTAGGTGATGTGGGTCAAGTGGAAGCTCGCTTCGGTCTACATGGAGATGGTGTTAGTCTTAACATCAGTTAGGTGCATGGTTTGCGCCGAATGAACCACAGGCACAGAAATCTTTTTGGCTACACTCGATGGACCTCCTAGGTGATGTGGGTCAAATGGAATCTTGTTTTGGTCCATTTGGAGATAATGTCAATCTCCACGCAAGATAGGTTCACGGTTTGCGCCCAGTGTGCAATAGGCTCGGAAATCATTTTGGGCACACTCGATGGAACTCCTTGGTGACGTTGGTCTAGTGGAACCTCGTTTCGGTCTGTTTAGAGATAGTGTTAGTCTTAGCACAACATAGGTGCACGGTTTGGGACGAACGTACCACAGGCTCGTATCGTTTTGGGTAGACCCGACGGAACTTCTAGATGACATTGATCATATGGAAGCTCGTTTCAGTCTCTTTGGAGATAGTTCAAAGCTCGACGCAAGATAGGTGCACAGTTTGCGCCAAACATACAATTGACCCAAAAATCATTTTGGGCACACCTGATGGAACTCATATGTGACGTGCGTTAAGTGGAAGCTCATTTTGGTCCGTCTAGAGATAGTTTTAATCATGGCACAACATAGGTGCACAGTTTGGGACGAACGTGCCATAGGCTCCGAAATCATTTTGGATACACCAAATGGAACTCCTAGGTGACGTGGGTCAAATAGAAGCTCGTATTTGTCTGTTTAGAGATAGTGTTAATCTCAGTGCAACATAGGTGCACGGTTTGGAATGAACGAACCATAGGCTCATACATCATTTTGGGTACACCCGATGGAACTCCTAGGTGACGTAAGTCAAGCGGAAGCTCGTTTCGGTCCATTTGGAGATAGTGTTAATCTCGGCGCAAGATAGGTGCACGGATTGGGACGAATATACTATAAGCACATAAATTGTTTTGGGCACACACTAGGAACTCCTAGGTTACGCGAGTCAAATGGAGGCTCGTTTCAGTCTCTTTGGAGATTGTGCTAATCTCGAGACAAGATAGGTGCATGGTTTGAGCTGAATGTGCAATAGGCTTGAAAATCATTTCAGGCGCACCCGATGGAACTCCTAGGTGACGTGCATCATGTGGAAGCTCACTTCGGTCCGCTTGGAGATAATGTTAATCTCGAAGCAAGATAGGTGCACGGTTTGTGCCAAGCGTAGCATTGGCTCAGAAATCAGTTTGGATGCACCTGATTGTACTCTTGTGTGATGTGGTTCGAGTAGAAGCTCGATTCGGTCCGTTTGGAGACAGTGTTATTCTCAACACAAGATTGGTGCACGGTTTGCATGGAACGTGCAATAGGCTCAGAAATTGTTTCGGGTGCACTTGATGGAACTACTAGGTGACTTGGGTGAAGTGGAAGCTCGTTTCAGTCCATTTGGAGATAGTCTTAATCTCTAGACAAGATTGGTGCACAGATTGGGACAGACATGTCATAGGCTCAGAAATGATTTTGGGCACAAATGATGGAACTTTTAGGTGACGTGGGTCAAATGGAAGCTCGTTTCGGTCTCTTTGGAGATTGTGCTATTCTCGACATAAAATAGGTGCACGATTTGTGCTGAACGTGCAATAGGCTTGGAAAATATTTTGGGCGCACCTGATGGAACTCCTAGGTGACGTGGGTCAAGTGGAAGCTCGCTTCGGTCCGCTTGGAGATAGTGTTAATCTCGACCCTAGATAGTTGCACGGTTTTGGACGAAACGACTTGGAAAACATTCGGCTCAAACCGCGCACCTATCTTGTCTCGAGATTAGCACAATCTCCAAAGAGACTGAAATGAGCCTCCATTTGACCCGCATCACCTAGGAGTTCCTAGGGTGTGCCCAAAACAATTTATGTGCTTATAGTATATTCGTCCCAATCCGTGCACCTATCTCGCGCCGAGATTAACACTATCTCCAAATGGACCGAAATGAGCTTCCACTTGACTTACCTCACCTAGGAGTTCCATGGGGTGTACCCAAAATGATTTCTCGGCGTGCTCCTGAAATGATTTTCAGGAGTTCCATTGGATACATGATTTTCAGGAGTATCCAATGCAAAATCTATTTGGAGATAGTGTTAATCTCGGCGCGAGATAGGTGCATGGATTGGGAGGAATATACTATAAGCACAGAAATTGTTTTGGGCACACCCTAGGAACTCCTAGGTGACGCGGGTCAAATGGAGGCTCGTTTCAGTCTCTTTGAAGATTGTGCTAATCTCGAGACAAGATAGGTGCGCGGTTTGAGCCGAATGTGCAATAGGCTTGAAAATCATTTTAGGCGCACCCGATGGAACTCCTAGGTGACGTGCGTCAAGTGGAAGCTCACTTCGGTCCGCTTGGAGATAATATTAATCTCGAAGCAAGATAGGTGTACGGTTTGCGGCAAGCGTCGCATTGGCTCAGAAATCAGTTTGGATGCACCTGATTGTAGTCCTACGTGATGTGGTTCGAGTAGAAGCTCGATTCGGTCCGTTTGGAGACAGTGTTATTCTCAACGCAAGATTGGTGCACGGTTTGCATGGAACAAATAGGCTCAGAAATTGTTTCGGGTGCACTTGATGGAACTACTAGGTGACTTGGGTCAGGTGGAAGCTCGTTTCAGTCTGTTTGGAGATAGTCTTAATCTCTGGACAAGATTGGTGCATAGATTGGGACAGACATGCCATAGGCTCAGAAATCATTTTGGGCACAAACGATGGAACTTCTAGGTGACGTGGGTCAAACGGAAGCTCGTTTCGGTCTCTTTGGAGATTGTGCTATTCTGGACATAAAATAGGTGCACAGTTTGTGCTAAACGTGCAATAGGCTTGGAAAACATTTTGGGCGCACCTGATGGAACTCTGAGGTGACGTGGGTCAAGTGGAAGCTCGCTTCGGTCCGCTTGGAGATAGTGTTAATCTCGACCTTAGAAAGTTGCACGGTTTTGGACGAACATGGCATAGGCTCTGAAATCGTTTTGGATACATCAGATGGAACTGCTAGGTGACGTGGATCAAATGGAAGCTCATTTCGGTCTCTTTAGAGATAATGTTAATCTAGACACAAGATAGGTGCACGGTTTGCGTTGAACTTGCAATGGGCTCGGAAATCGTTCTGGGCGCACCTGATGAAACTGCTTGGTGACATGGGTCAAGTGGAAAGTCATTTCAGTCCACTTAGAGACGGCGTTAATCACGGCGCAACAAAGGTGCACGGTTTGGGATGAACATGCACGGGCTCCGAAAATCATTTTGGATACACCAGATGGAACTCCTAGGTGACGTGGGCCAAATAGAAGCTCGTATTAGTCTGTTTGGAGATAGTGTCAATCTCGATGCAAGATAGGTGCACGGTTTGCACCGAACGTCCAATAAGCTCAAAAATCATTTTGGGCACACCCGATGAAACTCCTAGGTGACGTGGGTCAAGTGGAAGCTCGCTTTGGTCTACATGGAGACAGTGTTAGTCATAACGTCGGTTAGGTGCATGGTTTGCGCCGAATGAACCACAGGCACAGAAATCTTTTTGGCTGCACTTGATGGACCTCCTAGGTGATGTGGGTCAAATGGAATCTTGTTTTGGTCCATTTGGAGATAATGTCAATCTCCACGCAAGATAGGTTCACGGTTTGCGCCCAGTGTGCAATAGGCTCGGAAATCATTTTGGGCACACTCGATGGAACTCCTTGGTGACGTTGGTCTAGTGGAACCTCGTTTCGGTCTGTTTGGAGATAGTGTTAGTCTTAGCACAACATAGGTGCACGGTTTGGGACGAACGTATCACAGGCTCGTATCGTTTTGGGTACACCCGATGGAACTTCTAGATGACGTCGATCATATGGAAGCTCATTTCAGTCTCTTTGGAGATAGTTCTAACCTCGATGCAAGATAGGTGCACAGTTTGAGCCAAACATACAATTGACCCAAAAATTGTTTTGGGCACACCTGACGGAACTCATAGGTGACGTGCGTTAAGTGGAACCTCATTTTGGTCCGTCTAGAGATAGTGTTAATCATGGCACAACATAGGTGCACGTTTGGGACGAACGTGCCATAGGCTCAGAAATCATTTTGGGTACACCCGATGGAACTCCTAGGTGATGTAAGTCAAGCAGAAGCTCGTTTCGGTCCATTTGGAGATAGTGTTAATCTCGGCGCAAGATAGGTGCACGGATTGGAACGAATATACTATAAGCACATAAATTGTTTTGGGCACACACTAGGAACTCCTAGGTGACGCGGGTCAAATGGAGCCTTGTTTCAGTCTCTTTGGAGATTGTGCTAATCTCGAGACAAGATAGGTGCACGGTTTGAGCTGAATGTGCAATAGGCTGGAAAATCATTTCAGGCGCACTCGATGGAACTCCTAGGTGACGTGCGTCAAGTGAAAGCTCACTTCGGTCTGCTTGGAGATAATATTAATCTCGAAGCAAGATAGGTGCACGGTTTGCGACAAGTGTAGCATTGGCTCAGAAATCAGTTTGGATGCACCTTATTGTACTCCTACGTGATGTGGTTCGAGTAGAAGCTCGATTCGGTCCGTTTGGATACAGTGTTATTCTCAACGCAAGATTGGTGCACGGTTTGCATGGAACGTGCAATAGGCTCGGAAATTGTTTCGGGTGCACTTGATGGAACTACTAGGTGACTTGGGTCAGGTGGAAGCTCGTTTCAGTCCATTTGGAGATAGTCTTAATCTTTGGACAAGATTGGTGCACAGATTGGGACAAACATGCCATAGGCTCAGAAATCATTTTGGGCACAAACGATGGAACTTCTAGGTGACGTGGGTCGAATGGAAACTCGTTTCGGTCTCTTTGGAGATTGTGCTATTCTCGACATAAAATAGGTGCTCGGTTTGTGCTGAACGTGTAATAGGCTTGGAAAACATTTTGGGCGCACCTGATGGAACTCCTAGGTTGACATGGGTTAGTGGAAGCTCGCTTCGGTCTGCTTGGAGATAGTGTTAATCTCGACCCTAGATAGTTGCACGGTTTTGGATGAACATGCCATAGGCTCCGAAATCGTTTTGGATACATCAGATGGAACTGCTAGGTGACGTGGGTCAAATGGAAGCTCGTTTCGGTCTCTTTGGAGATAATGTTAATCTAGACACAAGATAGGTGCACGGTTTGTGTTGAACTTGCAATGGGCTCGGAAATCGTTTTGGGCGCACCCAATGAAACTACTAGGTGACATGGGTCAAGTGGAAGGTCGTTTCAGTCCACTTAGAGACGGTGTTAACCACGGCGCAACAAAGGTGCACGATTTGTGATGAACATGCACGAGCTTCGAAAATCGTTTTGGATACACCAGATGGAACTCCTAGGTGACGTTAGCCAAATAGAAGCTCGTATTAGTCCGTTTGGAGATAGTGTCAATCTCGACACAAGTTAGGTGCACGGTTTGCACCGAACGTCCAATAAGCTCAAAAATCATTTTGGGCACACCTGATGAAACTCCTAGGTGACGTGGGTCAAGTGGAAGCTCGCTTCGGTCTACATGGAGACGGTGTTAGTCTTAACGTCAGTTAGGTGCATGGTTTGCGCCGAATGAACCACAGGCACAGAAATCTTTTTGGCTGCACACGATGGACCTCCTAGGTGATATGGGTCAAATGGAATCTTGTTTTGGTCCATTTGGAGATAATGTCAATCTCCACGCAAGGTAGGTTCAAGGTTTGCGCCCAGTGTGCAATAGGCTCGGAAATCATTTTGGGCACACCCGATGGAACTCCTGGACGTTGGTCTAGTGGAACCTCGTTTCGGTCTGTTTAGAGATAGTGTTAGTCTTAGCACAACATAGGTGCACGGTTTTGGACGAACGTACCATAGGCTCGTATCGTTTTGGGTACACCCGATGGAACTTCTAGATGACGTCGATCAAATGGAAGCTTGTTTCAGTCTCTTTGGAGATAGTTCTAACCTCGACGCAAGATAGGTGCACAGTTTGCGCCAAACATAGAATTGACCCGAAAATCGTTTTGGGCACACCTGACGGAACTCATAGGTGACGTGCGTTAAAGTGGAAGCTCATTTTGGTCCGTCTAGAGATAGTGTTAATCATGGCACAACATAGGTGCACGGTTTGGGACGAACGTGCCATAGGCTCCAAAATCATTTTGGATACACCAAATGGAACTCCTAGGTGACGTGGGTCATATAGAAACTCGTATTGGTCCGTTTGGAGATAGTGTTAATCTCAGCGCAACATAGGTGCACGGTTTGGAATGAACGCACCACAGGCTCATAAATCATTTTGGGTACACCCGATAGAACTCCTAGGTGACGTAAGTCAAGCGGAAGCTCGTTTCGGTCCATTTGGAGATAGTGTTAATCTCGGCGCAAGATAGGTGCATGGATTGGGACGAATCTACTATGAGCACATAAATTATTTTGGGCACACACTAGGAACTCCTAGGTGATGCGAGTCAAATGGAGGCTCATTTCAGTCTCTTTGGAGATTGTGCTAATCTCGAGACAAGATAGGTGCACGGTTTGAGCCGAATGTGCAATAGGCTTGAAAATCATTTCAGGCGCACCCGACGGAACTCCTAGGTGACGTGCGTCAAGTGGAAGCTCACTTCGGTTCGCTTGGAGATAATGTTAATCTCGAAGCAAGATAGGTTCACAGTTTGTGTCAAGCGTAGCATTGGCTCAGAAATCAGTTTGGATGCATCTTATTGTACTCCTACGTGATGTGGTTCGAGTAGAAGCTCGATTCAGTCCATTTGGAGACAGTGTTATTCTCAACGCAAGATTGGTGCACGGTTTGCATGGAACGTGCAATAGGCTTGGAAATTGTTTCGGGTGCACTTGATGGAACTATTAGGTGACTTGGGTCAAGTGGAAGCTCGTTTCAGTCCGTTTGGAGATAGTCTTAATCTCTGGACAAGATTGATGTACAGATTGGGACAGACATGCCATTGGCTCAGAAATCATTTTGGGCACAAACGATGGAACTTCTAGGTGACGTGGGTCAAATGGAAGCTTGTTTCGGTCTCTTTGGAGATTGTGCTATTCTCGACATAAAATAGGTGCTTGGTTTGTGCTGAACGTGCAATAGGCTTGGAAAACATTTTGGGCGCACCTGATGGAACTCCTAGGTGACGTGGGTCAAGTGGAAGCTCGCTTCGGTCCGCTTGGAGATAGTGTTAATCTCGACCCTAGATAGTTGCACGGTTTTGGATGAACATGCCATAGGCTCCGAAATCATTTTGGATACATCAGATGGAACTGCTAGGTGCGTGGGTCAAATGGAAGCTCGTTTCGGTCTCTTTGGAGATAATGTTAATCTAGACACAAGATAGGTGCACGGTTTTGCGTTGAACTTGCAATGGGCTCGAAAATCATTTTGGGCGCACCCGATGAAACTGCTATGTGACGTGGGTCAAGTAGAAGGTCGTTTCAGTCCACTTAGAGACGGTGTTAATCACGGCGCAACAAAGGTGCACGGTTTGTGATGAACATGCACGGGCTCCAAAAATCGTTTTGGATACACCAAATGGAACTCCTAGGTGACGTGGGCCAAATAGAAGCTCGTATTAGTTCGTTTGGAGATAGTGTCAATCTCGACACAAGTTAGGTGCACGGTTAGGAATGAACGCACCACAGGCTCATAAATCATTTTGGGTACACCCGATGGAACTCCTAGGTGACGTAAGTCAAGCGGAAGCACGTTTCGGTCCATTTGGAGATAGTGTTAATCTCGGCGTAAGATTGGTGCACGGATTGGGACGAATCTACTATGAGCACATAAATTATTTTGGGCACACACTAGGAACTCCTAGGTGACGCGAGTCAAATGGAGGCTCATTTCAGTCTCTTTGGAGATTGTGCTAATCTCGAGACAAGATAGGTGCACGGTTTGAGCCGAATGTGCAATAGGCTTGAAAATCATTTCAGGCGCACCCGATGGAACTCCTAGGTGACGTGCGTCAAGTGGAAGCTCACTTCGGTCCGCTTGGAGATAATGTTAATCTCGAAGCAAGATAGGTTCACGGTTTGTGTCAAGCGTAGCATTGGCTCAGAAATCAGTTTGGATGCATCTTATTGTACTCCTACGTGATGTGGTTCGAGTAGAAGCTCGATTCAGTCCATTTGGAGACAGTGTTATTCTCAACGCAAGATTGGTTCACGGTTTGCATGGAACGTGCAATAGGCTCGGAAATTGTTTCGGGTGCACTTGATGGAACTATTAGGTGACTTGGGTCAAGTGGAAGCTCGTTTCAGTCTGTTTGGAGATAGTCTTAATCTCTGGACAAGATTGATATACAGGTTGGGACAGACATGCCATAGGCTCAGAAATCATTTTGGGCACAAACGATGGAACTTCTAGGTAACGTGGGTCAAATGGAAGCTTGTTTCGGTCTCTTTGGAGATTGTGCTATTCTCGACATAAAATAGGTGCTTGGTTTGTGCTGAACGTGCAATAGGCTTGGAAAACATTTTGGGCGCACCTGATGGAACTCCTAGGTGACGTGGGTCAAGTGGAAGCTCGCTTCGGTCCGCTTGGAGATAGTGTTAATCTCGACCCTAGATAGTTGCACGGTTTTGGATGAACATCCCATAGGCTCCGAAATCATTTTGGATACATCAGATGGAACTGCTAGGTGCGTGGGTCAAATGGAAGCTCGTTTCGGTCTCTTTGGAGATAATGTTAATCTAGACACAAGATAGGTGCACGGTTTTGCGTTGAACTTGCAATGGGCTCGAAAATCATTTTGGGCGCACCCGATGAAACTGCTATGTGACGTGGGTCAAGTAGAAGGTCGTTTCAGTCCACTTAGAGACGGTGTTAATCACGGCGCAACAAAGGTGCACGGTTTGTGATGAACATGCACGGGCTCCAAAAATCGTTTTGGATACACCAAATGGAACTCCTAGGTGACGTGGGCCAAATAGAAGCTCGTATTAGTTCGTTTGGAGATAGTGTCAATCTCGACACAAGTTAGGTGCACGGTTAGGAATGAACGCACCACAGGCTCATAAATCATTTTGGGTACACCCGATGGAACTCCTAGGTGACGTAAGTCAAGCGGAAGCACGTTTCGGTCCATTTGGAGATAGTGTTAATCTCGGCGTAAGATAGGTGCACGGATTGGGACGAATCTACTATGAGCACATAAATTATTTTGGGCACACACTAGGAACTCCTAGGTGACGCGAGTCAAATGGAGGCTCATTTCAGTCTCTTTGGAGATTGTGCTAATCTCGAGACAAGATAGGTGCACGGTTTGAGCCGAATGTGCAATAGGCTTGAAAATCATTTCAGGCGCACCCGATGGAACTCCTAGGTGACGTGCGTCAAGTGGAAGCTCACTTCGGTCCGCTTGGAGATAATGTTAATCTCGAAGCAAGATAGGTTCACGGTTTGTGTCAAGCGTAGCATTGGCTCAGAAATCAGTTTGGATGCATCTTATTGTACTCCTACGTGATGTGGTTCGAGTAGAAGCTCGATTCAGTCCATTTGGAGACAGTGTTATTCTCAACGCAAGATTGGTTCACGGTTTGCATGGAACGTGCAATAGGCTCGGAAATTGTTTCGGGTGCACTTGATGGAACTATTAGGTGACTTGGGTCAAGTGGAAGCTCGTTTCAGTCCGTTTGGAGATAGTCTTAATCTCTGGACAAGATTGATATACAGGTTGGGACAGACATGCCATAGGCTCAGAAATCATTTTGGGCACAAACGATGGAACTTCTAGGTGACGTGGGTCAAATGGAAGCTTGTTTCGGTCTCTTTGGAGATTGTGCTATTCTCGACATAAAATAGGTGCTTGGTTTGTGCTGAACGTGCAATAGGCTTGGAAAACATTTTGGGCGCACCTGATGGAACTCCTAGGTGACGTGGGTCAAGTGGAAGCTCGCTTCGGTCCGCTTGGAGATAGTGTTAATCTCGACCCTAGATAGTTGCACGGTTTTGGATGAACATGCCATAGGCTCCGAAATCATTTTGGATACATCAGATGGAACTGCTAGGTGCGTGGGTCAAATGGAAGCTCGTTTCGGTCTCTTTGGAGATAATGTTAATCTAGACACAAGATAGGTGCACGGTTTTGCGTTGAACTTGCAATGGGCTCGAAAATCATTTTGGGCGCACCCGATGAAACTGCTATGTGACGTGGGTCAAGTAGAAGGTCGTTTCAGTCCACTTAGAGACGGTGTTAATCACGGCGCAACAAAGGTGCACGGTTTGTGATGAACATGCACGGGCTCCAAAAATCGTTTTGGATACACCAAATGGAACTCCTAGGTGACGTGGGCCAAATAGAAGCTCGTATTAGTTCGTTTGGAGATAGTGTCAATCTCGACACAAGTTAGGTGCACGGTTAGGAATGAACGCACCACAGGCTCATAAATCATTTTGGGTACACCCGATGGAACTCCTAGGTGACGTAAGTCAAGCGGAAGCACGTTTCGGTCCATTTGGAGATAGTGTTAATCTCGGCGTAAGATAGGTGCACGGATTGGGACGAATCTACTATGAGCACATAAATTATTTTGGGCACACACTAGGAACTCCTAGGTGACGCGAGTCAAATGGAGGCTCATTTCAGTCTCTTTGGAGATTGTGCTAATCTCGAGACAAGATAGGTGCACGGTTTGAGCCGAATGTGCAATAGGCTTGAAAATCATTTCAGGCGCACCCGATGGAACTCCTAGGTGACGTGCGTCAAGTGGAAGCTCACTTCGGTCCGCTTGGAGATAATGTTAATCTCGAAGCAAGATAGGTTCACGGTTTGTGTCAAGCGTAGCATTGGCTCAGAAATCAGTTTGGATGCATCTTATTGTACTCCTACGTGATGTGGTTCGAGTAGAAGCTCGATTCAGTCCATTTGGAGACAGTGTTATTCTCAACGCAAGATTGGTTCACGGTTTGCATGGAACGTGCAATAGGCTCGGAAATTGTTTCGGGTGCACTTGATGGAACTATTAGGTGACTTGGGTCAAGTGGAAGCTCGTTTCAGTCCGTTTGGAGATAGTCTTAATCTCTGGACAAGATTGATATACAGGTTGGGACAGACATGCCATAGGCTCAGAAATCATTTTGGGCACAAACGATGGAACTTCTAGGTGACGTGGGTCAAATGGAAGCTTGTTTCGGTCTCTTTGGAGATTGTGCTATTCTCGACATAAAATAGGTGCTTGGTTTGTGCTGAACGTGCAATAGGCTTGGAAAACATTTTGGGCGCACCTGATGGAACTCCTAGGTGACGTGGGTCAAGTGGAAGCTCGCTTCGGTCCGCTTGGAGATAGTGTTAATCTCGACCCTAGATAGTTGCACGGTTTTGGATGAACATGCCATAGGCTCCGAAATCATTTTGGATACATCAGATGGAACTGCTAGGTGCGTGGGTCAAATGGAAGCTCGTTTCGGTCTCTTTGGAGATAATGTTAATCTAGACACAAGATAGGTGCACGGTTTTGCGTTGAACTTGCAATGGGCTCGAAAATCATTTTGGGCGCACCCGATGAAACTGCTATGTGACGTGGGTCAAGTAGAAGGTCGTTTCAGTCCACTTAGAGACGGTGTTAATCACGGCGCAACAAAGGTGCACGGTTTGTGATGAACATGCACGGGCTCCAAAAATCGTTTTGGATACACCAAATGGAACTCCTAGGTGACGTGGGCCAAATAGAAGCTCGTATTAGTTCGTTTGGAGATAGTGTCAATCTCGACACAAGTTAGGTGCACGGTTAGGAATGAACGCACCACAGGCTCATAAATCATTTTGGGTACACCCGATGGAACTCCTAGGTGACGTAAGTCAAGCGGAAGCACGTTTCGGTCCATTTGGAGATAGTGTTAATCTCGGCGTAAGATAGGTGCACGGATTGGGACGAATCTACTATGAGCACATAAATTATTTTGGGCACACACTAGGAACTCCTAGGTGACGCGAGTCAAATGGAGGCTCATTTCAGTCTCTTTGGAGATTGTGCTAATCTCGAGACAAGATAGGTGCACGGTTTGAGCCGAATGTGCAATAGGCTTGAAAATCATTTCAGGCGCACCCGATGGAACTCCTAGGTGACGTGCGTCAAGTGGAAGCTCACTTCGGTCCGCTTGGAGATAATGTTAATCTCGAAGCAAGATAGGTTCACGGTTTGTGTCAAGCGTAGCATTGGCTCAGAAATCAGTTTGGATGCATCTTATTGTACTCCTACGTGATGTGGTTCGAGTAGAAGCTCGATTCAGTCCATTTGGAGACAGTGTTATTCTCAACGCAAGATTGGTTCACGGTTTGCATGGAACGTGCAATAGGCTCGGAAATTGTTTCGGGTGCACTTGATGGAACTATTAGGTGACTTGGGTCAAGTGGAAGCTCGTTTCAGTCTGTTTGGAGATAGTCTTAATCTCTGGACAAGATTGATATACAGGTTGGGACAGACATGCCATAGGCTCAGAAATCATTTTGGGCACAAACGATGGAACTTCTAGGTGACGTGGGTCAAATGGAAGCTTGTTTCGGTCTCTTTGGAGATTGTGCTATTCTCGACATAAAATAGGTGCTTGGTTTGTGCTGAACGTGCAATAGGCTTGGAAAACATTTTGGGCGCACCTGATGGAACTCCTAGGTGACGTGGGTCAAGTGGAAGCTCGCTTCGGTCCGCTTGGAGATAGTGTTAATCTCGACCCTAGATAGTTGCACGGTTTTGGATGAACATCCCATAGGCTCCGAAATCATTTTGGATACATCAGATGGAACTGCTAGGTGCGTGGGTCAAATGGAAGCTCGTTTCGGTCTCTTTGGAGATAATGTTAATCTAGACACAAGATAGGTGCACGGTTTTGCGTTGAACTTGCAATGGGCTCGAAAATCATTTTGGGCGCACCCGATGAAACTGCTATGTGACGTGGGTCAAGTAGAAGGTCGTTTCAGTCCACTTAGAGACGGTGTTAATCACGGCGCAACAAAGGTGCACGGTTTGTGATGAACATGCACGGGCTCCAAAAATCGTTTTGGATACACCAAATGGAACTCCTAGGTGACGTGGGCCAAATAGAAGCTCGTATTAGTTCGTTTGGAGATAGTGTCAATCTCGACACAAGTTAGGTGCACGGTTAGGAATGAACGCACCACAGGCTCATAAATCATTTTGGGTACACCCGATGGAACTCCTAGGTGACGTAAGTCAAGCGGAAGCACGTTTCGGTCCATTTGGAGATAGTGTTAATCTCGGCGTAAGATAGGTGCACGGATTGGGACGAATCTACTATGAGCACATAAATTATTTTGGGCACACACTAGGAACTCCTAGGTGACGCGAGTCAAATGGAGGCTCATTTCAGTCTCTTTGGAGATTGTGCTAATCTCGAGACAAGATAGGTGCACGGTTTGAGCCGAATGTGCAATAGGCTTGAAAATCATTTCAGGCGCACCCGATGGAACTCCTAGGTGACGTGCGTCAAGTGGAAGCTCACTTCGGTCCGCTTGGAGATAATGTTAATCTCGAAGCAAGATAGGTTCACGGTTTGTGTCAAGCGTAGCATTGGCTCAGAAATCAGTTTGGATGCATCTTATTGTACTCCTACGTGATGTGGTTCGAGTAGAAGCTCGATTCAGTCCATTTGGAGACAGTGTTATTCTCAACGCAAGATTGGTTCACGGTTTGCATGGAACGTGCAATAGGCTCGGAAATTGTTTCGGGTGCACTTGATGGAACTATTAGGTGACTTGGGTCAAGTGGAAGCTCGTTTCAGTCCGTTTGGAGATAGTCTTAATCTCTGGACAAGATTGATATACAGGTTGGGACAGACATGCCATAGGCTCAGAAATCATTTTGGGCACAAACGATGGAACTTCTAGGTGACGTGGGTCAAATGGAAGCTTGTTTCGGTCTCTTTGGAGATTGTGCTATTCTCGACATAAAATAGGTGCTCGGTTTGTGCTGAACGTGCAATAGGCTTGGAAAACATTTTGGGCGCACCTGATGAAACTCCTAGGTGACGTGGGTCAAGTGGAAGCTCGCTTCGGTCCGCTTGGAGATAGTGTTAATCTCGACCCTAGATAGTTGCACGGTTTTGGACGAACATGCCATAGGCTCCGAAATCATTTTGGATACATCAGATGGAACTGCTAGGTGCGTGGGTCAAATGGAAGCTCGTTTCGGTCTCTTTGGAGATAATGTTAATCTAGACACAAGATAGGTGCACGGTTTTGCGTTGAACTTGCAATGGGCTCGAAAATCATTTTGGGCGCACCCGATGAAACTGCTATGTGACGTGGGTCAAGTAGAAGGTCGTTTCAGTCCACTTAGAGACGGTGTTAATCACGGCGCAACAAAGGTGCACGGTTTGTGATGAACATGCACGGGCTCCAAAAATCGTTTTGGATACACCAAATGGAACTCCTAGGTGACGTGGGCCAAATAGAAGCTCGTATTAGTTCGTTTGGAGATAGTGTCAATCTCGACACAAGTTAGGTGCACGGTTAGGAATGAACGCACCACAGGCTCATAAATCATTTTGGGTACACCCGATGGAACTCCTAGGTGACGTAAGTCAAGCGGAAGCACGTTTCGGTCCATTTGGAGATAGTGTTAATCTCGGCGTAAGATAGGTGCACGGATTGGGACGAATCTACTATGAGCACATAAATTATTTTGGGCACACACTAGGAACTCCTAGGTGACGCGAGTCAAATGGAGGCTCATTTCAGTCTCTTTGGAGATTGTGCTAATCTCGAGACAAGATAGGTGCACGGTTTGAGCCGAATGTGCAATAGGCTTGAAAATCATTTCAGGCGCACCCGATGGAACTCCTAGGTGACGTGCGTCAAGTGGAAGCTCACTTCGGTCCGCTTGGAGATAATGTTAATCTCGAAGCAAGATAGGTTCACGGTTTGTGTCAAGCGTAGCATTGGCTCAGAAATCAGTTTGGATGCATCTTATTGTACTCCTACGTGATGTGGTTCGAGTAGAAGCTCGATTCAGTCCATTTGGAGACAGTGTTATTCTCAACGCAAGATTGGTTCACGGTTTGCATGGAACGTGCAATAGGCTCGGAAATTGTTTCGGGTGCACTTGATGGAACTATTAGGTGACTTGGGTCAAGTGGAAGCTCGTTTCAGTCCGTTTGGAGATAGTCTTAATCTCTGGACAAGATTGATATACAGGTTGGGACAGACATGCCATAGGCTCAGAAATCATTTTGGGCACAAACGATGGAACTTCTAGGTGACGTGGGTCAAATGGAAGCTTGTTTCGGTCTCTTTGGAGATTGTGCTATTCTCGACATAAAATAGGTGCTTGGTTTGTGCTGAACGTGCAATAGGCTTGGAAAACATTTTGGGCGCACCTGATGGAACTCCTAGGTGACGTGGGTCAAGTGGAAGCTCGCTTCGGTCCGCTTGGAGATAGTGTTAATCTCGACCCTAGATAGTTGCACGGTTTTGGATGAACATCCCATAGGCTCCGAAATCATTTTGGATACATCAGATGGAACTGCTAGGTGCGTGGGTCAAATGGAAGCTCGTTTCGGTCTCTTTGGAGATAATGTTAATCTAGACACAAGATAGGTGCACGGTTTTGCGTTGAACTTGCAATGGGCTCGAAAATCATTTTGGGCGCACCCGATGAAACTGCTATGTGACGTGGGTCAAGTAGAAGGTCGTTTCAGTCCACTTAGAGACGGTGTTAATCACGGCGCAACAAAGGTGCACGGTTTGTGATGAACATGCACGGGCTCCAAAAATCGTTTTGGATACACCAAATGGAACTCCTAGGTGACGTGGGCCAAATAGAAGCTCGTATTAGTTCGTTTGGAGATAGTGTCAATCTCGACACAAGTTAGGTGCACGGTTAGGAATGAACGCACCACAGGCTCATAAATCATTTTGGGTACACCCGATGGAACTCCTAGGTGACGTAAGTCAAGCGGAAGCACGTTTCGGTCCATTTGGAGATAGTGTTAATCTCGGCGTAAGATAGGTGCACGGATTGGGACGAATCTACTATGAGCACATAAATTATTTTGGGCACACACTAGGAACTCCTAGGTGACGCGAGTCAAATGGAGGCTCATTTCAGTCTCTTTGGAGATTGTGCTAATCTCGAGACAAGATAGGTGCACGGTTTGAGCCGAATGTGCAATAGGCTTGAAAATCATTTCAGGCGCACCCGATGGAACTCCTAGGTGACGTGCGTCAAGTGGAAGCTCACTTCGGTCCGCTTGGAGATAATGTTAATCTCGAAGCAAGATAGGTTCACGGTTTGTGTCAAGCGTAGCATTGGCTCAGAAATCAGTTTGGATGCATCTTATTGTACTCCTACGTGATGTGGTTCGAGTAGAAGCTCGATTCAGTCCATTTGGAGACAGTGTTATTCTCAACGCAAGATTGGTTCACGGTTTGCATGGAACGTGCAATAGGCTCGGAAATTGTTTCGGGTGCACTTGATGGAACTATTAGGTGACTTGGGTCAAGTGGAAGCTCGTTTCAGTCTGTTTGGAGATAGTCTTAATCTCTGGACAAGATTGATATACAGGTTGGGACAGACATGCCATAGGCTCAGAAATCATTTTGGGCACAAACGATGGAACTTCTAGGTGACGTGGGTCAAATGGAAGCTTGTTTCGGTCTCTTTGGAGATTGTGCTATTCTCGACATAAAATAGGTGCTCGGTTTGTGCTGAACGTGCAATAGGCTTGGAAAACATTTTGGGCGCACCTGATGAAACTCCTAGGTGACGTGGGTCAAGTGGAAGCTCGCTTCGGTCCGCTTGGAGATAGTGTTAATCTCGACCCTAGATAGTTGCACGGTTTTGGACGAACATGCCATAGGCTCCGAAATCATTTTGGATACATCAGATGGAACTGCTAGGTGCGTGGGTCAAATGGAAGCTCGTTTCGGTCTCTTTGGAGATAATGTTAATCTAGACACAAGATAGGTGCACGGTTTTGCGTTGAACTTGCAATGGGCTCGAAAATCGTTTTGGGCGCACCCGATGAAACTGCTATGTGACGTGGGTCAAGTAGAAGGTCGTTTCAGTCCACTTAGAGACGGTGTTAATCACGGCGCAACAAAGGTGCACGGTTTGTGATGAACATGCACGGGCTCCGAAAATCGTTTTGGATACACCAGATGGAACTCCTAGGTGACGTGGGCCAAATAGAAGCTCGTATTAGTCCGTTTGGGGATAGTGTCAATCTCGACACAAGTTAGGTGCACGGTTTGCACCGAACGTCCAATAAGCTCAAAAATCATTTTGGGCACACCTAATGAAACTCCTAGGTGACGTGGGTCAAGTGGAAGCTCGCTTCGGTCTACATGGAGACGGTGTTAGTCTTAACGTCAGTTAGGTGCATGGTTTGCGCCGAATGAACCACAGGCACAGAAATCTTTTTGGCTGCACACGATGGACCTCCTAGGTGATATGGATCAAATGGAATCTTGTTTTGGTCCATTTGGAGATAATGTCAATCTCCACGCATTGTAGTTTCAAGGTTTGCACCCAGTGTGCAATAGGCTCGGAAATCATTTTGGGCACACCCGATGGAACTCCTTGGTGACGTTGGTCTAGTGGAACCTCGTTTCGGTCTATTTGGAGATAGTGTTAGTCTTAGCACAACATAGGTGCACGGTTTGGGACGAACGTACCATAGGCTCGTATCGTTTTGGGTACAACCGATGGAACTTCTAGATGACATCGATCATATGGAAGCTCGTTTCAGTCTCTTTGGAGATAGTTCTAACCTCGACGCAAGATAGGTGCACAGTTTGCGCTAAACATACAATTGACCCCGAAAATCGTTTTGGGCACACCTGCCGGAACTCATAGGTGACGTGCGTTAAGTGGAAGCTCATTTTGGTCCGTCTAGAGATAGTGTTAATCATGGCACAACATAGGTGCACGATTTGGGACGAACGTGCCATAGGCTCCGAAATCGTTTTGGATACACCAAAAGAAACTCCTAGGTGACGTGGGTCAAATAGAAGCTCGTATTGGTCCGTTTGGAGATAGTGTTAATCTCAGCGCAACATAGGTGCACGGTTTTGAATGAATGCACCATAGGCTCAGAAATCATTTTGGGTACACCCAATAGAACTCCTAGGTGATGTAAGTCAAGCGGAAGCTCGTTTCGGTCCATTTGGAGATAGTGTTAATCTCGGCGCAAGATAGGTGCACGGATTGGGACGAATATACTATAAGCACATAAACTGTTTTGGGCACACACTAGGAACTCTTAGGTGACGCGGGTCAAATGGTGGCTCGTTTCAGTCTCTTTAGAGATTGTGCTAATCTCAAGACAAGATAGGTGCACGGTTTGAGCCGAATGTGCAATAGGCTTGAAAATCATTTCAGGCGCACCCGATGGAACTCCTAGGTGACGTGCGTCAAGTGGAAGCTCACTTCGGTCCGCTTGGAGATAATGTTAATCTCGAAGCAAGATAGGTTCACGGTTTGTGCCAAGCGTAGCATTGGCTCAGAAATCAGTTTGGATGCACCTTATTGTACTCCTACGTGATGTGGTTCGAGTAGAAGCTCGATTCAGTCCGTTTGGAGACAGTGTTATTCTCAACGCAAGATTGGTGCACGGTTTTGCATGGAACGTGCAATAGGCTCAGAAATTGTTTCGGGTGCACTTGATGGAACTACTAGGTGACTTGGGTCAAGTGGAAGCTCGTTTCAGTCCGTTTGGAGATAGTCTTAATCTCTGGACGAGATTGGTGCACAGATTGGGACAGACATGCCATAGGCTCAGAAATCATTTTGGGCACAAACGATGGAACTTCTAGGTGACGTGGGTCAAATGGAAGCTTGTTTCGGTCTCTTTGGAGATTGTGCTATTCTCGACATAAAATAGGTGCTCGGTTTGTGCTGAACGTGCAATACCCTTGGAAAACATTTTGGGCGCACCTAATGGAACTCCTAGGTGACGTGGGTCAAGTGGAAGCTCGCTTCGGTCCGCTAGGAGATAGTGTTAATCTCGACCCTAGATAGTTGCACGGTTTTGGACGAACATGCCATAGGCTCCGAAATTGTTTTGGATACATCAGATGGAACTGCTAGGTGACGTGGGTCAAATGGAAGCTCGTTTCGGTCTCTTTTGAGATAATGTTAATCTAGACACAAGATCGGTGCACGGTTTTGCGTTGAACTTGCAATGGGCTCGAAAATCATTTTGGGCGCACCCGATGAAACTGCTAGGTGACGTGGGTCAAGTGGAAGGTCGTTTCAGTCCACTTAGAGACGGTGTTAATCACGGCCAACAAAGGGGCACGGTTTGTGATGAACATGCATGGGCTCCGAAAATCATTTTGGATACACCAGATGGAACTCCTAGGTGACGTGGGCCAAATAGAAGCTCGTATTAGTCCGTTTGGAGATAGTGTCAATCTCGACACAAGATAGATGCACGATTTGCACCGAACGTCCAATAAGCTCAAAAATCATTTTGGGCACACCCGATGAAACTCCTAGGTGACGTGGGTCAAGTGGAAGCTCGCTTCGGTCTACATGGAGATGGTGTTAGTCTTAACGTCAGTTAGGTGCATGGTTTGCGCTGAATTAACCAGAGGCACAAAAATCTTTTTGGCTGCACAAGATGGACCTCCTAGCTGATATGGGTCAAATGGAATCTTGTTTTGGTCCATTTGGAGATAATGTCAATCTCCACGCAAGGTAGGTTCATGGTTTGCGCCCAGTGTGCAATAGGCTCGGAAATCATTTTGGGCACACCCGATGGAACTCCTTGGTGACGTTGGTCTAGTGGAACCTCGTTTCGGTCTGTTTGGAGATAGTGTTAGTCTTAGCACAACATAGGTGCACGGTTTTGGACGAACATACCATAGGCTCGTATCGTTTTGGGTACACCCAATGGAACTTCTAGATGACGTCGATCAAATGGAAGCTTGTTTCAGTCTCTTTGGAGATAGTTCTAACCTCGACGCAAGATAGGTGCACAGTTTGCGCCAACATACAATTGACCCGAAAATCATTTTGGGCACACCTGATGGAACACATAGGTGACGTGCGTTAAGTGGAAGCTCATTTTGGTCCGTCTAGAGATAGTGTCAATCATGGCACAACATTGGTGCACGGTTTGGGACGAACGTGCCATATTCTCCAAAATCGTTTTGGATACACCAAATGGAACTCCTAGGTGACGTGGGTCAAATAGAAGCTCGTATTGGTCCATTTGGAGATGGTGTTAATCTCAGCGCAACATAGGTGCACGGTTTGGAATGAACGCACCATAGACTCAGAAATCATTTTGGGTACACCCGATGGAACTCCTAGGTGACGTAAGTCAAGTGGAAGCTCGTTTCGGTCCATTTGGATATAGTGTTAATCTCAGCGCGAGATAGGTGCACGGATTGGGAGGAATATACTATAAGCACAGAAATTGTTTTGGGCACACCCTAGGAACACCTAAGTGACGCGGGTCAAATGGAGGCTCATTTCAGTCTCTTTGGAGATTGTGCTAATCTCAAGACAAGATAGGTGCGCGGTTTGAGCCGAATGTGCAATAGGCTTGAAAATCATTTCAGGAGCACCCGATGGAACTCCTAGGTGACATGCGTCAAGTAGAAGCTCACTTCGGTCCGCTTGGAGATAATATTAATCTCGAAACAAGATAGGTGCACGGTTTGCGGCAAGCGTAGCATTGGCTCAGAAATCAGTTTGGATGCACCTGATTGTAGTCCTACGTGATGTGGTTCGAGTAGAAGCTCGATTCGGTCCGTTTGGAGACAGTGTTATTCTCAACGCAAGATTGGTGCACGGTTTGCATGGAACATGCAAAAGGCTCGGAAATTGTTTCGGGTGCACTTGATGGAACTACTATGTGACTTGGGTCAGGTGGAAGCTCATTTCAGTCCGTTTAGAGATAGTCTTAATCTTTGGACAAGATTGGTGCACAGATTGGGACAAACATGCCATAAGCTCAGAAATCATTTTGGGCACAAACGATGAAACTTCTAGGTGACGTGGGTCAAATGGAAGTTCGTTTTGGTCTATTTGGAGATTGTGCTATTCTCAACATACAATAGGTGCTCGGTTTGTGCTGAACGTGCAATAGGCTTGGAAAACATTTTGGGCACACCTGATGGAACTCCTAGGTGACGTGGGTCAAGTGGAAGCTCGCTTCGGTCCGCTTGGAGATAGTGTTAATCTCGACCCTAGATAGTTGCATGGTTTTGGAGGAACATGCCATAGGCTCCGAAATCGTTTTGGATACATCAGATGGAACTGCTAGGTGACGTGGGTCAAATGGAAGCTCGTTTCGGTCTCTTTGGAGATAATGTTAATCTAGACACAAGATAGGTGCACGGTTTGCGTTGAACTTGCAATGGCCTCAGAAATCGTTTTGGGCGCACCCGATGAAACTGCTAGGTGACATGGGTCAAGTGGAAGGTCGTTTCGGTCCACTTAGAGACGGTGTTAATCACGGCGCAACAAAGGTGCACGGTTTGGGATGAACATGCACGGGCTCCAAAAATCGTTTTGGATAAACTAGATGGAACTCCTAGGTGACGTGGGCCAAATAGAAGCTCGTATTAGTCCGTTTGGAGATAGTGTCAATCTCGACACAAGATAAGTGCACGGTTTGCACCGAACGTCTAATAAGCTCAAAAATCATTTTGGGCACACCCGATGAAACTCCTAGGTGACGTGGGTCAAGTGGAAGCTCGCTTCGGTCTACATGGAGACGGTGTTAGTCTTAACGTCAGTTAGGTGTATGGTTTGCGCCGAATTAACCACAGACACAGAAATCTTTTTGGCTGAATACGATGGACCTCCTAGGTGATGTGGGTCAAATGGAATCTTGTTTTTGTCCATTTGGAGATAATGTCAATCTCCACGCAAGGTAGGTTCATGGTTTGCGCCCAGTGTGCAATAGGCTCGGAAATCATTTTGGGCACACCCGATGGTACTCGTTGGTGACGTGCATCTAGTGGAACCTCATTTCTGTCTGTTTGGAGATAGTGTTAGCCTTAGCACAACATAGGTGCGCGGTTTGGGATGAACGTACCACAGGCTCGTATCATTTTGGGTACACCAATGGAACTTATAGATGACGTCGATCAAATGGAAGCTCGTTTCAGTCTCTTTGGAGATAGTTCTAACCTCGACGCAAGATAGGTGCACAGTTTGCGCCAAACATACAATTGACCCAAAAATCGGTTTGGGCACACCTGATGGAACTCATAGGTGACGTGCGTTAAGTGGAAGCTCATTTTGGTCCGTCTAGAGATAGTGTTAATCTTAGCACAACATTGGTGCACGGTTTGGGACGAACGTGCCATATGCTCCGAAATCGTTTTGGATACACCAAATGGAACTCCTAGGTGACGTGGGTCAAAAAGAAGCTCGTATTGGTCTGTTTGGAGATGGCGTTAATCTCAGCGCAACATAGGTGCACGGTTTGGAATGAACGCACCATTGGCTCAAAAATCATTTTGGGTACACCCGATGGAACTCCTAGGTGACGTAAGTCAAGTGGAAGCTCATTTCGGTCCATTTGGAGTTTGTGCCGAATGAACCACGGGCACAAAAATCTTTTTGGCTGCACTCGATGGACCTCCTAGCTGTTGTGGGTCAAATGGAATCTTATTTTTGTCCATTTGGAGATAATGTCAATCTCCAGGCAAGATAGGTTCACGGTTTGTGCCTAGTGTGCAATAGGCTCAGAAACCTTTTTGGGCACAACGAATGGAACTCCTTGGTGACGTTGGTCTAGTGGAACCTCGTTTTGGTCTGTTTGGAGATAGTGTTAATCTCAGCGCAACATAGGTGCACGGTTTGGGACGAACGTACCATAGGCTCGTATATCATTTTGGGTACACCTGATGGAACACTTAGATGACATCGATCAAATGGAAGCTCATTTTAGTCTCTTTGGAGATAGTGCTAACCTCGACGCAAGATAGGTGTACGGTTTGCGCCAAACATACAATTGGCCCAAAAATTGTTTTGGGCACACCCGCTGGAACTCATAGGTGACATGCGTTAAGTGGAAGCACATTTTGGTCCGTCTAGAGATAGTATTAATCATGGCACAACATAGGTGCACGGTTTGGGAGGAACGTGCCATAGGCTCGGAAATCGTTTCGGATACACCAAATGGAACTCCTAGGTGACGTGGGTCAAATAGAAGCTCGTATTAGTGCATTTGGAGATAGTGTTAATCTCAGTGCAACATAGGTGCACGGTTTGGAATGAACGTACCATAGGCTCGGAAATTATTTTGGGTACACCCGATGGAACCCCTTGGTGACATAAGTCAAGTGGCGTTTCAGTCCATTTGGAGATAGTGTTAACCTCGGTGTAAGATAGGTGCACAGATTGGGATGAATATACTATAAGCACAGAAATCATTTTGGGCACACCCGATGCAACTCCTAGGTGACGTGGGTCAAATGGAGGCTCATTTCGGTCTCTTTGGAGATTGTGCTAATCTCGAGACAAGATAGGTGCACGGTTTGAGCTGAATGTGCAATAGGCTTGAAAATCATTTTAGGCGCACCTGATGGAACTCCTATGTGACGTGCATCAAGTGGAAGCTTGCTTCATTCCGCTTGGAGATAATGTTATTCTCGATGCAAGATAGGTGCACGGCTTGCGCCAAGCGTACTATTGTCTCAAAAATCTGTTTGGATGCACCTAATATACTCCTACATGATGTGGTTCAACTAGAAGCTCGATTCAGTCCGTTTGGAGATAGCGTTTTTCTCGACACAAGATTGGTCACGGTTTGCATGGAACGTGCAATAGGCTCAGAAATTGTTTTGGGCACACTTAGTGGAACTACTAGGTGACTTGGGTCAAGTGGAAGCTCGTTTCAGTCCATTTGGAGACAGTCTTAATCTTGGCACAAGATTGGCGCACAGATTGGGAAGAACATGCCATAGGCTCAAAAATCATTTTGGGCACAAACGATGGAACTTCTAGGTGACATGGGTCAAACGGAAGCTCATTTCGGTCTCTTTGGAGATTGTGCTATTCTCGACATAAGATAGGTGCATGGTTTACATTGAACTTGCAATGGGCTCGGAAATCATTTTGGGCGCACCCGATGGAACTCCTAGGTGACGTGGGTCAAGTGGAAGCTCGCTTCAGTCCACTTGGAGACGGTGTTAATCACGGCGCAACAAAGGTGCATGATTTTGGAGAACGTGCACAGGCTCCAAAAAATCACTTTGGATACTCCAGATGGAACTCCTAGGTGACATGGGCCAAATAGAAGCTCGTATTAGTCCGTTTGTAGATAGTGTCAATCTCGACGCAACATAGGTGTACAGTTTGCACCGAACGTCCAATAAGCTCAAAAATCATTTTGGGCACACCCGATGAAACTCCTAGGTGATGTGGGTCAAGTGGAAGCTCGCTTCGGTGTACTTGGAGACGGTGTTAGTCTTAACGTCAGATAGGTGTACGGTTTGCGCCAAATGTACACGGGCACAAAAATCTTTTGGCTGCACTCGATGGACCTCCTGGGTGATGTGGGTCAAATGGAATCTTGTTTTGTTCCATTTGGAGATAATGTCAATCTCCACGCAAGGTAGGTTCTCGGTTTACGCCCAATGTGCAATAGGCTCGAAAATCATTTTTGGCACACCCGATGGAACTCCTTGGTGACGTTGGTCTAGTGGAACCTCATTTTCGGTCTGTTTGGAGATAGTGTTAATCTCAGCGCAACAAAGGTGCACGCTTTGGGACGAACGTACCATAGGCTCGTATATCGTTTTGGGTACACCCGATGGAACTTCTAGATAACGTCGATCAAATGGAAGCTCGTTTCAGTCTCTTTGGAGATAGTGCTAACCTCGACACAAGATAGGTGCACGGTTTGCGCCAAACATACAATTGGCCTCAAAATCGTTTTGGGCACACCCGATGGAACTCATAGGTGACGTGTGTTAAGTGGAAGCTCATTTTGGTCCGTCTAGAGATAGTGTTAATCATGGCACGACATAGGTGCACGGTTTGGGACGAACGTGCCATAGGCTCTGAAATCATTTTGGATAAACCAAATGGAACTCCTAGGTGACGTGGGCCAAATAAAAGCACATACAGGTATGTTTGAAGATAGTGTTAATCTTAGCACAACATAGGTGCACGGTTTGGAATGAACGTACCATAGGCTTAGAAAAGGTTTGGGTACGCTCGATAGAACTCCTAGGTGACGTAAGTCAAGTGCAAGCTCGTTTCGGTCCATTTGGAGATAGTGTTAAAATCGGAGCAAGATAGGTGCACGGTTTCCATCGATCATCTAATATGCTCAAAAATTGTTTTGGGCACACTTGATGGAACTCCTAGGTGACGTAGGCCAAATAGAAGCTTGTATTAGTCCGTTTGGAGATACTGCCAATCTCGATGCATGATAGGTGCACGTTTTGCACCGAACGTCCAATAAGCTCAAAAATCATTTTGGGCACACCTGATGAAACTCCTAGGTGACGTGGGTCAAGTGGATGCTCGCTTCGGCCTACTTGGAGACGGTGTTAGTCTCGATGTCAGATAGGTGCACAGTTTGCGCCGCATGTACCACGGGCACAGAAATCGTTTTGGCTACACTCGATGGACCTCCTTGGTGATGTGGGTTAAATGGAATCTTATTTTTGTCCATTTGGAGATAATGTCAATGTCAACGCAAGATAAGTTCACGGTTTGCACTCAGTGTGTAATAGGCTCGGAAATCATTTTGGGCACACCCGATGGAACTCCTTGGTGACGTTGGTCTAGTGGAACCTCGTTTCGGTCTGTTTGGAGATAGTGTTAATCTTAGCACAACATAGGTGCACGGTTTGGGACGAACGTACCATAGGCTCATATCATTTTGGGTACACCCAATGGAACTTCTAGATGACGTAGATCAAATGGAAGCTCGTTTCAGTCTCTTTGGAGATAGTTCTAACCTCGACGCAAGATAGGTGCACAGTTTGCACCAAACATACAATTGATCCGAAAATCATTTTGGGCACACCTAATGGAACTCATAGGTGACGTGCGTTAAGTGGAAGCTCATTTTGTTCCGTCTAGAGATATTGTTAATCATGGCACAACATTGGTGCACGGTTTGGGAGAAACGTGCCATAGGCTCCGAAATCATTTTGGATACACCAAATGGAACTCCTAGGTGACGTGGGTCAAATCGAAGCTCGTGTTGGTCTGTTTGTAGATAGGGTTACTCTCGGCGCAACATAGGGGCACGGTTTGGAATGAACGTACCATAGGCTCGGAAATCATTTTGGGTACACCCAATGGAACTCCTAGGTGACGTAAGTGAAGTGGAAGCTCGTCTCGGTCCATTTGGAGATAGTGTTAATCTCGGTGCAAGAAAGGTGCACGGATTGGGATGAATATACTTTTAGCACAGAAATTGTTTTGGGCACACCCGATGGAACTCCTAGGTGACGCGGGTCAAACGGAGGCTCGTTTTGGTCTCTTTGGAGATTGTGCTAGTCTGCAGACAAGATAGGTGCACGGTTTGAGCTGAATGTGCAGTCGGCTTGAAAATCATTTCAGGCGCACCTGATGGAACTCCTAGGTGACGTGCGTCAAGTGGAAGCTCGCTTCAGTCCGCTTGGAGATAATGATAATCTCGATGCAAGATAGGTGCATGGATTGCACCAAGCGTACCATTTACTCAGAACTTAGTTTGGATGCACCTGATTGTACTCCTACGTGATGTGGTTCAAGTAGAAGCTCGATTCGGTCTGTTTGGAGATAGCATTATTCTCGACGCAAGATTGGTGCACGGTTTGCATGGAACGTGCAATAAGCTCGGAAATTATTTTGGGCGCACTTGATGGAACTATTAGGTGACTTGATTCAAGTGGAAGCTCGTTTTAGTCCATTTGGAGACTGTCTTAATCTCAGCACAGGATTGGTGCACAGATTGCGACGAACATGCCATAGCTCAGAAATCATTTTGCGCACAAACGATGGAACTTCTAGGTGACGTGGGTCAAATGGAAGCTCATTTCGGTCTCTTTGGAGATTGTGCTATTCTCGACATAAGATAGGTGCATGGTTTGCGCTGAACGTGCAATAGGCTCGTATATCATTTTGGGTACACCCGATGGAACTTCTAGATAACGTCGATCAAATGGAAGCTCGTTTCAGTCTCTTTGGAGATAGTGCTAACCTCGACACAAGATAGGTGCACGGTTTGCGCCAAACATACAATTGGCCTAAAAATCGTTTTGGGCACACCCGATGGAACTCATAGGTGACGTGCGTTAAGTGGAAGCTCGTTTTGGTCCGTCTAGATATAGTGTTAATCACAGCACAACATAGGTGCACGGTTTGGGATGAACGTGCGATAGGCTCCAAAATCATTTTGGATAAACCAAATGGAACTCCTAGGTGACATGGGTCAAATAGAAGCTCGTACTGGTCTGTTTGGAGATAGTGTTAATCTCAACGCAACATAGGTGCATGGTTTGGAATTAATGTACCATAGGCTCAAAAATGGTTTGGGGTACACTCGATGGAACTCCTAGGTGACGTAAGTCAAGTGGAATCTCGTTTCGGCCCATTTGGAGATAGTGTTAATCTCGGCGCAAGATAGGCACACGGTTTCCACCGATCATCCAATATGCTCAAAAATCATTTTGGGCACACTTGATGGAACTCCTAGGTGACGTAGGTCAAGTGGAAGCTCACTTCAGTGTGCTTGCAGGTGGTTTTAACCTCATTAGATAGGTGCACGGTTTGCGCCGAATGTACCAAATGCATAGAAATCTTTGTGGTCGCACTCGATGGACCTCCTAGGTGATGTGGGTGAAATGGAATCTTGGTTTGGTCCATTTGGAGATAATGTCAATCTCCACGCAAGATGGGTTCACGGTTTGCGCCTAGTGTGCAATAGGCTCGGAAATCATTTTGGGCACACCTGATGGAACTCCTTGGTGACGTTGGTCTAGTGGAACCTTGTTTTGGTCTGTTTGGAGATAGTGTTAATCTTAGTGCAACATAAATGCATGGTTTGGAATAAACATACCATAGGCTCAAAAATGGTTTTGGGTACACCCGATAGAACTCCTAGGTGACGTAAGTCAAGTGGAAGCTCGTTTTGGTCGATTTGGAGATAGTGTTAATCTCGGCACAAGACAGTTACACGGATTGGGACGAATATACTATAAGCACAAAAATCGGTTTGGGCACACCCGATGGAACTCCTAGTGATGCGGGTCAAATGGAGGCTCGTTTCGGTCTCTTTGGAGATTGTGCTAATCTCGAGACAAGATAGGTGCACGGTTTAAGCTGAATCTGCAATAGGCTTGAAAATCACTTAGGGCGCACCCGATGGAACTCCTAGGTGACGTGCGTCAAGTGGAAGCTTGCTTTGGTTTGCTTGGAGATAATGTTAATCTCGATGCAAGACAGGTGCACGGTTTGCTCCAAGCATACCATTGGCTCAAAAATTTGTTTGGATGCACCTGATTGTACTCCTACATGATGTGGTTCAAGTAGAAGCTCGATTCCGTCCATTTGGAGATAGCGTTCTTCTCGAAGCAAGATTGGTGCACGGTTTGCATGGAACGTGCAATAGGCTCGGAAATTGTTTTGGGCGCACTTGATCGAACTACTAGGTGACTTGGGTCAAGTGGAACCTCACTTCAGTCTGCTTGGAGGTGGTGTTAACCTCGGCATTAGATAGGTGCACGGTTTGCACCGAATGTACCAAGGGCACAGAAATCTTTTTGGTTGCACTCGATGGACCTCCTTGGTGATGTGGGCCAAATGGAAGCTCGATTCAGTCCGTTTTGCTATAGGAGCACAGTTTGCGCCGAATGTACCATGGGCACAAAAATCTTTTTGGCTGCACTTGATGGACCTCCTAGATGATGTGGTCAAATGGAAGCTCGCTTCGGTCTCCTTGGAGATAGTGCTAATCTCAATGCAAGATAGGTGCACGGTTTGCGCCAAACATGCAATTGGCCCAAAAATCGTTAGGTACACCCGATGGAACTCCAAGGTGACGTGTGTTAAGTGGAAGTTCATTTTGGTCCGTCTAGAGAGTGTTAATCATGTTGCAACATAGGTGCATGATTTGGGACGTACGTGTCATAGGCTCCAAAATTGTTTTGGATACCCTAGATGGATCTCCTAGGCGACGTGGGTCAAATAGAAGCTCACATTGGTCTGTTAGGAGATTGTGCTAATCTCGACACAAGATATGTGCACGGTGTGCACCGAACGTACCAAAGGCTCATAAATCATTTTGGATGCACTTGATGGTACTCCTAGGTGATGTGGGTCAAGTGGAAGCTCGTTATGGTGGGTTTCGAGAGTGTTAATCTCGGTGCAAGATAGGTGCATGGTTGGTGACAAACGTACCACAGGCATGGAAATTGTTTTCGGTGCCACTGGTGGAAGTCCTAGGTGACGTGGATCAAATGGAAGCTCGTTTCAGTCTATGTTGGAGATATGTGCAACATATGTGCATGGTTTGCGCCAAACGTACCATAGGCTCTGAAATCATTTTGGATGCACCGGATTGTACACTATGCGTTATGGGTCAAGTAGAAGCTCATTTCGGTCTATTTGGAGATAGTGTTAATCTCGATGCAAGATAAGTGCACGGTTTGCACCAAACGTGCAATAGGCTCAAAATCATTTTGGGCGCACCTAATAGAACTCCTAGGTGGTATGGGTCAAGTGGAAGCTCGTTTTGTTCTATTTGGAGACTGGATTAATCTTGGCACAAGATAGGTGCACAGATTGGGGCGAACATACCATAGGCTCAGAAAATCATTTCGGGCACACCCAATGGAACTCCTAGGTGATGTGCGTGAAATGAAAGCTCATTTTAGTATCTTTGGAGATAATGTTAATCTAGACGCGAGATAGGTGCACGGTTTGCACTGAACATGCAATAGGCTTAGAAATCATTTTAGGCTCACCTGATGGAGCTCCTAGGTGACGTAAGTCAAGTGGAAGCTCGTTTCGGTCCATTTGGAGATAGTGTTAATCTTGACACAAGATAAGTGCATAGATTGGGACAAAGATACCATAGGCTCTTAAATCGTTTCGGGCACACCTGATGCAACTCCTTGGTGACGTGGTTCAAGTGGAAGGTCGTTTTGGTCCCCTTAGAGATAGTGTTTATCTCGGGGTTAGATATTGCATGGTTTTGCGCCGAATGTACCAGGGGCATCAAAATCATTCTGCGCACACCTGATGGAACTCCTAGGTGATGTGGGTCAAATGGAAAGCTCATTTCGGTCCGTTTAGGGATAGTGTTAATCTCGATGCAAGATAGGTGCACGGTTTCCACCGAACGTGCAATAGGTTCAAAAATTATTTTGGGCACACCTGATGGAACTCCTAGGTGAGACGGGTCAAGTGGAAGCTCGTTTCAGTCCGTTTGGAGACTGTGTTAATCTGGCGCAAATAGGTGTACAGATTGGGACGAACATACCATTGGCTCGGAAATCATTTTGGGTACAAACGATGGAACTCCTAGGTGATGTGGGTCAATTGGAAGCTCATTTCAGTCTACTTGGAGATTGTGCTAATCTCGACACAAGATAGGTGCATGGTTTGCGTTGAATGTGCAATAACCTTGAAAGTCATTTTGGGTGCACCCCAATGGAACTCCTAGGTGACGTGGGTCAAGTAGAAGCTCGCTTCGGTCCACTTGGAGATAATGTTAATCTTGACGCAAGGTAGGTGCATGGTTTGCGCCAAGCGTACCGTTGGCTTGTAAATCAGTTTGGATGCACCCGATTGTACTCCTATGTGATGTGGGTCAAGTAAAGCTCGTTTCAGTATATTTGGAGATGGTGTTAACTCAAAGCAAGATAGGTGCACGGTTTGCATCAATCGTCCAATAGGCTTGAAAATTGTTTTGGGCACACCCAATGGAACTCCTAGGTGACGTAGGTCAAGTGGAAGCTCGCTTCAGTCTGCTTGGAGGCGTTGTTAATCTCGACGTCATATAGGTGCACGGTTTGCATCGGATGTACCACAGGCAAGGAAATCTTTTTGGCCGCACTCGATGGACCTTCTAGGTGATGTGGATCAAGTGGAAGCTCGTTTTGGTCTATTTGGAGACAATGTCAATCTCGGCGCAAGATAGGTGCAAGGTTTGTGCCGAATGTATCACGAGCATGGAAATCATTTCGGCCACACCCGATGGAACTCCTAGGTGACATGGGTCAAATGGAAGCTCATTTCAATCTCTTTGGAGAGAGTGTAAATCTAGACGCAACATAGGTGTACAGTTTGCGTCGAACGTGCAATGGGCACATAAATCGTTTTGGGTGCACCCGATGGAACTCCAAGGTGACGTGGGTCAAGTTGAATTTTGCTTCGGTCAGCAAGGAGATGGTGTTAATCTCAGCGTTAGATAGGTGACGGTTTGCGCCAAACATGCAATAGGCCCGAAAATCGTTTTCAGCACACCCGATGGCACTCCTAGGTGACGTGGGTTAAGTGGAAGCTCATTTTGGTCTGTCTAGAGGTAGAATTAATCATGGCTCAACATAGGTGCATGGTTTGAGACGAACATGCCATATGCTCTGAAATCGTTTTTGATACACTGATGAAACTCATAGGTGACATGGGTCAAATAGAAGCTCGTATTAGTCCGTTTGCACATAGTGTCAATCTTGACGCAGGAAAGGTGCACGGTTTGCACTGAACGTCCAATAGGCTTGAAAATCATTTTGGGCACGCCCGAAGGAACTCCTAAGTGACATGGGTCAAATGGAAGCTCGTTTCTGTCTTTGGAGATAGTGTTAATCTCGACACAAGATGGGTGCAGGTTTGCGCCAAACATGCAAAAATCATTTTGGGCACACCCGATGGAACTCCTGGGTGACGTGTATTAGTGGAAGCTCGTTTTGGTCCGTATAGAGATAGTGTTAATCTTGGCGCAACAAAGGTGCACGGTTTGGGATGAACGTGCCATAGGCACCGAAATCATTTTGGATACACCGGATGGAATTCCTAGGTGACGTGGGTCAAATAGAAGCTCGTATTGGTCTGTTTGGAGATAGTGCTCATCTCGATGCAAGATATGTGCACGGTATGCACCGAATGTACCATAGGCTCATAAATCATTTTGTACACATTTGATGGTACTCCTAGGTGATGTGAGTCAAGTGGAAGCCCGTTATGGTCTGTGTTTGAGAGTGTTAATCTCAGAGCAAGATAGGTGCACAATTTGCGCTGAACGTACCACGGGCATGGAAATCCTTTTCGGTGCAACCAGTGGAAGTGCTAGGTGATGTGGGTCAAATGGAAGCTCATTTCAGTCTGTTCGGAGATAGTGTTAATATCGACGCAACATAGGTGCACGGTTTATGCCAAATGTACCATAGGCTCAGAAAATCATTTTGGACGCATGTGATTGTACACCTATGTGATATGGGTTAAGTGGAAGCCCATTTCGATCCATTTGGAGATAGTGTTAATCTCGACGTAAGATAAGTGTACGGTTTGCACCGAACGTGCAATAGGCTTGGAAATTATTTTGGGCGCAGCTTATGGAACTCCTAGGTGACATGGGTAGAGTGGAAGCTCATTTTGGTCTATTTGGAGACTGGGTTAATCTAGGCACAAGATAGGTGCACGGTTTGCGCCGATTGTACCCGGGCATGGAAATCTTTTTGGCCACACCCGATGGAAGCCCTAGGTGACATGGGTCAAATGAAAGCTCCTTTTAGTCTCTTTGGAGATATTGTTAATCTAGGTGCAAGATAGGTGCATGGTTTGCGCCAAAAATGCAATAGGCTCAAAATTCATTTTAGGCGCACCCGATGGAACTCCTAGGTGATGTAAGTCAAGTGGAAGCTCATTTCGGTCCATTTGGAGATAGTGTTAATCTTGGCGCAAGATAAGTGCATAGATTGGGACAAACATACCATGGGCTCAAAAATCATTTTGGGCACACCCGATGCAAGTCCTAGGTGACGTGGTTCAAGTGGAAGGTAGCTTCGGTCCCCTTAGAGATGGTGTTAATCTCGGGGTTAGATTTTGCATGGTTTTGCACCGAATGTACCATGGGCATCAAAATCATTCTGGGCACACCTGATGGAACTCCTAGGTAATGTGGGTCAAATGGAAAGCTCGTTTCGGTCCGTTTGGAGATAGTGTTAATATGAATGCAAGATAGGTGCACGGTTTGCACCAAACGTGCAATAGGTTCAGAAATTGTTTTGGACACACCTGATGGAACTCCTAGGTGAGATGGGTCAAGTGGAAGCTCGTTTCAGTCTATTTGGAGATTGTGTTAATCTGGCGCAAGATAGGTGTACAGATTGGGACGAACATACCATTGGCTCGGAAATCATTTTGGGCACAAACGATGGAACTCCTAGGTGATGTGGGTCAATTGGAAGCTCATTTTGGTCTACTTGGAGATTGTGCTAATCTCAACACAAGATAGGTGCACGGTTTGCGTTGAATGTGCAATAGCCTTGAAAATCATTTCGGGTGCACCCAATGGAACTCCTAGGTGACCTGCGTCAAGTAGAAGCTCGCTTCGGTCCGCTTAGAGATAATGTTAATCTTGACACAAGGTAGGTGCATGGTTTGCGCCAAGCGTACCGTTGGCTCATAAATCAGTTTAGATGCAACTGATTGTACACCTACATGATGTGGGTCAAGTAGAAGCTCGTTTCAGTCCGTTTGGAGATGGTGTTAACTTGAAGCAAGATAGGTGCATGGTTTGCACCGATCGTCCAATAGGCTCAAAAATTATTTTGGGCACACCCTATGGAACTCCTAGGTGACGTAGGTCAAGTGAAAGCTTGCTTCAGTCTGCTTGGAGGCGATGTTAGTCTTGGTGTCCGATAGGTGCATGGTTTTGTGTCGAATGTACCATGGGCATAGAAATCTTTTTGGCCAGACTCGGTTGACCTCCTAGGTGATGTGGGTCAAGTAGAAGCTCCTTTTGGTCTGTTTGGACACAATGTTAATCTCGGCGCATGATAGGTTCAAGGTTTGCACCGAATGTACCACGGGCATGGAAATCTTTTTGGCCGCACCTGACGGAACTTTGCTGTCATGGGTCAAATGGAAGCTCGTTTTGGTCTTTTTAGATATAATGTTAATCTAAACGCAAGATAGGTATACGATTTGCGTCGAACTTGCAATAGGCTCAAAAATCGTTTTGGGCACACCCGATGGAACTCCTAGGTGACGTGGGTCAAGTGGAAGGTCGCTTCAGTCCACTTGGAGATGGAGTTAATCTCAGAGTTAGATAGGTGCACGGTTTGTGCCAAACATGCAATAGGCCTGAAAATCATTTTGGGCACACCCAATGGCATTCCTAAGTGACGTGGGTTAAGTGGAAGCTCGTTTTGGTCCATCTAGAGATAGTGTTAATCACGGCTCAACATAGGTGCATAGTTTGGGACGAATGTGCTAAGGCTCCAAAATCATTTTGGATACACCAGATAGAACTCCTAGGTGACATAGGTCAAATAGAAGCTCGTATTGGTCTGTTTGGAGATAGTGCTAATCTCAACGTAAGATATGTGCACAGTGTGCACCGAATGTATCATAGGCTCATAAATCATTTTGGACACACTTGATGGTACTCGTAGGTGATGTGGGTGAAGTGGAAGCTCGTTGTGGTCCATTTCGAGAGTGTTAATCTCAATGCAAGATTGGTGCACGACTTGCGCCCAATGTACCACAAGCACGGAAATTGTTTTGGGTGCAATTGGTGGAAGTCCTAGGTGACGTTGGTCAAATTGAAGCTCATTTCAGTCTGTTTGGAGATAGTGTTAATCTCGACGCAACATAGGTGCACGGTTTGCGCCAAATGTACCATAGGCTCAGAAATCATTTTGGATGCACCGAATTATACACCTATTAATACGGGTCAAATGGAAGCTTGTTTCAGTACATTTGGAGATAGTGTTAATCTCGACGCAAGATAGGTACACAGTTTGTGCCAAGTGTACCATAGGGGTCAAAAATAATTTTAGACGCACCAGATTGTACTCCTACATGATGTGTGTCAAGTGGAAGCTTGTTTCGGTCCCTTTGGAGATAGTGTTATTCTCAACGCTAGATAGGTGCATGGTTTGCATACAATGGGACTCCTAGGTGACATGAGTCAATTAGAAGCTTGTTTCGATCCGTTTGAAGACAATGTTAATCTCAGGGCAAGATAGGTGCAAGGTTTGTGCCAAATGTACCACGGGCATGGAAATCTTTATGGTCGCACCCGATGGAACTCCTAGGTGACGTGGGTCAAGTGGAAGCTCATTTTAGTCTGTTTGGAGACAGCATTAATCTCAGCACAAGATAGGTGCATGGATTGGGATGAACATACCACAGGCTCAAAAATCATTTTGGGCACAAATGATGCAAATCCTTGGTAACGTGGGTCAAATGGAAGCTCGTGTTGGTTTTTTGGAGATTGTGCTAATCTCGACACAAGATAGCTGCACGGTTTGTGCTGAACGTGCAATAGGCTTGGAAATCATTTTAGGCCACCCAATGGAACGCCTAGGTGACGTGGGTCAAGTGAAAGCTTGATCCGGTCAGCTTGGAGGCGGTGTTAAACTCGGCGTTAGATAGGTGCATGGTTTGTGCCAAACATGCAATAGGCCCGAAAATCATTTTGGACACACCTGATGGAACTCCTAGGTGAAGTGGGTTAAGTGAAAGCTTGTTTTGGTCCGTCTAGAGATAGTGTTAAGCACAGTGCAACATAGTTGCACGGTTTGGGATGAACGTGCCATAGGCTCTAAAATCCTTTTGGATACACCAAATAGAACTCCTAGGTGACGTCAGTCAAATAGAAGCTCGTATAGGTCCGTTTGGAGATAGTGTCAATCCCGACAGAAGATAGGTGCATAGTTTGCACCAAACGTCCGATAGGCTCAAAAAATATTTTGGGTACACCAAATGGAACTCCTAGGTGATGTGGGTCAAGTGGAAGCTCGCTTCGATCTACTTGGAGACAGTGTTAATCTTGGCATTAGATAGGTGCACGGTTTGTGCCGAATGTACCATGGGCACAGAAATCGTTTTGGCTGCACTCGATGGACCTCCTAGGTGATTTGGGTCAAATGGAGCTTGTTTTGGTCCATTTAGAGATAATGTTAATCTCTACGCAAGTTAGGTTCACAGTTTGTGCCGAACATGCAATAGGTTCGAAAATCATTTTGGGCACACCCGATGGAACTCCTAGGTGACATTGGTCTAGTGGAAGCTCATTTTGGTTCGTTTGGAGATAGTGTTAATCTCAGCACAACATAGTTGCATGGTTTGGGACAAACGTACCATCGGCTCGGAAATCATTTTGGGTACACCTGATGGAACTCCTAGATGACGTGGGTCAAATGGAAGCTCCTTTTTCAGTCTCTTTGGATATAGTGCTAATCTCGACGCAAGATAGGTGCACGATTTATGCCAAACATGCAATAGGCCTAAAAATTGTTTTGGGCACACCCGATAGAACTCCTAATTGACGTGGGTTATGTGAAAGCTCGTTTTGGTCTGTCTAGAGATAGTGTTAATCACGGTGCAACATAGGTGCACGATTTGGGACAAATGTGCCATAGGCTCCGAAATCATTTTGGATACACTAGATGGAACACCTAAGTGACGTGGGTCAAATCGAAGCTCATATTGGTTCATTTGGAGATAGTGCTAATCTCAACTCAAGATATGTTCACGGTGTGCACCGAATGTACCATAGGCTCGCAAGTCATTTTGGACGCACTTGATCGTACTCCTAGGTAATGTGGGTCAAGTGAAAGCTCGTTGCGATCCGTTTTGAGAGTGTTAATCTCGGCGCAAGATAGGTGCAGGGTTTGCGCCCAATGTACCATAGGCATGGAAATCATTTTGGGTGCAACCGGTGGAAGTCCTAGGTGATGTGGGTCAAATGGAAACTAATTTCAGTCTGTTTGGAGATAGTGTTAATCTCAACGTAGCATAGGTGCACATTTTGCATTAAACGTACCATAGGCAAGAAATCATTTTGCATGCACCCGATTGTACACCTACATGATATGGGTCAAGTGGAAGCTCATTTCGATCCATTTAGAGATAGTGTTAACCTTGACGCAAGATAGGTGCATGGTTTGCACTGAACATTCAATAGGCTCGTAAATCATTTTGGTTGCACCTGATGGAACTCCTAGGTGACATGGGTCAAGTGGCAGCTCGTTCTAGACCATTTGGAGACTATGTTAATCTTAGCACAAGATAGGTGCACGGTTTCTGCCAATTGCACTAGGGCATGGAATTCTTTTTGGTCGCACCCGATGGAACTCCTAGGTGACGTGGGTCAAATGGAAGCTCGTTTTTGTCTCTTTGGAGATAATGTTAATCTAGAGGCAAGATAGGTGCACGGTTTGCGCCAAACATACAGTAGGCTTAGAAATCATTTTAGGTGCACCCAATCAAACTCCTAGGTGACGTAAATCAAGTGGAAGCTCATTTTGGTGCATTTGGAGATAGTATTAATCTCAGCGCAAGATAGGTGCTTGAATTGGGACAAACATGCCATAGGCTCAGAAATAATTTTGGGCACACCCGATAGAACTCATAGGTGACGTGGTTCAAGTGGAAGGTCACTTCGGTCTACTTGGAGCTGGTGTTAATCTCGGCATTAGATAGGTGCATGGTTTGCACCAAATATACCATAGGCATCAAAATCATTTTGGGCACACCTGATGGAACTCCTAGGTAACGTTGGTCAAATGGAAAGCTCGTTTAGGTCTGTTTGGAGATAGTGTTAATCTCGATGCAAGATAGGTGCATAGTTTCACCGAATGTGCAATAGGGTTAGAAATTGTTTTGGGCACACCTGATGGAACTCGTAGGTGACATGGGTCCAGTGGAAGCTCGTTTCAGTCCATTTGGAGACATTGTTAAACTCAAGTGCAAGACAGGTGCACAGATTGGGACAAACATACCATACTCAGGAATCATTTTGGGCACAAACAATGGAACTCCTAGGTGACGCGGGTCAAATGGTAGCTTGTTTCGGTCTCCTTGGAGATTGTGTTAATTTCGACACAAGATAGGCGCACGGTTTGCACTGAACGTGCAATAGGCTTGAAAATCATTTCAGGCGCACCCGATGAACTCCTAGGTGACGTGGGTCAAGTGGAAGCTCGTTTTGGTCCGCTTGTAGATAATGTTAATCTCGATGCAAGATAGGTGCATGGTTTGCGCGAAGCACCAGAAATCAGTTTGGATGCACCTGATTCTACTCGTACGTGATGTGGGTCAAGTAGAAGCTCGTTTCAATCTATTTGGAGATAGTGTTAATCTTTTTTTTGCAAATAGAGATAGTGTTAATCTTGAAGAAAGATAGGTGTATGGTTTGCACCGATTGTCCAATAGGCTCAAAAATCATTTTGGGCATACCCGATGGAACTCCTAGGTGACATAGGTCAAGTGAAGCTCACTTTGATCTACTTGGGGACGGTGTTAAACTTGGCGCAAGATAGTTTCAAGGTTAGCACCAAATGTACCATGGGCACAAAAATCTTTTTGGCTGCACTCGATGGACCTAGTAGGTGATGTAGGTCAAATGGAAGCTCCTTTTGGTCCATTTGTAGATAATGTCAATCTCCACGCAAAATGGGTTCATAGTTTGTACCGAACGTACAATAGGCTCGGAAATCATTTTGGGCACACCCGATGGAACTCATTGGTGATGTTGATCGAGTGGAAGCTCATTTTGGTCTGTTTGGAGATAGTCTTAACCTCAATAGAACATAGGTGCACGGTTTGGGACGAACGTACCATAAGCTCAGAAATCGTTTGGGAAAAGTGGTTTCATAGCATGGAAAGATACCATTGAATGTGAGCATCCCTTCCATAATCTAGCACTCTGTTACTTTCATCGTTAACGTCATGTGTTGGAGTCGGTCTGAGGCTCCAAGCTGCACTTGACCTCGCTCCCTGATGATGAACAGTTCATCTACCCCTCTGCCAACATGCCATCATGGTCGGGACTGACTTTTTGTGTGGCCTCATGGCCCCGCTCGGTGGCCATGCTGCCATGCACTGGTGGTCTTTCTCCGATGAGTTCGCCGCCACCTACTCCCGCCCCTGTTGGACGCTGCCTCTACTGGCCCCTCACCCCGCTCGCTCCACGCCGGCGGCTGCCACATCTATGGCCTCTCCAACGACCACGGCCCCACCTGCTGGGAGTGACCGCACCTCAACATCCCAAAAGGTCTCGAGGCCCTTGACTTCTCCCACATCACACTGGGCCATGACTTCCTCTGCGGCAACGGCAAGCTTAGCAAGACCAGCATAAGCTGCTTCGGAGCCGTCGCTCACGCCCACGCCCGCGGCCTTCAAGAACGTCACCGCTAGCCACCGCCATGCCTGCGCCGTTGACGCGGAGGGTGGCTTCACTTGCTGGGGCAACGACGTCATCCCTAAGGTGCCGACGCACAAGTTGTTGGGTGACATGCTAACCATGGTGCTTGGCAACGACACCACCTGCATCCTCTCGGGCAGCGGCCGGGTCCTGGTGCCGGACTAGTACAGGAACACGGATTTCCTGGCCATGGAGGCCGACGTGATGCGGTGTGTGGCATCCTCCAGAGCAACTACCCCGGCATGCTAGGGAAAGGGCGACCACATGCTTCAACAGTGGCAACAGTCGATAGCCTAGTCTATAATAGCACCATGCCCAGCGCCAGCGTGCAAGAAGAGCTGCCAGTGCGACATCATCTTTGGCTCTGGGCTCCGGCGCAATCTGCGGCACTGGCGGCACTAAGGGCGGTGAGGAGCTCGCCGTCTGCAAGGCTTGCATGATGCCGCTGAAAGCTTCTAGGATCCTCATTACCAACAGCAGGGCGAGTACAGACTAGCTGCCGCTTGAAGCCACAGCCCGAGCAGCCATTGTCATGTCGTTTAGCAGCAGCAGGCCTATGGGCATGTTCTTACTCTACCACTACAGACCTGCCTAGGTTGATTCAGTCTACAGGTTGTTCTCCATGTCCTTCCATGTTCCTGCTCGTTTTTTAGTGAAACAAAGGCTCGAACGGTGCCAACAAATGATGTCAATAGCAAAAGTAACAGTGTGCTAGATTGTGGAACGGATTCTCCCTTTTGATGGTATTTTACAGTGCGATGAACTTTCGATGGTATTTTCTAGACCTCGCATTCTTTGGGTGCCATGAAACCAATTTTCCTAAATCATTTTGGTTACACCTGATAGAACTCCTAGATGACGTGGGTCAAATGGAAGCTTGTTTGGGTCTCTTTAGACATTGTGCTAATTTCGATGCAAGATAGGTGCATGGTTTGCGCCAAACATACAATAGGGCCAAAAATTGTTTTGGGCACACCCGATGGAACTCCTAGGTGACGTGGATTAAATGGAAGCTCGTTTTGGTCTATCTAGAGATAGGGTTAATCACGGCGCAACATAGGTGCACAATTTGGGATGAACATGCCATAGGCTTCGAAATAGTTTTGGATACACCAGATTGAACTCCTAAGTGACGTGGGTCAAATAGAAGCTCGTATTGGTCCGTTTGGAGATAGTGCTAATCTCAACGCAAGATATGTGCACAGTGTGCACCGAACGTACCATAGGCTCATAAGTCATTTTGGACGCACTTGATGGTACTTCTAGGTGATGAGGGTTAAGTGGAAGCTCGTTACAGTCCATTTCGAGAGTGTTAATCTCGGCACAAGACAGGTGCACGGTTTGCGCCGAACGTAAAACAGGCATGGAAATCGTTTTGGGTGCAACCGGTGGAAGTCCTAGGTGACGTGGGTCAATTGGAAACTCGTTTCAGTCTGTTTGGAGATATTGTTAATATCGAAGTAACATAGGTGCATAGTTTGCGTTAAACATATCATAGACTCAGAAATCATTTTGCACGTACCCGATTGTACACCTACATGATATGGGTCAAGTGGAAGCTAGTTTCGGTCCATTTAGAGATAGTGTTAATCTTGACGCAAGATAGTTGCATGGTTTGCTCCGAATGTGCAATAGGCTCAGAAATCATTTTGGGCGTACCTGATGGAACTCCTAGGTGACATGGGTCAAGTGGCAGCTTGTTTTGGTCCATTTGGAGAATGTATTGATCTTGGCACAAGATAGGTGCACGGTTTGCGCCGATTACGCTAGGGCATGGAAATCTTTTTAGCCGCACCCAATGGAACTCCTAGGAACGTAGGTCAAATGGAAGCTCGTTTTAGTCTCTTTGGAGATAATGTTAATCTAGACGCAAGATATATGCACGGTTTGCACCGAACATCCAATAGGCTCAGAAATCGTTTTAGGCGCACCCAATGGAACTCCTAGGTGACGTAAGTCAAGTGGAAGCTTGTTTCGGTGCATTTGGATATAGTATTAATCTCGGCGCAAGATAGGTGCACGGATTGGGATGAACATACCATAGGCTCAGAAATAATTTTGGGCACACCCGGTGGAACTCCTAGGTGACGTGGTTCAAGTGAGAGGTCGCTTCAGTCCGCTGGTAGATGATGTTAACCTCGACGTTAGATAGGTGCATGGTTTGTAACAAATGTACCACGGGCATCAAAATCATTTTTGGCGCACCTGATGGAACACCTAGGTAACGTGGGTCAAATGGATAGCTCGTTTTGGTCCGTTTGGAGATAGTGTTAATCTCGATGCAAGATAGGTGCATGGTTTGCACCGAACATGTAATAAGGTCAGAAATTGTTTTGGGCATACCTGATTCAACTCCTAGGTGGCATGGGTCAAGTGGAAGCTCATTTTAGTCCATTTGGAGATAGTGTTAATCTCGGCGCAAAATAGGTGCACAGATTGGGACTAACATAAAGCTTTGGAATCATTTTAGGCACAGACGATGGAACTCCTAGGTGACGTGGGTCAAATGGACGCTCGTTTTGGTCTCTTTGGAGATTGTGCTAGTCTTGACACAAGATAGGCTCACGGTTTGCGCTAAACATGAAATAGGCTTGAAAATCATTTTGGGCGCACCTGATGAACTCCTACGTGACGTGGGTTAAGTGTATGCTCGCTTTGTCTGCTTGGAGATAATGTTAATCTCGAAGCAACATAGTTTGCGTTAAACGTACCATAGGTGCATAGTTTGCGTTAAACGTACCATAGGCTCAGAAGTCATTTTGCACGCACCTGATTGTACACCTACGTGATATGGGTCAAGTGGAAGCTCGTTTCGGTCTATTTAGAGATAATGTTAATCTTGATGCAAGATTGGTGCACGGTTTGCACCGAACGTGCAATAGGCTCGGAAATTATTTTGGGTTCACCTGATGGAACTTCGAGGTGACATGGGTAAAGTGGTAGCTCGTTTTAGTCCATTTGGAGACTGTGTTAATCTCGAAGCAAGATAGGTGCACGGGTTGCACCGATCGTCCAATAGGCTCAAAAATCATTTTGGCCACACCCGATGGAATTCTAGGTGACGTAGATCAAGTGGAAGCTTGCTTTAGTCTGCTTGGAGACGTTGTTAATCTTGGCGTCACATAGGGGCACGATTTGCGTCGAATGTACCACGGGCACGAAAATATTTTTGGCCGCACTCGATGGAATTCCTATGTGATGTGGTCAAGTGGAAGCTCAATTCAGTCCGTTTGGAGATAGTGTTAATCTTGACGCTAGATAGGTGCACGGTTTGCACCGAACATGCAAAAGGCTCAGAAATTGTTTTGGGCGCGCTTGATGGAACTCCTAGATGACATGGCTCAAGTGGAAGCTCGTTTCAGTCCATTTAGAGGCAGTGTTAATCTCAGCGCAATATAGGTGCACAGATTGGGACGAACATGACATAGGCTCGGAAATCATTTTGGGCACAAACGATGGAACTCCTAGGTTGGGTCTAATGGAAGCTCGTTTTGGTCTCTTCGGAGACTGCTAATCTCGACACAAGATAGGTGCATGATTTATGTTGAACGTGCAATTTGGCTTGGAAATCATTTCGGGTGTACCCGATGGAACTCCTAGATGACATGGGTCAAGTGGAAGCTCACTTTGGTCCGCTTGGAGATAGTGTTAATCTCGATGCGAAATAGGTGCACGGCTTGTGCAGAGCGTACCGTTGGCTCAGAAATCATTTTGGGCGCACCTGATTGTACTCCTACGTGATGTGAGTCAAGTGGAAGCTCATTTCGGTCTATTTGGAGATAGTGTTTAACTCGACGCAAGATAGGTGCATGGTTTGCACCGAACGTGCAATAGGCTCAAAAATTGTTTTGGGCGCATCCGATGGAGCTCCTTGGTGACATGGGTCAAGTGGAAGCTTGTTTCGGTCCATTTGAAGATACTATTAATCTCGGTGCAAGAGAGGTGCAAGTTTACACCAAATGTACCACACGCTTGGACATCATTTTGGTTGCACCCAATGGAACTCCTAGGTGACGTGGGTCAAATGCTCGTTTCAGTCTCTTTGGAGTTAATGTTAATCTAGATGCAAGATAGGTGCATGGTTTGTGCTAAACATGCAATAGGCTTAGAAATCATTTTAGTGCACCTGATGGAACTCATAGGTGATGTAAGTCAAGTGGAAGCTCATTTCGGTCCATTTGGAGATATTGTTAATCTTGGCGCAAGATTAGTGCATGCATTGGGACAAACATACCATAGGCTCAGAAATGTTTTTCAGCAAACGATGGAACTCCTAGGTGATGTGGTTCTAATGGAAGCTCGTTTCAGTCTCCTTTGAGATAGTGCTAATCTTGATACAAGATAGGTGCACGATTTGCGCTGAACACGCAATATTGTTTGAAATTGTTTTGGGAGCATCGCCTAAGGAGAGTGACACATGTGACCCAAAATCAGTTTGGGTTCATGCCTGGTAGGTCGACCATGGAGGCGATTTTCTTATTACGACAATTGATGGAGAGATATAGGGAGCAGAAGAAGGACTTGCACATGGTCTTTATTGACCTCGAGAAGGCATATGACAAAGTACCGAGAAATGTCATGTGGTGGGCCTTGGAAAAGCACAAAGTCCCAACTAAGTACGTTACCCTCATCAAGGATATGTACAGGGATGTTGTGACGTTTGTCCGAACATGTGATGGCGACACTAGTGACTTTCCAATTCAAATAGGACTGCATCAGGGGTCAGCTTTGAGCCCTTATTTATTTGCTTTGGTGATGGATGAGGTCACAAGGGACATACAAGGTGATATCCCTTGGTGTATGCTCTTTGCTGATGATGTGGTGCTAGTTGACGACAGTAGGGCGGGGGTTAATAGGAAGTTAGAACTATGGAGGCACACGTTAGAGTCAAAAGGGTTCAGACTTAGTAGGACTAAGACCGAGTACATGAGATGCGATTTCAGCGCAACTAGGCACGAGGAGGGAGGCGTTAGCCTCGATGGGCAAGTGGTGGCCAAGAAGGATACTTTTCGGTATTTAGGGTCGATGCTACAAAAGGATGGAGACATTGATGAAGATGTTAGGCATAGAATTTCAGCCGGCTGGCTGAAATGGCGTCAAGCTTCTGGCGTTCTCTGTGACAAAAGGGTTCCTCAGAAGCTGAAAGGTAAGTTCTATAGGACGACGATTCGTCCGGCGATGTTATACGGTGCTGAGTGTAGGCCTACAAAAAGGCGACATGTCTAGCAATTGAGTGTAGCAGAGATGCGTATGTTGCGTTGGTGTTGTGGGCACACAAGGAGGGATAGAGTTCGAAACGACGATATTCGGGATAGGGTTGGGGTGGCACCAATTGAGGAGAAATTGATTCAACATCGGTTGAGATGGTTTGGACATGTCCAACGGAGGCCTCCTGAGACGCCGGTGCGTAGTGGAGTTCTAAAGCGGGCCGATAATGTAAAGAGCGGTAGAGGTCGACCTAAACTAACTTGGGACGAGTCCGTTAAGAGAGATCTTAAGGAGAGGAATATCTCTAAGGATTTAGCTATGGACAGGAGCGCTTGGAGATTGGCAATCAACGTGCCTGAACCGTGACATCTTTTTGTCTTGTGCCATTTATGTCCCTTTATGTGTCTCCCTGTTTCTCGTCTCTTTTGGGTTTCATCTCTAGCCTACCCCAACTTGCTTGGGACAAAAGGCTATGTTGTTGTTGTTGTTGTTGTTGTTGTTGCACACCAGATGGAACTCCTAGGTGACGTGGTTCAAGTGGAAGGTCGCTTCAGTCCACTTGGAGATGGTGTTAATCTTGGCGTTAGATAGGTGCACTGTTTGCGCTGAATGTACCATGGGCATGGAAATCATTTTGGGCGCACCTAAAGGAACTCCTAGGTGATGTGGGTCAAATGGAAAACTCACTTCGGTCCGTTTCGAGATAGTGTTAATCTTGACGCAAGATATGTGCACGGTTTATGCTAAACGTACCATAGGCTCATAAATCATTTTGGATGCACACGATTGTTCTCCTACTGATGTGGGTCAAGTGGAAGCTCGTTTTGGTCCATTTAGAGATAGTGTTAATCTTAACGCAAGATAGGTGCACGGTTTGCACCGAACGTGCAATAGGCTTGGAAATTGTTTTGTGTTCACTTGATGGAACTCCGAGGTGACATGGGTCAAGTGGAAGCTCGTTTTAGTCCGTTTGGAGACTGTGTTAATCTCGGTGCAAGATAGGTGCACAGATTGGGACGAACATATCATAGGCTCAGAATTTATTTTGGGGACATACGATGAAACTCCTAGGTGACACAGGTCAAATGGAAGCTCGTTTCGGTCTCTTTGAAGATTGTGCTAATCTCGACATAAGGTAGGTGCACTGTTTGCGCTAACTGTGCAATAGGCTTGGAAATAATTTTAGATGTATCCGATGGAACTCTTAGGTGACTTGGGTCAAGTGGAGGCTCACTTCGGTCCGCTTGGAGATAATGTTAATCTGGACGCAAGATAGGTGCATGTTTGCGCCAAGCGTTCCATTTCCTCAGAAATCAGTTTGGATGCACCCGATTGTACTCCTACATGATGTGTGTCAAGTAGAAGCTCGTTTTAGTCCATTTGGAGATAGTGTTAATCTCAAAGCAAGATAGGTGCACGGGTTCCACCGATCATCCAATAGGCTCAAAAATTATTTTGGGCTCACCCGATGGAACTTATAGGTGACGTGGGTCAAGTGGAAGCTCGCTTCAGTCTGCTTGGAGACGGTGTTAACCTCAGCGTCAGATAGGTGCACGATTTGTGTCGAATGTACCACGAGCATGAAAATCTTGTTGGCCACAGTCGATGGACCTCCTAGGTGATGTGGGTCAAGTGGAAGCTCGATTTGGTCTGTTTGGAGATATTGTTTATCTTGACGCAAAATAGGTGCACGGTTTGCACCGAATATACAATAGGCTCGGAAATGCTTTTGGGCGCACCTGATGGAACTCCTAGGTGACGTGGATCAAGTGGAAGCTTGCTTCGGTCCACATGGAGATAGTGTTAATCTTGACGCAAGATAGGTGCATGGTTTGCGCCAAGCGTACCATTGGCTCAGAAATTATTTTGGGCACACCCGATGGAACTCCAAGGTGACGTGGTTCAAGTGGAAGGTTGCTTCGGTCTGCTTAGAGATGGTGTTAATCTTCACATTAGATAGGTGCATTGTTTGCGCCAAATGTACCACGGGCATGGAAATCGTTTTGGGCGCACCTGATGTAACTCCTAGGTGACGTGGGTCAAATGGAAAGCTCGTTTCGGTCCGTTTGGCGATAGTGTTATTCTCGACGGAAGATAGGTACACGGTTTACGCCAAACGTATCATAGGCTAAGAAATCATTTTGGACGCACATGATTGTACTCCTACTAATGTGGGTCAAGTGGAAGCTCATTTCAGTCTGTTCAGAGATAGTGTTAATCTCTACGCAAGATAGGTGCACAGTTTGCACCGAACGTGCAATAGGCCCAAAAACTGTTTTGAGCACACCTGATGGAACTCCTAGGTGACATGGGTCAAGTGGATGCTCGCTTCGGTCTACTTGGAGACGGTGTTAATCTCAATGTCAGATAGGTGCACAGTTTGCGTTGAATGTACCATGGGCACGAAAATCTTTTTGGTCGCACTTGATGGACCTCTAAGGTGATGTGGGTTAAATGGAAGCTTGCTTTGGTCGATTTGAAGATAATGCCAATCTCCCTGCAGATAGGTTCATAGTTTGCGATGAACATGCAATAGGCTCAGAAATCATTTTGGGCACACCCGATGGAACTCCTTGGTGATGTTGGTCTAGTGGAAGCTCGTTTCGGTCCGTTTGGAGATAGTATTAATCTTCGCGCAACATAGGTGCATGGTTTGGGATGAACGTACTATAGGCTCAGAAATTGTTTTGGGTACACCCAATGGAACTCCTAGATGACGTGGGTCAAATGGAAGCTCGTTTCGGTCTCTTTGGAGATAGTGCTAATCTCGACACAAGATAGTTGCACGGTTTGCACCAAACATGCAATAGGCCCGAAAATCGTTTTGGGCACAACCGATGTTACTCCTAGTAAACGTAGGTTAAGTGGAAGCTCATTTTAGTCTATCTAGAGATAGTGTTAATCACGGTGCAACAAAGGTGCGTAGTTTGGGATGAACGTGTCATTGGCTCTGAAATCGTTTTAGATACACTAGATGGAACTCTTCGGTAACATGGGTCAAATAGAAGCTCGTATTGGTCTATTTGGAGATAGTGCTAATCTCGACACAAGATATGTGCACAGTGTGCACCGAACATACCATAGGCTCATAAACCATTTTGGACGCACTTGATGGTACTTCTAGGTGATGTGGGTCAAGTGGAAGCTCATTGCGGTCCGTTTCAAGAGTGTTCATCTCAGCGCAAGATAGGTGCACAGTTTGCGCTGAACGTACCATGGGCAAGGAAATTGTTTTGGGTTCAACCGGTGGAAGTCCTCGGTGACGTGGGTCAAATGGAACCTCATTTCAGTCTGTTCAGAGATAGTGTCAATCTTGACGCAACATAGGTGCACGGTTTGCTCCAGCGTACCATAGGCATAGAAATCATTTTAGACACACCCGATTGTACACCTATGTATATGGGTCAAGTGAAAGCTCGTTTCAGTCTATTTAGAGATAGTGTTAATCTTAACGCAAAATAGGTGCACGGTTTGCACCGAATGTGCAAATATTCTCATAAATCATTTTGGGTGCACCTGATGGAACTCCTGGTGACATGGGTCAAGTGGAAGCTCATTTTGGTCCATTTGGAGACTGTTAATCTTGGCACAAGACAGGTGCATGGTTTGCGCCGATTGTACCAGGGAATGGATATCTTTTTGGCCACACCCAATGAAACTCCTAGTTGACGTGGGTCAAATGGAAGCTCGTTTCAGTCTCTTTGGAGATAATGTTAATATAGACGCAGGATTGGAGCATGGTTTGCGCTGAACATGCAATAGGCTTAGAAATCATTTTAGGCACACCTGATGGAACTCTTAGGTGACGTAAGTCAAGTGGAAACTCATTTCGGTCCATTTAGAGATAGTGTTAATCTCGGCACAAGATAGGTGCGCGGATGAGGGCGAACATATCATAGGCTCAGAAATCATTTTGGGAACACTCGATGGAACTCCTAGGTGACGTGGATCAAGTGGAAGGTCGCTTTGATCTGCTTGGAGATGGTGTTAATCTCGGTGTTGATAGGTGCACGGTTTGCGCTGAATGTACCATGGGCATCAAAATCGTTTTGGGCGCACCTGATGGAACTCCTAGGTGAGTGGGTCAAATGAAAAGCTCGTTTTGGTATGTTTAGAGATAGTGTTAATCTCGACGCAAGATAGGTGCACGGTTTATGCCAAACGAACCATAGGCTCAGAAATCAGTTTGGATGCACATGATTGAACTCCTACTGATGTGGGTCAAGTGGAAGCTTGTTTCGGTCCATTTGGAGATAATGTTAATGTTGACACAAGATAGGTGCACAGTTTGCGTCAAGCGTACCAATGGCTCAAAAATCATTTTGGGCGCAACCGATTGTACTCATACATGATGTGGGTCAAGTGGAAGCTCAGTTCGGAGATAGTGTTAATCTTGACACAAGATAGGTGCATAGTTTGCACCGAACATGCAATAGGCTCGAAAATTATTTTGGGTGCACTTGGAGGAACTCCTAGGTGACATGGGTCAAGTGGAAGCTCATTTTAGTCCATTTGGAGATAGTGTTAGTCTTAGCGCAAGATAGGTGCACAGATTGGGACGAACATGCCATAGGCTCTGAAATCATTTTGGAAACAAATGATGGAACTCCTAGGTGGCATGGGTCAAATGGAAGCTTGTTTTGGTCTCTTTGGAGACTGTGCTAATCTCGACACAAGATGGGTGCACGGTTTGCGTTGAACATGCAATAGCCTTGGAAGTCATTTTGGGCACACCCGATGGAACTCCTATGTGACATGGGTCAAGTGGAAGCATGCTTTGGTCCGCTTCGAGATAGTGTTAATCTCGATGCAAGATAGGTGCACGGTTTAGCCAAACATACCATTGGCTCAGAAATCAGTTTGGATGCACCCGATTGTACTCCTACATGATTTGGGTCAAGTAGAAGCTCGTTTCAGTCCATTTAGAGATAGTGTTAATCTTGAAGCAAGATAGGTGCACGGGTTGCACCGATCGTCCAATAGGCTCGAAAATCGTTTTGGCACACCCGATGGAACTTCTAGGTGACGTGGTCAAGTGGAAGCTCGCTTTTCAGTCTGCTTGGAGACGGTGTTAATCTCAGCATCATATATCTGCACGGTATGTGCCGAATGCACCACGGGCACAGAAATCTTTTTGGCCACACTCGATGATGTGGGTCAAGTGGAAGCTCACTTCGGTCCATTTGGAGATAGTGCTAATCTCGATGCAAGATAGGTGCACGGTTTGCATTGAACGTGCAATAGGCTTGGAAATCATTTTGGGCACACCTGATGGAACTCCTAGGTGATGTGGATCAAGTGGAAGCTCGCTTCGGTCCGCTTGGGGATAGTGTTAATCTCGACGCAAAATAGGTGCATGGTTCGCACCAAGCATACCATTGGCTCATAAATCATTTGGGTACACCCTATTGTACTCCTACGTGATGTGGGTCAAGTGGAAGCTCGTTTCAGTCCATTTGGAGATAGTGTTAATCTCGACGCAAGATAGGTGCATGGTTTGCGCAATACATGCAATAGGCTTGGAAATTGTTTTAGGTGCACCCGATGGAACTCCTAGGGAATGTAAGTTAAGTGGAATCTTGTTTCGATCCATTTGGAGATAGTATTAATCTCGGTGCAAGATTGGTGCACGCATTGGGACCATCATACCATAGGCTCGAAAATCTTTTTTGGCAAATGTTGGAACTCCTAGTGATGTGGTTCAAATGGAAGCTCGTTTCGGTCTCTTTTGAGATAGTGCTAATCTCGATACAAGATAGGTGCACGGTTTGCGCTGAACATGCAATAGGCTCAGAAATCATTTTGGGCTCACCGATGAAACTCCTAGGTGATGTGGTTCAATTGGAAGGTCACTTTGGTCCGCTTGGAGATGGTGTTAATCTTGGCGTTAGTTAGGTGCACTGTTTGCGCTGAATGTACCACGGGCATGGAAATCATTTTGGGTGCCAGATGGAACTCCTAGGTGACGTGGGTCAAATGGAAAGCTTATTTCTGTCCATTTGGAGATACTGCTAATCTCGACGCAAGATAGATGCACGGTATACGTCAAACGTACCATAGGCTCAGAAATCATTTTGGGCACATACGATGGAACTCCTAGGTGACGCCGGTCAAACAGAAGCTCATTTTGGTCTCTTTAGAGACTGCTAATCTCGACACAAGATAGGTGCACAGTTTGTGCTAAATGTGCAGTAGGCTTGAAAATCATTTTGGGCACACCTGATGGAACTCCTAGGTGACGTGGGTCAAGTGGAAGCTCAGTTCAGTTCGCTTGGAGATAATGTTAATCTCAGCATCAGATAGGTGCACGGTTTGCGCAGAATATACCATGGGCACGTAAATCTTTTTGGCCACACTCGATGGACCTCCTAGGTGATGTGGGCAAGTAGAAGCTTGATTCGATTCGTTTGGAGATAGTGCTAACCTCGACGCAAGATAGGTGCACGGTTTGCACTGAACGTGCAATATGCTCAAAAATCATTTTTGGCACAACCGATGGAACTCCTAGGTGATGTGGTTCAAGTGGAAGGTCACTTCGGTCCGCTTGGAGATGGTGTTAATCTCGGTGTTAGATAGGTGACTGTTTGGCATGGAAATCTTTTTGGTCGCACCCGATGGTATTCCTAGGTGACATAGGTCAAATGGAAACTCATTTCAGTATCTTTGGAGATATTAATCAAGAGGCAAGATAGGTGCACCTGATGGAATTACTAGGTGACATGGGTCAAGTGGAAGCTCGTTTCGTTCTGTTTCGAGATAGTGTTAATCTTGGTGCAAAATAGGTGCACAGATTGGACCGAACATACCAGATACAAGATAGGTGCACAGATTGTGCTGAATGTGTAACGGGCTCGAAAATCATTTTAGACGCACCCGATGGAACTCTAGGTGACATGGGTCAACTGGAAGCTCGCTTCAGCCCACTTGGAGATGGTGTTAATCTCGGTGTCAGGTAGGTGCATGGTTTACCCCGAATGTACCACGGGCATGGAAATCTTTTTGGCCACAGCTACTGGATCTCCAAGGTGGCATGGGTCAAATGGAAGTTTGTTTTGGTCTATTTGGAGATAGTGTTAATCTCCACGCAAGATAGTATCACGGTTTGCGCCAAACATGCATTAGGCCCAAAAATCATTTTGGGCACACCCGATGGAACTCCTAGGTGATGTGGGTTAAGTGGAAGCTCGTTTCGGTCCATCTAGTGATCGTGTTAATCTTGGCACAACATAGGTGCACGGTTTTGGACGAACGTGCCATAGGCTCCAAAATCATTTTGGGCGGACCAGATGGAACTCCTAGGTGACATGGGTCAAATAGAACGTCGTAATGGTCTGTTTGGAGCTAGTGCTAATCTCGACGCATTATAGGTGCATGGTGTGCACCGAACGTACCATAGGCTCAGTAATTATTTTGTACGCACTTGATGATACTCCTAGGATGATGTGGGTCAAGTGGAAGCTCGTTGCTGTCCGTTTTAAGATAGTGTTAATCTTAGCGCAAGATAGGTGCACGGTTTGCGCCGAATGTACCACGGGTATGGAAATTGTTTTGGGCACAACTGATGGAAGTCCTAGGTGACGTGTGTCAAATAGAAACTTGTTTCAGTCTATTTTGAGATAGTGTTAATCTCGATGCAAGATAGGTGCATAGTTTGCGCCAAACGGATCATAAGCTCAAAAATCATTATGGACGCACCCGATTGGACACCTACGTATTAATCTCAGCATCAGATAGGTGCACGTTTTTGCGCCAAATGTACCACGGGCATGGAAATCGTTTTGGGCACAACCAATGGAAGTCTAAGGTGACATGGGTCAAATGGAAGCTCATTTCAATCTGTTTGGAGATAGTGTTAATCTCGATGCAAGATAGGTGCACGGTTTATGCCAAACGGACCATAAGCTCATAAATCATTATGGATGCACCCGATTGGACACCTACATGTTAATCTCAGCGTCAGATAGGTGCATGGTTTGTGCAAAATGTACCACGGGCACAGAAATCTTTTGGCCGCACTCGATGGACCTCTTAGGTGATGTGGGTCAAGTGGAAGCTTGATTCGGTCCAGATGGAGATAGTGCTAAACTTGACACAAGATAGGTGCACGGTTTGCACTGAATGTGCAGTAGGCTCGTAAATTGTTTTTGGCGCATCCGATGGAACTCCTAGGTGACATGGGTGAAGTGGAAGCTCATTTTGGTCTGTTTGGAGACAGTGTTAATCTCAGCACAAGATAAGAGCATAGATTGGGACGAACATACCATAGGCTCAGAAATCATTTTGGGCACAAACGATGGAACTCCAAGGTGACGCAGGTGAAACGGAAGCTCGTTGTGGTCTCTTTAGAGATGGTTCTAATCTTAACACAAGATAGGTTCACGGTTTGGCTGAACATGCAATAGGCTTGAAAATCATTTCGGGTGCACCCGATGTCCTAGGTGACATGGGTTAAGTGGAAGCTCATTTCGGTCTGTCTAGAGATCGTGTGAAGCTCGGCGCAACATAGATGCATGGTTTTGGATGAACATGCCATAGTCTCCAAAATCATTTTGGGTGCACCAGATGGAACTCCTATGTGACGTGGGTCAAATAGAAGGTCGTATTGCTCTATTTGGAGATAGTGCTAGTCTTGACGCAAGATAGGTGCACGTGCACCGGACGTTCCATAGGCTCAGTAATTATTTTGTATGCACTTGATGGTACTCATAGGTGAAGTGGGTCAAGTGGAAGCTCGTTGTGGTACGTTTTGAGATAGTGTTAATCTCGGCGCAAGATAGGTGCACGGTTTGCGCCAAATATACCACACGCATGGAAATCGTTTTGGGCACAACCGATGGAAGTCGTAGGCAACATGAGTCAAATGGAAGCTCATTTCTATCTATTTGGAGATAGTGTTAACCTCAATGCAAGATAGGTGCACGGTTTGCACTAAATGGACCATAAGCTCAAAAATCATTATGGATGCACCCGATTGGACACCTATGTGTTAATCTGAGCGTCAGATAAGTGCACGGTTTGCGCAGAATGTACCATAGGCATGGAAATCTTTTTGGCCACACTTGATGGACCTCCTAGGTGATGTGGGTCGAGTGTAAGCTCGATTCGGTCCGGATAGAGATAGTGCTATTCTCGACACAAGATAGATGCACGGTCTGCACTGAATGTGCAATAGGCTTGAAAATTATTTTGGGCACACCTGATGGAACTCCTAGGTGACATGGGTCAAGTGAAAGCTCGTTTCAGTCCGTTTGGAGATAGTGTTAATCTTAGCGCAAGATAGGTGCATAGATTGGGAGGAACGTACCATAGGCTCAGAAATCATTTTGGGCACAAAGGATGGAACTCCTAGTTTTTGTGGGTCAAACGGAAGCTCGTTTCAATCTCTCTGAAGATTGTTCTAATCTCGACAGAAGATAGGTGCACGGTTTGCGCTGAACATACAATAGGCATGAAAATCTTTTCGGGCGCACCCGATAGAACTCCTAGGGGACGTGGGTCAAGTGGAAGCTCACTTTGGTCCGCTTGGAGATAATGTTAATCTTAATGCAAGATAGGAGTACAGTCTGCGCTAAGGGTACCATTGGCTCAAAAATCAGTTTGGATGCACCCGATAGTGTTAATCTCAAAGTAAGATAGATGCAAGGTTTGCACCGATCATCCAATAGGCTCAAAAATTGTTTTGGGCACACCCGGTGGAACTCCTATGTGACATGGGTCAAGTGGAAGCTCGCTTCAGTCTAGTTAGAGTCAGTGTTTATCTCGACATCAGACAGGTGCACGGTTTGCGCTGAATCTACCACGAGCATGGAAATCATTTTGGCCGCACTCGACGGACCTCCTAGGTGATGTGGGTCAAGTGGAAGCTCGATTCGGTCTGTTTGGAGATAGTGTTAATCTTGACGCAATATAGATGCACGGTTTACACCGAACATGAAATAGGCTTAGAAATTGTTTTGGGTGCACTTGATGGAACTCTAAGGTGACATCGGTCAAGTGGAAGCTCGTTTCAGTCCATTTGAAGACAGTGTTAATCTCGGCGTAAGATAGGTGCACATATTGGGACGAAGATGCCATTGGCTCAGAAATCATTTTGGGCACAAACAATGGAACTCCATGGTGATGCGGGTCAAATGATAGCTCATTTCGGTCTCTTAGGAGATTGTGGTAATCTTGACACAAGATAGGTACATGGTTTGCGCTGAACGTGCAATAGGCATGGAAATCATTTTGCGTGTAGCCGATGGGACTCATTGGTGACGTGGGTCAAATGGAAGCTCACTTCTGTCCGCTTAGAGATAGTGTTAATCTCGATGCAAGATAGGTGCACGTTTTGCACTGAACGTGCAATAGGCTCAAAAATTATTTTTGGCGCATCCGATGGAACTCCAAGGTGACATTAGTCAAGTTGAAGCTCATTTCAATCCGTTTGAAGACAGTGTTAATCTCGGCGCAAGATAGGTGTAGGTTTGCGCTGGATGTACCACATGCATAGAAATCTTTTTGGTTGCACCCGATGGAACTCCTAGGTGATGTGGGTCAAATGGAAGCTCATTTCAGTCTCTTTGGAGATAATGTTAATCAAGACACAAGATAGGTGCAGGTTTGCCCCAAACGTACCATTGGCACGGAAATCTTTTTGACCGCACTCGATGGACCTCCTAGGTGACGTGGGTCAAATAGAAGTTTGTCTTGGTCCGTTTTGTGATAGTGTTAATCTCCACGCAAGATAGGTGCATGGTTTGTGCTGAACATGCAATAGGCCCAATAATCGTTTTGAGCACACCTGATGGAACTCCTAGGTGACATGGGTTAAGTGAAAGCTTGTTTTGGTCCGTCTGGAGATCGTGTTAATCTCAGCGCAACATAGGTGCACGGTTTTGGATGAATGTGCCATGGGCTCCGAAATCATTTTGAGTACACTAGATGGAACTCCTAGGTGACATTGGTCAAATAGAAGGTCATATTGGTCTGTTTGGAGACAGTGTAAATCTCGACGCAAGATAGGTGCATGGTGGGCATCAAAGGTACCAAAGGCTCAGAAATCATTTTGGATGCACTTGATGGTACTCCTAGGTGATGTGGGTCAAGTGGAAGCTAGTTGCGGACCATTTTGAGATAGTGTTAATCTCGGCGCAATATAGGTGCACGGTTTGCGCCGAATGTACCACAGGCATGGAAATCGTTTTGGGCGCAACCGGTGGAAGTCCTATGTGACGTGGGTCAAATGGAAGCTCGTTTCAGTTTTTTTAAGATAGTGTTAATTTCGATGCAAGATAGGTCCATGGTTTGCGCCAAATGGGCCATATGCTCATAAATCATTGTGGACGCCCCCGATTGGACACGTACGTGTTAATCTCGGCGTCAGATAGGTGCATGGTTTGCGTAGAATGTACCATGGGCAAGGAAATCTTTGTGGCCGCACTCGATGGGCCTCCTAGGTGATGTGGGTCAAGTGGAAGCTCGATTCGGTCCGTTTAGAGATAGTGGTAATTTCGACGCAGGATAGGTGCATGCTTTTTGTAGAACGTGCAATAGGCTCAGAAATTATTTTGGGCACACCTTATGGAACTCCTAGGTGAGATGGGTCAAGTGAAAACTCGTTTTAGTCTGTTTGAAGACAATGTTAATATCGTTGCAAGATAGGTGCACAGATTGGGACGAACATACCACAAGCTTAGAAATCATTTTGGGCACAACCGATGGAACTCCTAGGTGACGCGGGTCAAATCGAAGCTCATTTGGGTCTCTTTGGAGATTGTGCTAATCTCGACATAAGATAGGTGCACGGTTTGCGCTGAACTTGCAGTAGGCTTGGAAATCATTTTGCGCGCACCCGATGGAACTCCTACTTGATGTGGGTCAAGTGGATGCTCGCTTCGGTCCGCTTAGAGATACTGTTAATCTCGACACAAGTTAGGTGCATGGTTTGCACAGAACATGCAATAGGCTCGTAAATTATTTTTTGTGCATCCGATGGAACTCCAAGGTGACATGGGTGAAGTGGAAGCTTGTTTCGGTCCCCTTAAAGATAGTGTTAATCTCGGCGCAAGATAGGTGTAGGTTTGCACCGGATGTACCACGGGCATGGAAATCTTTTTGGTCGCACCCGATGGAACTCCTAGGTGACGTGGGTCAAATGGAAGCTCGTTTTAGTCTCTTTGGAGATAATGTTAATCAAGACGCATGATAGGTGCACGGTTTTGTGCCGAACATGCAATAGGCTCGGGAACCATTTTGGGCACACCTGATGGAACTCCTAGGTGTCGTGGGTCAAGTGGAAGCTCGTTTCGTTCCATTTGGATATAGTGTTAATCTTGGTGCAAAATAGGTGCACGGATTGGGACGAACATACCCTGGGCTCGGAAATCGTTTCGGGCACAAACGATGGATCTTCTAGGTGACGTGGGCCAAGTGGAAGCTCCTTTTAGTCTCTATTGAGGTAGTGCTAATCTCGATACATGATAGGTACACAGATTGTGCTGAATGTGTAACGGGCCTAGAAATCATTTTAGGCACACCCGATGGAACTCCTAGGTGACGTGGGTCAACTGGAAGCTCGCTTTGGTCCACTTGGAGATGGTGTTAATCTTGGTGTCAGATAGGTGCACGGTTTGCCCTAAACCTACCTTGGGACAACAATATTGTGGGTCACACCCGATGGACCTCCAAGGTGATGTGGGTCAAATGGAAAGCTCATTTTGGTCCGTTTGGAGATAGTGTTAATCGCGACGTAAGATAGGTGCACAGTTTGCACTGAACGTGCAATAGGTTCAGAAATTGTTTTTGGCGCATCTGATGGAACTTCTAGGTGACATGGGTCCGGTGGAGCTCGTTTCATTCTGTTTGAAGACAGTTTAATCTTAGCACAAGATGGGTGCAGGTTTGCGCCGGATGTACCACGGGCATGGAAATCTTTTTGGTCGCACCTGATTGAACTCCTATGTGACGTGGGTCAAATGGAAGCTCGTTTCAGTCTCTTTGGAGATAATGTTAATCAAGATGCAAGATAGGTGCACAGTTTTGCGCCGAACATGCAATAGGCTTAGAAATCGCTTATGGAACTCCTAGGTGACATGGGTCAAGTGGAAGCTCATTTCGTTCTATTTAGAGATAATATTATTCTTGGTGCAAAATAGGTGCACAGATTGGGATGAACATACCATAGGCTCGAAAATCATTTTGGGCACAAATGATGGAACGTGGTGACGTGGGTCAAGTGGAAGCTTGTTTTTGTCTCTTTTGAGGTAGTGCTAATCTCGATACAAGATAGGTGCACAGATTATGCTGAATGTGTGACGGGGTTGAAAATCATTTTGGACGCAGGCGATGAAACTACTTGGTGAGGTGGGTTAACTGGAAGGTCGCTTCGGTCCACTTGGAGATAGTGTTAATCTCGGCATCAGATAGGTGCATGGTTTGCCTCGAATGTACCACGGGCACAGAAATCTTTTAGGCCGCACACGATGGACCTCCATGGTAATGTGGGTTAAATTGAAAGCTCGTTTTGGTCTATTTGGAGATGTGTTAATCTCGACGCAAGATAGGTGCATGGTTTGCACTAAACATGCAACAGGCTCAGAAATTGTTTTTGGAGCATCCGATCTAACTCCTAGGTGACATGGGTCAAGTAGAAGCTTATTTCAGTCCGTTTGAAGACAGTGTTAATCTCGACGTAAGATAGGTGCACGGTTTGCACTAAACGTGCAATAGGCTCAGAAATTGTTTTTGGAGCATCCGATGGAACTCCTAGGTGACATGGGTCTAGTGGAAGCTCGTTTCGGTCCGTTTGAAGACAGTGTTAATCTCGGCGCAAGATAGGTGCATAGATTGGGACGAACATACCATAGGCTTAGAAATCATTTTTGGCACAAACGATGGAACTCCTAGGTGACGGGGGTAAAATGGAAGCTCATTTCAATCTCTTTGGAGTTTGTGCTAATCTTGACACAAGATAGGTGCACGGTTTGTGTTGAACATGTAGTAGGCTTGGAAATCATTTTGCGTGCACCCAATGGAACTCCTAGGTGACTTGGGTTAAGTGGAAGCTCGGTTTGGTCTGCTTGGAAATACTATTAATCTGGACGCAAGATATGTGCACGGTTTGCACTAAACGTGCAATAGGCTTGTAAATTGTTTTTGGCGCATCCAATGGAACTCCTCTGTGACATGGGCGAATTGGAAGCTCGTTTCGGTCCGTTTGAAGATAGTGTTAATCTCGGCGCAAGATAGGTGCAGGCTTGAGCCAAATGTAAATCTTTTTGGTCACACCTAATAGAACTCCTAGGTGAGTGGGTCAAATGGAAGCTTGTTTTAGTCTCTTTAGAGATAATGTTAATCAAGACGCAAAATAGGTGCACGGTTTGCACTGAACATGCAATAGGCTCAGAACTGTTTTGGGTGCACCTGGTGGAACTCCTAGGTGATGTGGGTCAAGTGGAAGCTCGTTCGTTCCGTTTGGAGATATTGTTAATCTTGGTGTAAAATAGGTGCACGTATTGGGATATACATACCATAGGCTCAGAAACCATTTTGGACACAGACGATGGAATTCCTAGGTGACGTGGGTCAAGTGGAAGCTCATTTTAGTCTCTATTGAGGTAGTGCCAATCTTGATTCAAGATAGGTGCGCAGATTATGCTGAATGTGTAACGGGCTCCGAAATCATTTTGGGCACACCCGATGGAACTCCTAGGTGACATGGGTCAAATGGAAGCTCATTTCAGTCTCGTTGGAGATAATGTTAATCAATACGCAAGACAGGTGCACGTTTTGCACCGAATAGGCAATAGTCTCAGAAATCCTTTATGAAACTCCTAGGTGACATGGGTCAAGTGGAAGCTCATTTCGTTCTATTTAGAGATAGTGTTATTCTTGGTGCAAAATAGGTGCACGGATTGGGATGAACATACCATAGGCTCTAAAATCATTTAGGGCACAAACGATGGAAGGTGACGTGGGTCAAGTGGAAGCTTGTTTCAGTCTCTTTTGAGGTAGTGCTAATCTCGATACAAGTTAGGTGCACAGATTATGCTGAATGTGTGATGGGGTTGAAAATCATTTTGGACGCACGCGATGGAACTACTTGGTGAGGTGGGTCAACTGGAATGTCGCTTTGGTCCACTTGGAGATGGTGTTAATCTCGCCGTCAGATAGGTGCACGGTTTGCCTCGAATGTACCACGAGCACAGAAATCTTTTAGGCCGCACACGATGGACCTACATGGTAATGTGGGTCAAATTGAAGGCTCGTTTTGGTCCGTTTGGAGATGTGTTAATCTCGATGCAAGATAGGTGCATGGTTTGCACTAAACATGCAACAGGCTCAGAAATTGTTTTTGGAGCATCCGATCGAACTCCTAGCTAACATGGGTCAAGTGGAAGCTCATTTCAGTCTGTTTGAAGACAGTGTTAATCTCGACGTAAGATAGGTGCACGGTTTGCACTGAACGTGCAATAGGCTCGGAAATTGTTTTTGGAGCATCTGATGGAACTCCTAGGTGACATGGGTCAGTGGAAGCTCGTTTCGGTCTGTTTGAAGATAGTGCTAATCTTGGCGCAAGATAGGTGCATAGATTGGGACGAACATACCATAGGCTCAGAAATCATTTTTGGCACAAACGATGGAACTCCTAGGTAACGCGGGTAAAATGGAAGCTCATTTCGATCTCTTTGGAGATTGTGCTAATCTTCACATAAGATAGGTGCATGGTTTGTGCTGAACGTGAAGTAGGCTTGGAAATCATTTTGCGCACACCCGATGGAACTCCTAGGTGACGTGGGTCAAGTGGAAGCTCGGTTTGGTCTGCTTGGAGATACTGTTAATCTCGACGCAAGATATGTGCATGGTTTGCACTGAACGTGCAATAGGCATGTAAATTGTTTTTGGCGCATCCAATGGAACTCCTCTATGACATGGGCAAAGTGGAAGCTCGTTTTGGTCCGTTTGAAGATAGTGTTAATCTCGACGCAAGATAGATGCAGGCTTGCGCCGAATGTAAATCTTTTTGGTCACACCTAATAGAACTCCTAGGTGAGCGGGTCAAATGGAAGCTTGTTTTAGTCTCTTTGGAGATAATGTTAATCAAGACGCAAAATAGGTGCACGGTTTGCACTAAACATGCAATAGGCTCAGAAACCGTTTTGGGTGCACCTGGTGGAACTCCTAGGTGATGTGAGTCAAGTGGAAGCTCGTTCGTTCTATTTGGAGATATTGTTAATCCTGGTGTAAAATAGGTGCACAGATTGGGATATACATACCATAGGCTCAGAAATCATTTTGGACACAGACGATGAAATTCCTAGGTGACGTGGGTCAAGTGGAGGCTCATTTCAGTCTCTATTGAGGTAGTGCCAATCTCGATACAAGATAGGTGCGCAGATTGTGCTGAATGTGTAACGGGCTCGGAAATCATTTTGGGCACACCTGATGGAACTCCTAGGTGACGTGGGTCATATAGAAGGTCGTATTGGTCCGTTTGGAGAGTGTCATATAGAAGGACGTGGGTCATATAGAAACTCGACACAAGATAGGTGCATGGTGGGCACCGAACGTACCATAGGCTCAGTAATTATTTTGTACGCACTTGATGGTACTCCTAGGTGATGTGGGTCATGTGGAAGCTCATTGCGGTCCGTTTTGAGAGTGTTAATCTCGGCACAAGATGGACGCACAGTTTGCACCGAATGTACCACGGGCATGGAAATTGTTTTGGGCGCAACCATTGAAAGTCCTTGGTGTTGTGGCTCAAATGGAAGCTCGTTTCAGTATGTTTGGGGATAGTGTTAATCTCGATGCAAGATAGGTGCACGGTTTGCGCCAAACGGACCATAAGCTCAGAAATCATTATGGATGCACCCGATTAGACTCCTACATGTTAATCTCAGCATTAGATAGGTGCACGGTTTGCCCCGAATACTCCACGGGCACTAAAATCTTTTTGGCCACGCTCGATGGACCTCCTAGCCGATGTGGGTCAAGTGGAAGCTCAATTCAATCCATTTGGAGATAGTGCTAATCTCGACGCAAGATAGGTGGACGGTTTGCACTTAACGTGCAATAGGCTCATAAATTGTTTTTGGCGCATCCGATGGAACTCCTGGTGACATGGGTGAAGTGAAAGCTTGTTTCAGTCCGCTTAAAGATAGTGTTAATCTCGGCTCAAGATAGGTGTAGGTTTGCACCGGATGTACCACGGTCATGGAAATCTTTTTGGTCGTATCCAATGGAACTCCTAGGTGATGTGGGTCAAATGGAAGTTTGTTTCAGTTTCTTTAGAGATAATGTTAATCAAGACGCAAGACAGATGCACGGTTTGCACTGAACATGCAATAGGCTCTAAAATCATTTTGGGTGCACCTGATGGAACTCTTAGGTGACGTGGGTCAAGTGGAAGTTCCTTTCGTTCTGTTTGGATATAGTGTTCATCTTGGTGCAAAATGGTTGCACGGATTGGGACGAACATACCATAGGCTTGGAAATCATTCTGGGCACAAAAGATGGAACTCCTAGGTGACATGGGTCAAATGGAAGATCATTTCAGTCTCTTTTGGGGTAGTGCTAATCTCGATACAAGGTAGGTTCACAGATTGTGCTGAATGTGTAACAGGCTCAGAAATCATTTTGGGTGAACCCGATGTAACTCCTAGGTGACATGGTTCAAATGGAAGCTCGTTTCAGTCTCGTTGGAGATAATGTTAATCAAGACGCAAGACAGGTGCACGTGTTGCACTGAATAGGCAATAGGCTCAAAAACTATTTTGGGCGCACCTGATGGAACTCCTAGGTGACGTGTGACAAGTGGAAGCTCGTTTCATTCCATTTAGATATAGTGTTAATCTTGGTGCAAAATAGGTGCACGGATTGGGATGAACATACCATGGGCTCAGAAAGCATTTCAGACACACCTGATGGAACTCCTAGGTGACGTGGGTCAACTGGAAGCTCGCTTCGGTCCACTTGGACATGGTGTTAATCACGGCGACAGATAGGTGCACGGTTTGTCTCGAATGTACCACGGGCACAAAAATCTTTTAGGCCGCACAAGATGGACCTCCAAGGTGATGTAGGTCAAATGGAAAGCTTGTTTCAGTCCGTTTGGAGATAGTGCTGATCTTCACGCAAGATAGGTGCATAGTTTGCACTGAACGTGCAATAGGCTCAAAAATTGTTTTTCACGCATCCGATGGAACTCCTAGGTGACATGGGTCAAGTGGAAGCTCGTTTTGGTCCATTTGAAGACAGTGTTAATCTCAGTGTAAGATAGGTGTCGGTTTGTGCTGGTTGTACCATGGGCATTGAAATCGTTTTGGGCGTACCTGATGGAACTCCTAGGTGATATGGGTCAAATGGAAGCTCGATTCGGTTCGTTTGGTGATAGTGTTAGTCTCGACGCAATATAGTTGCATGGTTTACACCGAACATGCAATATGCTCATAAATTGATTTGGGCGCACCTAATGGAACTCATATGTGACATGGGTCATGTGGAAGCTTGTTTCAGTCCATTTGGAGACAGTGTTAATCTTGATGCAATATAGGTGCACGGATTGGGACGAACATGCCACAGGCTTGGAAATCATTTTGGGCACAAATGATGGAACTCCTAGGTGACGCGGGTCAAATAGAAGCTCATTTCGGTCCCTTTGAGATTGTGCTAATCTTGACACAAGATAGGTGCACGGTTTGCGCTGAACGTGCAATAGGCTTGCAAATCATTTTGTGCGGACCCAATGGGACTCGTAGGTGACATGGGTCAAGTGGAAGCTTGCTTCTGTCTGCTTGGATATAGTGTTAATCTCGACGTAAGATAGGTGCATGGTTTGCACTGAATGTGCAATAGGCTCAAAAATTGTTTTTGGAGGATCCGATGGAACTCCTAGGTGACATGGGACTAGTGAAAGCTCGTTTCGGTCCATTTGAAGACAGTGTTAATTTTGGCACAATATAGGACCAGGTTTATGCCGAATGTAGCATGGGCATGGAAAAAATTTTGGTGGCACCCAATGGAACTCCTAGGTGATGTGGGTCAAGTTGAAGCTTGTTTCAGTCTGTTTGGAGATAATGTTAATCAAGACGCACGATAGGTGCACGGTTTGCGCCGAACATGCAATAGGCTCGGTAATAATTTTGGGAGCACCTGATGGAACTCCTAGGTGACGAGGGTCAAGTGGAAGCTTGTTTCATTCTGTTTGGATATAGTGTTAATCTTGGTGCAAAATAGTTGCACGGATTGGGACGAGCATACCATAGGATTGGAAATCATTCTGCGCACAAAAGATGGAACTCTAGGTGACGTGGGTCAAGTGGAAGCTCATTTCAGTTTCTTTTGAGGTAGTGCTAAACTCGATACAAGATAGGTTCACAGATTGTGCTAAATGTCTAACGGGCTCAGAAATCATTTTGGGCACACCCGATGGAACTCCTAGGTGACGTGGGTCAAATTGAAGCTCATTTCAGTCTCTTTGGAGATAATGTTAATCAACACGCAAGATAGGGGCATGGTTTTGCGCCAAACATGCAATAGGCTCAGAAACCGTTTTGGGCGCACCTGATGGAACTCCAGGTGACGTGGGTCAAGTGGAAGCTCGTTTCGTTCCGTTTTGAGATAGTGTTAATCTTAGTGCAAAATAGGTGCACGGATTGGGACAAACATACTATAGGCTCGAAAATCTTTCTGGGCACAAACAATGGAACTCCTAGGTGACATGGGTCAAGTGGAAGCTTGTTTCAGTCTCTATTGTGGTAGTGCTAATCTCGATACATGGCAGGTGCATAGATTGTGCTAAATGTGTAACGGGATCTAAAATCATTTTGGGCACACCCGATGGAACTCCTAGGTGACGTGGGTCAACTAGAAGCTCGCTTCGGTCCACTTCGAGATGGTGTTAATCATGACATCAGATAGGTGCACGGTTTGCCCCAAATGTACCACGGCCACAGAAATCTTGATGGACCTCCAAGGTGATGGGGTCAAATGGAAAGCTCGTTTCGGCCCGTTTGGAGATAGTGTTAATCTCGATGCAAGATAGGTGCACAGTTTGCACTGAACGTGCAATAGGCTTGGAAATTGTTTTTGGCGCATCCGATGGAACACCTAGGTGACATGGGTCAAGTGGAAGCTCGTTTCGGTCTATTTGAAGACAGTGTTAATCTCAGGGCAAGATAGGTGTTGGTTTGTGCCAGATGTACCATGGGCATGGAAAATGTTTTGGGCGCACCTGATGGAATTCCTAGGTGATGTGGGTCAAGTGGAAGTTCGATTCGATCCGTTTCGAGATATTGTTAGTCTCAACACAATATAGTTGCACGGTTTATAACAAACACGCAATAGGCTCACAAATTGTTTTGGGTGCCCGTGATGAAACTCTGAGGTGACATGGGACAAGTGGAAGCTCGTTTCAGTCAATTTGGAGACAGTGCTAAACTCGACACAAGATAGGTGCACAGATTGGGATGAGCATGCCATAAGCTCGAAAATCATTTTGGGCTCAAACAATGGAACTCCTATGTGACGCGGGTCAAATAGAAGCTCGTTTCGGTCTCTTTGGAGCTTCTGCTAATCTTGACACAAGATAGGTGCACAGTTTGCGCTGAACGTGCAATAGACTTGCAAATCATTTTACGCGCACCCGATGGGACTCGTAGGTGACGTGGGTCAAGTGGAAGCTTGCTTCTGTCCACTTTTAGATAATGTTAATCTCGATGCAAGATAGGTGCAGGGTTTGCTCTGAACGTGCAATAGGCTCAGAAATTGTTTTTGGAGCATCCGATGGAACCCCTAGGTGACATGGGTCTAGTGGAAGCTCATTTCGGTCCATTTGAAGATAGTGTTAATCTCGGCGCAAGATAGGTGCACAGATTGGGATGAACATACCATAGGCTCAGAAATCATTTTGGGCACAAATGATGGAACTCATAGGTGACGCGGGTCAAATGGAAGCCTGTTTCGGTCTATTTGGATATTCTGCTAATATTTACAAAAGATAGGTGCACGATTTGCGCTGAACGTGCAGTAGGCATGGAAATCAATTTGGGCGCACCCAATGGAACTCCTAAGTGATGTGGGTTAAGTGGAAGCTCGTTTCGTTCTGTTTGGAAATAGTGTTAATCTTGGTGCAAAATAGGTGCATGAATTGGGATGAACATACCATAGGCTCGGAAATCATTTTGGGCAAAACCATGGAACTCCTAGGTGACGTGGACAAGTGGAAGCTTGTTTCAGTCTCTACTGTGGTAGTGCTAATCTCGATACATGACAGGTGCACAGATTGTGCTAAATGTGAAACGGGCTCAGAAATCATTTTGGGCACAGCCGATAGAACTCCTAGGTGACGTGGGTCAACTGGAAGCTCACTTTGGTCCACTTGGAGACGGTGTTGATCTCGGCGTCAGATAGGTGCACGGTTTGCCCCAAATGTACCATGGGCATGAAAATCTTGGTGGCCGCACCCGATGGACTTCCAAGGTGATGTGGGTCAAATGGAAAGCTCATTTCATTCCGTTTGGAGATAGTGTTAATCTCGACGCAAGATAGGTGCACAGTGTGCGCTAAACGTGCAATAGGCTCGGAAATTATTTTTGCCGCATCCGATGGAACACCTAGGTGACATGGGTCAAGTGGAAGCTCGTTTTGGTCTATTTGAAGACAGTGTTAATCTCAGCACAAGATAGGTGTCGGTTTGTGCCAGATGTACCATGGGCATGGAAAATGTTTTGGGCGCACCTGATGGAATTCCTAGGAGATGTGGGTCAAGTGGAAGTTTGATTCGATCCGTTTAGAGATATTGTTAGTCTCGACACAATATAGTTGCACGATTTACACCAAACACGCAATAGGCTCACAAATTGTTTTGGGTGCGCGTGATGGAGCTCTGAGGTGACATGGGACAAGTGGAAGCTCGTTTCAGTCCATTTGGAGATAGTATTAAACTCGACACAAGACAGGTGCACAGATTGGGATGAGCATGCCATAGGCTCGAAAATCATTTTGGGCTCAAACAATGGAACTCTTAGGTGACGCGGGTCAAATAGAAGCTTGTTTCGGTCTCTTTGGAGATTCTGCTAATCTTGACACAAGATAGGTGCACGGTTTTGCACTGAACGTGCAATAGGCTTGCAAATCATTCTGCGCGCACCCGATGGGACTCGTAGGTGATTTGGGTCAAGTGGAAGCTTGCTTCTGTCTACTGGGAGATAGTGTTAATCTTGACGCAAGATAGGTGCAGGGCCTGCACTGAACATGCAATAGGCTCAGAAATTACGTTTGGAGCATCCGATGGAACTCCTAGGTGACATGGGTCTAGTGGAAACTCATTTTAGTCCATTTGAAGACAGTGTTAATCTCGGCGCAAGATAGGTGCACGGAATGGGATGAATATACCATAGGCTCAGAAATCATTTTGGGCACAAACAATTGAACTCCTAGGTGACGCGCGTCAAATGGAAGCTTGTTTCGGTCTCTTTGGAGATTTTGCTTATCTTGACACAAGATAGGTGCACGATTTGTGCTGAACGTGCAATAGGCTTGGAAATCATTTTACGCGCACCCGATGGGACTCATAGGAGACGTGGGTCAAGTGGAAGCTTGCTTCTGTCTGCTTGGAGATAGTGTTAATCTCGACGCAAGATAGGTGCACGGTTTGCAATGAACGTGCAATAGGCTCGGAAATTGTTTATGGAGCATCCGTTGGAACTCCTTGGTGACATGGGTCTGGTGGAAGCTCATTTTGGTTTGTTTGAAGACAGTGTTAATCTCAGCGCAAGATAGGAGCATAGATTGGGACAAACATACCATTGGCTCGGAAATCATTTTGGACACAAACGATGGAACTCCTTGGTGACGTAGGTAAAATGGAAGCTCATTTTGGTCTCTTTGGAGATTGTGCTAATCTCGACACAAGATAGGTGCACCGTTTACGCTGAAGGTGCAGTAGGCTTGGAAATCATTTTGCGCACACCTGATAAAACTGCTAGGTGACGTGGGTCAAGTGGAAGCTTGTTTCGTTCTGTTTGGATATAGTGTTAATCTTGGTGCAAAATAGGTGCACGGATTGGGATGAACATACCATAGGCTCAAAAATCATTTTGGGCACAAACGATGGAACTCCTTGCTGATGTGGGGGAAGTGGAAGCTTGTTTCAGTCTCTATTGTGGTAGTGCTAAACTCGATACATCACCGGTGCACAGATTGTGCTAAATGTGTAACGGGCTCGGAAATCATTTTGGACATATCCGATGGAACTCCTAGGTGATGTGGGTCATCTGGAAGCTCGCTTTGATCCACTTGGAGACGGTGTTAACCTCGACATCAGATAGGAGCACGATTTGCCCCAAATGTACCATGGGCACGAAAATCTTTTTGGGTGCACCCAATGGACCTCCAAGGTGATGTGGGTCAAATGGAAAGCTCATTTTGGTTCGTTTGGAGATAGTGTTAATCTCGATGCAAGATAGGTGCACAGTTTGCATTGAATGTGCAATAGGCTAAAAAATTGTTTTTAGCGCATCCGATGGAACTCCTAGGTGACATAGGTCTTGTGGAAGCTCATTTTGGTCCGTTTGAAGAGAATGTTAATCTCGGCGCAAGATAGGTGTCGATTTGCGCCGGATGTACCATGGGCATGGAAATTATTTTGGGCACACCTGATGGAATGACTAGGTGTTGTGGGTCATGTGGAAGCTCGATTCGATCTGTTTGGTGATAGAGTTAATTTCAACACAATATAGTTGCACGGTTTGCAGCGAACATGCAATAGGCTCATAAATTATTTTGGGAGCACCTGATGGAACTCCTAGGTGACATGGGTCATGTGGAAGCTCGTTTTAGTCCATTTGGAGACTGTTAATCATGGCGCTAGATAGGTGCACAGATTGGGACATGCCACAGGCTCGGAAATCATGGTTTGCGTTGAACATGCAATAGGCTCAAAATTTGTTTTGGGCGCACCTAATGGAACTCCTAAGTGACGTGGGTCAAGTGGAAGCTCGTTTCGTTCTATTTGGATATAATGTAAATCTTGGTGCAAAATAGTTGCACGGATTGGGACGAACATACCATAGGCTCAGAAATAATTTTGGGCACAAACGATGGAACTCCTAGGTTACGTGGGGCAAGGGGAAGCTTGTTTCAGTCTCTATTGTGGTAGTGCTAATCTCGATACATGACAGGTGCACAGATTGTGCTAAATGTGAAATGGGCTCGAAAATCATTTTGGGCATAGCCGATGGAACTCCTAGGTGACGTTGGTCAACTAGAAGCTCGCTTTAGTCCACCAGGCGACGGTGTTAATCTCGGCGTCAGATATGTGCACGGTTTGCCCCGAATGTTCCACGGGCATAGAAATCTTGGTGGCCGCACCCGATGGACCTCCATGGTGATGTGGGTTAAATGGAAAGCTCGTTTTGGTCCGTTTGGAGATAGTGTTAATCTCGACGCAAGATAGGTGCACAGTTTGCACTAAATGTGAAATAGGCTCAAAAATTGTTTTTGGCGCATCCGATGGAACTCCTAGGTGACATGGGTCAAGTGGAAGCTCATTTCGGTCCATTTGAAGACAGTGTTAATCTCAACACAAGATAGGTGTCGGTTTGCACCGGATGTACCATGGGCCAGGGAATCATTTTGGGCGCACCTGATGGAACTCCTAGGTGATGTGGGTCAAGTGGAAGCTCGATTCGGTTCGTTTGGTGATAGAGTTAATCTCAACGCAATATAGTTGCACAGTTTACACCGAACATGCAATAGGCTCGTAAATTGTTTTGGGCGCACCCTATGGAACTCCTAGGTGACATGGGTCATGTTTAAGCTCGTTTCAGTCCATTTGGAGACTGTTATTCTTGACTCTAGATAGGTGCGCTGATTGGGACATGCCATAGGTCAGAAATCATTTTGGGCACAAACGATGTAACTCCTAGGTGACGTGGATCAAATGGAAGCTCGTTTCGGTCCCTTTGGTGATTGTGCTAATCTTGACACAAGATTGGTGCACGGTTTGCATTGAACGTGCAATTGGCTTGGAAATCATTTTGTACGCACCGGAAGGAACTCGTAGGTGACGTGGGTCAAGTGAAAGCTTGTTTCTGTCTACTTGGAGATAGTGTTAATCTCGACGCAAGATAGGTGCAGGGTTCGCACTGAATGTGCAATAGGCTCGGAAATTATGTTTGGAGCATTCGATGGAACTCCTAGGTGACATGGGTCTAGTGGAAACTCGTTTCAGTCCATTTGAAGACAGTGTTAATCTCGGCGCAAGATAGGTGCATGGATTGGGATGAATATACCATAGGCTCAGAAATCATTTTGGGCACAAACAATTGAACTCCTAGGTGACGCTGGTCAAATGGAAGCTTGTTTCGGTCTCTTTGGAGATTTTGCTAATCTTGATACAAGATATGTGCACGATTTGTGCTGAACGTGCAATAGGCTTGGAAATCATTTTACGCGCACCCGATGGGACTCATAGGAGACGTGGGTCAAGTGGAAGCTTGCTTCTGTCTCCTTGGTGACATGGGTCTGGTGGAAGCTCATTTCGGTTTGTTTGAAGACAGTGTTAATCTCAGCGCAAGATAGGTGCACAGATTGGGACAAACATACCATTGGCTCGGAAATCATTTTGGACACAAACGATGGAACTCCTTGGTGACGTAGTTAAAATGGAAGCTCATTTTGGTCTCTTTGGAGATTGTGCTAATCTCGACACAAGATAGGTGCACGGTTTACGCTGAAGGTGCAGTAGGCTTGGAAATCATTTTGCGCGCACCCGATGAAACTGCTAGGTGACGTGGGTCAAGGGAAGCTCGGTTCGGTCTGCTTGGAGATCCTATTAATCTCGTTGCAAGATCGGTGCACGGTTTGCGCCGAATATGCAATAGGCTCAAAAATCATTTTGGGCGCACCTAATGGAACTCCTAGGTGACGTGGGTCAAGTGGAAGCTTGTTTCGTTCTGTTTGGATATAGTGTTAATCTTGGTGCAAAATAGGTGCATGGATTGGGACGAACATACCATAGGCTCAAAAATCATTCTGGGCACAAACGATGGAACTCCTTGCTGATGTGGGGCAAGTGAAAGCTTGTTTCAGTCTCTATTGTGGTAGTGCTAAACTCGATACATCACAGGTGCACAGATTGTGCTAAATGTGTAACGGGATCGGAAATCATTTTGGGCACATCCGATGGAACGCCTAGGTGATGTGGGTCATCTGGGAGCTCGCTTTGGTCCACTTGGAGATGGTGTTAACCTCGACATCAGATAGGAGCGCGGTTTGCCCTAAATGTACCACGGGCACGAAAATCTTTTTGGGTGCACCAAATGGACCTCCAAGGTGATGTGGGTCAAATGCAAAGCTCATTTCGGTTCATTTGGAGATAGTGTTAATCTTGATGCAAGATAGGTGCACAGTTTGCATTGAATGTGCAATAGGCTCAAAATTGTTTTTGGCGCATCCAATGGAACTCCTAGGTGACATAGGTCTTGTGGAAGCTCATTTTGGTCCGTTTGAAGAGAATGTTAATCTCAGCGCAAGATATGTGTCAATTTGCGCCGGATGTACCATGGGCATGGAAATCGTTTTGGGCACACCTGATGGAACTCCTAGGTGATGTGGGTCATGTGGAAGCTCGATTCGGTCTGTTTGGTTATAGAGTTAATCTCGACGCAATATAGTTGCATAGTTTGCACTGAACATGCAATAGGCTCATAAATTATTTTGGGAGCACCTGATGGAACTCCAGGATGACATGGGTCATGTGGAAGCTCGTTTTGGTCCATTTGGAGACTATTAATCTCGGCGCTAGATAGGTGCACGGATTGGGACATGCCACAGGCTCGAAAATCATTTTGGGCACAAACGTTGTAACTCCTAGGTGACACGGATCAAAAGGAAGCTTGTTTCGGTCCCTTTGAAGATTGTGCTAATCTTGACACAAGATAGGTGCACGGTTTGCGCTGAACGTGGAATAGGCTTGCAAATCATTTTGCATGCACCCGATGGGACTCGTAGGTGATGTGGGCCAAATGGAAGCTTGCTTCTGTCTGCTGGGAGATAGTGTTGATCTTGACACAAGATAGGTGCAGGGCCTGCACTAAACATGCAGTAGGCTAGGAAATTGTTTTTACAGCATCTGATGGAACTCCTAGGTGACATGGGTCTAGTGGAAGCTCGTTTTGGTCCATTTGAAGATAGTGTTAATCTCGGCGTAAGATAGGTGCTTAGATTGGGATGAACATACCATACGCTCAGAAATCATTTTGGGCACAAACGATGGAAGTCCTAGGTGACGCGGGTAAAATGGAAGCTTATTTTGGTCTCTTTGGAGATTGTGCAAATCCCGATGCAAGATTGGTGCACGGTTTGCGCTAAACGTGCAGTAGGCTTGGAAATTATTTTGCGCACACCCGATAGAACTCCTAGGTGACGTGGGTCAAGTGGAAGCTTGGTTTGGTCCGCTTGGAGATACTGTTAATCTCGATGCAAGATAGGTGCATGGTTTGCGCTAAACATGCAATAGGCTCAAAAATCGTTTTAGGCGCACCTAAGGGAACTCCTAAGTGACGTGGGTCAAGTGGAAGCTTGTTTCGTTCTGTTTGGATATAATGTAAATCTTGGTGCAAAATAGATGCATGGATTGGGATGAACATACCATAGGCTCAGAAATCATTTTGGGCACAAACGATGGAACTCCTAGGTTACGTGGGGCAAGGGGAAGCTTGTTTCAGTCTCTATTGTGGTAGTGCTAATCTCGATACATGACAGGTGCACAGATTGTGCTAAATGTGAAATGGGCTCGAAAATCATTTTGGGCACAGCCGATGGAACTCCTAGGTGACGTGGGTCAACTGGAAGCTCGCTTTAGTCCACTTGGCGACGGTGTTAATCTCGGCATCAGATATGTGCACGGTTTGCCCTGAATGTACCACGGGCACAAAAATCTTGGTGGCCGCACCCGATGGACCTCCATGGTGATGTGGGTTAAATGGAAAGCTCGTTTTGGTCCGTTTGGAGATGGTGTTAATCTCGACGCAAGATAGGTGCACAGTTTGCACTGAACGTGGAATAGGCTCGAAAATTATTTTTGGCGCATCCGATGGAACTCCTAGGTGACATGGGTCAAGTGGATGCTCGTTTCAGTCCATTTGAAGACAGTGTTAATCTCAACACAAGATAAAGTGTCAGTTTGCACCGGATGTACCATGGGCCTGGAAATCGTTTTGGGCGCACCTGATGGAACTCCTAGGTGATGTGGGTCAAGTGGAAGCTCGATTCGGTCCGTTTGGTGATAGAGTTAATCTCGACGCAATATAGTTGCACGGTTTACACCGAACATGCAATAGGCTCGTAAATTGTTTTGGGCGCACCCTGTGGAACTCCTAGGTGACATGGGTCATGTAGAAGCTCGTTTTAGTCCATTTGGAGACTGTTAATCTCGGCTCTAGATAGGTGCGCAGATTGGGACATGCCACAGGTCGGAAATCATTTTGGGCACAAACGATGTAACTCCTAGGTGACGCGGATCAAATGGAAGCTCGTTTCAGTCCCTTTGGTGATTGTGCTAATCTTGATACAAGATTGGTGCACGGTTTGCATTGAACGTGCAATAGGCTTGCAAATCATTTTGTACGCACCGGAAGGAACACGTAGGTGACGTGGGTCAAGTGAAAGCTTGTTTCTATCTGCTTGGAGATAGTGTTAATCTCGACGCAAGATAGGTGCAGGGTTTGCACTGAATGTGCCATAGACTTGGAAATTATGTTTGGAGCATCCGATGGAACTCCTAGGTGACATGGGTCTAGTGGAAACTCGTTTCAGTCCGTTTGAAGACAGTGTTAATCTCGGCGCAAGATAGGTGCACGAATTGGGATGAATATACCATAGGCTCAGAAATCATTTTGGGCACAAACAATTGAACTCCTAGGTAACGCTGGTCAAATGGAAGCTTGTTTCGGTCTCTTTGGAGATTTTGCTAATCTTGACACAAGATATGTGCACGATTTGCGCTGAACGTGCAGTAGGCTTGGAAATCATTTTGCGCACACCCGATGGAACTCCTATGTGACGTGGGTGAAGTGGAAGCTTGGTTTGGTCCGCTTGGAGATTGTGTTAATCTCGACGCAAGATAGGTGCACGGTTTGCACTGAACATGCAATAAGCTCAAAAATCATTTTGGGCGCACCTAATGGAACTCCTAGGTGACGTGGGTCAAGTGGAAGGTCATTTCGGTCCGTTTGAAGACAGTGTTAATCTCAGCTCAAGATACGTGCACAGATTGGGATGAAAATACCATAGGCTCAGAAATCATTTTGGGCACAAACGATGGAAGTCCTAGGTGACGCGGGTAAAATGGAAGCTCATTTTGGTCTCTTTAGAGATTTTGCTAATCTCAACACAAGATAGGTGCACCGTTTGCGCTGAACATGCAATAGGCTTGGAAATCATTTTGCACGCACCCGATGAAACTCCTTTGTGACGTGGGTCAAGTGGAAGCTCGTTTTGGTCCGCTTGGAGATACTGTTAATCTTGATGCAATATAGGTGCACGGTTTGTGCCGAACATGCAATAGGCTCGAAAATCGTTTTGGGCGCACCTAATGGAACTCTAAGGTGATGTGGGTCAAGTGGAAGCTCGTTTTGTTCTGTTTGGATATAGTGTTAATCTTGGTGCAAAATTATTGCATGGATTGGGACGAACATACCATAGGCTCGGAAATCAGATTGGGCACAAACGATGGAACTGCTAGGTCATGTGGGGCAAGTGGAAGCATGTTTCAGTCTATATTGTGGTAGTACTAATCTTGATACATGACAGGTGCACAGATTGTGCTAAATGTGAAACGAGCTTGGAAATAATTTTGGGCATAGCAAATGCAACTCCTTGGTGACGTGGGTCAACTGGAAGCTCGCTTTGGTCCACTTGGAGACGATGTTAATCTCGATGTCAGATAGGTGCAGGGTTTGCCCCGAATATACCACGGTTACAAAAATCTTTGTGCCCACACCCGATGGACCTCCAAGGTGATGTGGGTCAAATGGAAAGCTCGTTTTGGTCCGTTTAGAGATAGTGTTAATCTTGACGCAATATAGGTGCACAGTTTTCACTGAACGTGCAATAGGCTCAGAAATTGTTTTTGGAGCATACGATGGAACTCCTAGGTGACATGGGTCTAGTGGAAGCTAGTTTCAGTCCGTTTGAAGACAGTGTTAATCTTGACGTCAGATAGGTGCACGGTTTGCCCCGAATGTACCATGGGCACGGAAATCTTGGTGGTCGCACCTCATGGACATCCAAGGTGGTGTGAGTCAAATAGAAAGCTCGTTTCAATCCGTTTGGAGATAGTTTTTATCTCGATGCAAGATTGGTGCACACTTTGCACTGAACGTGCAATAGGCTCGGAAATTATTTTTGGCACATCTGATGGAACTCCTAGGAGACATGGGTCAAGTGGAAGCTCGTTTCAGTCCGTTTGAAGACAGTGTTAGTCTTAGCAAAAGATAGGTATCGGTTTGCGCCAGATGTACCATGGGTTTGGAAAACATTTTGGGCGTACCTAATGGAACTCCTAGGTGATGTGGGTCAAGTGGAAGCTCGGTTCGGTCTGTTTGGTGATAGTATTAACCTCGACACAGTATAGTTGCACGGTTTACACCAAAAATGCAATAGGCTCATAAATTGTTTTGGGCGCAGCTGATGGATCTCCTAGGTGACATGGGTCATATGGAAGCTCGTTTCTGTCTATTTGGAGACAGTGTTAATCTTGGCTCAAGATAGGTGCATAGATAGGGACGAACATGCCATAGGCTTGGAAATCATTTTGGGCACAAATGGTGGAACTCCTAGGTGACGCGGGTCAAATGGAAGCTCATTTCGGTCCCTTTGGAGATTGTGCTAATCTTGACACAAGATAGGTGCATGGTTTACGCTGAACGTGCGATAGTCTTCCAAATCATTTTGTGCGCACCCAATGGGACTCGAAGGTGATATGGGTCAAGTGGAAGTTTGCTTCTGTCTGCTTGGAGATAGTGTTAGTCTCGACACAAGATAAGTGCAGGGTTTGCACTGAATGTGCAGTAGGCTCAGAAATTATTTTTGGAGCATTCGACGGAACTCCTTGTTGACATGGGTCTAGTGGAAGCTCATTTCGGTCCATTTGAAGACAGTGTTAATCTCGGTGCAAGATAGGTGCACAGATTGGGATGAATATACCATAGGCTCAGAAATCATTTTGGGCACAAATGATGAAAATCCTAGGTGACCCAGTTCAAATGGAACGTCGTTTCGTTCTCTTTGGAGATTGTGCTAAACTTGACACAAGATAGGTGCACGGTTTTGCGCTGATTGTGCAATAGGCTTGCAAATCATTTTGCGCCCACCCGATGGGACTCGTAGGTGACGTGGGTGTTGACACCTCTAACGCCACCTAAGCTAGGTTGTCATCCCCAGCATGAAACTAAAGGTGCTGGTACTAAAATATGCAAATGCCCCTCTGAAATAAATATGAAGTCCGCAAGCGCACAGATAATACCATTGTAGCATTTTAACCAGGAGTAATCCAGGTATCGTTTTTATATTTTTACCACTAGGAAGGGATGCTAAGGATATTGAGCAATGAGCATCAATGCATGTGATAATGGAGAGCATAACCATGTCTTTATCGATCTTCTCATACAGGGTAAGTGTCACAAGATAAATAATATATATATATGAAAAAAGAATAATAAGAGATAACTAATAAGCACATAGTGACATATAATGATAAACATCTCAATAGATTACTCTAAGCATATAGCACTAGCATGGATTAGGATGAACTATAAGGATAAATCCTAAGTTATTCTAACTATACAGTCAAAGCATACGATGATTAGTGCAATTACACTTGGCAATAATGACAAGAAAAGGTTATATCTATGCATAGTGATATTACTAAGGAAGATATGGAACATAGCCGTCACTTCCCTGTAATAGTTGTGCTCTGCCTGCCCTATACTCGGGAGGTGGACTACAAAGGACTCAACAGGACTGTCACTCCCGCGATCTACCACATGGTCCAGAATATAGGGTGCAATCACAGGTAAATACGGTATTGGCACCACGCCTACACAATGTTTACCACTCACCCATGATATCAATGTGCAAGCGCTATACGATCCTACACTTAAATATAATTCTGATCGAACTATGCCAAGCATATAATCAAAGTAGATTAAGAACAATATAATTGAGAACATAATCAAATAGAGCAAAGTCATATCCAATATGATAGAATAGACTAAAGTCATATTCATACAAATGATGAACTAGATGAATAATATAAGAACAAATACAAAAGTAGAAGAGATTACCAAATATTCTCTTGACAGATCCGAAAATCAAGCAATGCTTGGCTCCTTCTAGTTCTAATCCTATGTAGGTATGCTAAACTAGAGATCTAATTGAGATGGTGGCTCTAGGGCTTGATCAGGGGCTTCTCTCTTGATGAATTGAATGAATTCAGGGTTTTTCCTTGGGCAAGGGGCCTTGCTTATATAGCCCTCTAGGAAGCACCATAGCCCTTAGATCAAACCGACCTTCATCAATGACTTTTTATTGATCCTCAAAGGTGATGGAGGCAGGATCCACAAGACGGAGCCTGATTGGTCACCAGGGTAGGGCGGGCACCCAGGCCCAGGGGCGGGCGCCCCTGTTGCCTGGCCTATGGGCCCTATCGTCCGGGGGAAGATCTTCTCGAGTCTTCTAGAGTATACTTTTTCATAGTATGGTCGGTTTCTCTCTATGTAAATCTGACATGTGGACCTTGTTTGGTTCCTTCCTGATAACCCCCTGCAGAAATAGATATTCACCAAAACTCGTGGAATTCTATCAATGTAACACCTATATATAGATAGTATTTATGTTTAGGTTCTTTCTCATGCTATGTTGACGGTTAAAATGATACTTATCTACCATCAACAAACTCCCCCAAGCTTACCTTTTGCTTGTCCCTGAGCAAAGATAGACTCAGTGATGGATCAGGAGTTGCTACAATACTTTCACGCCTTATAGGTACACATGCGTTCAAACAAGAACTCTCCTCCAGATTAGAGTGAACTATTATGATAAAAAAATTCACTCATATTACCTTCCACCATGGGGCTTGTAGCCGTCACTTGGGTCTTGAGTAGTTGAAAGACAGAATGGTCAAATCAAGCGCCATGTTTCAAGCTCTTTGATCAACTATTATTCCAGAGTTTTGCTATATTTTCAAAATAAAACTCAGAGATTCCTATGTATGACCCTTCCAAGTCTCTCCTTTGTGGTATTTCTGGATCCTCTCCGAGGCAATTATGGTGTATGCCTTTTCTCTCCTCTGAAAATATGTGGTATTTTTGGTAGCATAGTAACATTATGCCTTCTCTCTCTCACTCTACTTCTAATAGGCTTATGTGGAGCTCATAGGTGGGGAGACAGCGAAACATGTATTGCATAATCAAAACTATGGATCCAAAGGAACGAGTCATAAAGTCAAATCAAGATATGCATGTGTATAGGCTGTATGGTAGGTGGTGGTAAATGGATAAATAGAGAATAGAGTAGAAGTGGTTATAAGGGGTAAAGGAATGACGATGGTGAATACTTAGCTCCTTTGATAAATTTCATATACCTCTCTTAGAAACTTGAAAACTTTGAGGAAAACTTGGGCTGCTAAATCTCTCTTTATTTTGAGTGGGACATTTGTCCTCTTTCTTTTGTTTTTCTTTCTTTCTCTTTTTTTCATAGAATACCCAAGCTTATTTTGGAACATAATAACATGAGATAGCATCACTAGATGTTTGGAGCTTTATTGGCTAGCAAGGGATAAAATGGATGATAGGAATATTTTTGGACAGTTCACTCCCAGTATAAGAGTAGAACTATTTTCTGGGTGGATCTGGATGGGATATATGTGGATTCGTACTTCTAGAGTAGAAGTAGAATATATGGGTGGATGTATATGGGTGCATATGGATGCATACTTTCAGGGTAGAAGCAGCATATATAGGTAGAGTGTAAAGGTGGATCTTGATTTTAACCGCATGACCAGTTCCTAAGGATCGACACAGCCTGACCATACTCAATGCTCACAAATAGTAAATATGAATGTAAGGCTTCCTAATCTATAAACATGTATATGGCTGTGGTAGGAATTCAAACTCTCGTCATACAGGAACTCATCATGTAGCAAGTTAATTTTCAAAAGATAAATTCTCTAGAACTCTAGTATCTCTAGGAACATGATAGACAACAGCTCAAAATCTTCCCATATCATATCCGTCAACTACCTAGACTTAGATCAAGCATTCGCTACCCACAAGTTTAGGTTTAGAGCAAATCTTAAATCAAAACCATTGCGTCCAAAACTTGGGAGAGCTCGAGGTTGAAAACTAGGTACTTAAAAGGAATTACGATAGAACAACTATTCATCAATTCCATAAAAGAGTTTATTCTAGGGGTTCACTTAGCAAGATGAAACTTAGCACACTCTCCTATATTTATTAAACTTAAAGATTATACAAAAAGCATATATATATATATATATATATATATATATATATATATATATATATATATATATATATATATATATATATATATAAAAGAAAATATTTATTTGGGTTTCTATAGGTTATGCATCTTTTTATTTGTTTCATATATCAAAGTAAAAATAAGTAGGTAAGAAAATACTTAGCTGGATACATGGGAGATGCTCTCCCCCAAGCTAGATGTTGACATAGTCTTACTTGATGAAGCAGGCAGACAGTGAAGGTGTACTTCCCTCATCAGAGTGCTCATGATGATGATTGTTGAGACAGCACTCCGACAGGGGACAGATTGTAATTTTGTCTGTTGATCCTTCAAATTCTATGAAGCTCAAAATAGACAACAAAGCATGTGGAACTTGATTAAGTGTTAGTGATAAACCTCTAAGCCTTGAGCATCTAGAACCTCTTAACAGATGTATCTTTCTAGCGAAATCTCTTGTACCATATTTTTATGCTTTTTATATTTATACTATGCAAGGAATTATAAAGGATGATGAATGCTTCTTTATTTTATTTTTTATGCCGCCATAGCAAGTAGACTTATGGGTCTTATGTCACAAATTTATTTGCATGGGGCTTAGTAATTTTATGATGCAATGCAAGACATATTTATTTTCTTTTCTATACAAAATAAAGTGTAACTAAACATGTGATAAAGGAAAGTAAATATGATGTGAAAAATTAAATGCAGAACTAAAGAGGGAAATATTGATAACTACCAAGTTACCTCTTGGTGTAGTGTTCAGTGGTTTGGGTCCTCCGAACAGGACCTCTTGTTCACTCTAATCATTCTGGGGCACCTCGGATGGATCGAGTGGTGTCTCTAATTGTGCTGAATATGATGTTAAATTTATTTTTACTTTCCATACCTGTTTTGTTGATGAGGTTGACTTTGAGGAGGAAGCTTGCTTTTCTGTCTTATCTTCTTTGTTCTCCATGGTGACTGAGTCACTCTCTGTTGGTGGTACAACTTCTCTCTCAAGAGATGTATTGTCTTGAGGAAATCGATCTTCGTATCTTGATACTTCTCCTTCATAGTCAGCCCATTCATCCTTGGGGATCTGATTCTTCAGGGTGCGGTTATGGCGCCTTCTTCTGGTTCTATTCTTCTTGGGTTCTTTGTCAACTATATAGTTACAGTTGAAATAGCGGCGTACCTTCTCTGAGGGGAATTGGAAATGCACTTCTCCTGTTGCAATGTAGATGATGGCCTTGGTGGTGCTTAGGAATGGTCTCCCTAGGATGATCGGTGGATCGTACTCATCTTCTCCCATGTCGATGACTAAGAAGTCAGTAGGGATGAAGTGGTCATCAATTTGTATGGGGATGTTCTTAGCTATTCTGTCCATGAAGCAAAATGATTGGTCCGCCATCTGTAGCTGTGCATAGGTTGGGTCTAAAGGCATAGTACCATATAGATATTCATAAGTTACCTTGGCCATTATGTTGATGCCCGATCCAGTGTCACATATAGATTTCTGAAAGGGGCTCCTGTTGATTGTGTATTCAATGGTTGGGACACCTGGGTCGTCTCTCTTGAGCAGGTATGGGGACTTGAGCTGTTGATCATGCTCTCTATGGACTGCAGTGATCACTCTCGCTGACTCCATTTGTTGTGGCTTCTTATTCTTGTTCTTGTTCTTGTTCCTCCGATTGTTCTTCTTCTTTGGCTCATAGGGATGTTGAGGGTGTGCAGGGAACTGCAACACTCTGTCCTTGAAGAAGAAGGTCTCTCTTTTTCCTTTGATGTTGAAATATATCTTGGCAGCATTGGCATACATGATAGGTTCAGCAGTGTTCAAGAACGGTCGTCCCAAAATGATGGGTACTTCTCATCACCACCTGTCTCTATTACCACAAAGTCTATAGGAATATATGAGCTGCCTACTCGTACATATATGTCTTCTAAGATTCCCTTGGTGTAGCAAAGTGACTGGTCTGCAAGCTGCAAGCACATGATTGTATACAATAAAGGATAATTAAACATTTTATCATAGATCACCTTAGGCATGATGTTGACGCTTGCACTGAAGTCATAGATAGCTTCATTGAAGTTCATGCTTCCAATGGAGATCGGGATGATAGGTCTTCCTGGATCACCTTTCTTGATTGGTAGAGTCTCATCGTTCCATCCTTTGGAGATAGGGTCACTCCAATAACTTCCTGCATTAAATATGTCTACAAGATTTATAGTTTCTAGACCTTCCGGTTGTCCTAGAATTTTTTCCTTGGTTAGCAGGAACAATATTGGCAAGCTGTTGTAGCTGAGACTCTAGCATCTTATTAAAGCTGAGCTGATTCTTAATGGTAGTAGAAAAGCTATCCATTCTCTTATTAATTGTTTCTAATGTTTTATCATTGGATGCTAATTTCTTAGACCTATCCATTAACTTTCCTTGATTAAACACTAACTCTCTCAAAGGCGGTTGATTAAAAAGAATTATTACCTTGATAATTACCTGAGTAGTTAGGCCTTTGCTATTGATTCCAACCTTGATTCTATTGAGGATGGTAGTAGTTGTTGTTGTTATTGTTGAGGTAGTTCACATCCTCTTGTAGTTCTAGGCAATTGCTTCCTGAATGCCCAATGTCTCCACACTCTTCACAAGTCATGTGGGAATCATGAATGTGCATGACTTCCTTCTTTTCGCTATCTCTCTCATTGAGCCTCTTCATAAGCAGGTCCATCTTGGCAGACATCATGTCTACCTCCTTTAGCTGGTGCATACCTCCACCTCTCTTACGGGTTTGAGTTCTTTCTTCATTCCAACCCTAGTTGGACGCCATTTTCTCCATAAGAGCTGTGGCTTGATTGATTGAAAGTGATAAGAATGCTCCTCCAGCGGCAGCATCCATAGTCTCACAGGTACTATTAGTGAGCCCGTGATAGAAGGTCTGCATAAGTAGCCAATTCTCCATTCCATGATGAGGACATTCTAGAATGTAGTCTTGAAAGCGCTCCCATGCTTCTAGGACTGATTCATCATGTTATTGCTAAAAACTTGATATCTTCCCACGAAGAGCATTTGTCTTGCCCATGGGAAAGAACTTTGCTAGGAAATTGGTGGAACAGAGTGCCCATGTAGTATTCTTTTCCTTATTCGCATAGAACCACTGCTTCACTCTCCCCAAGAGTGAGAATGGAAAGAGGCGAAGTAGTATGGCATCTTTGGGGACATCCTTGATGGTGAAAATGCTACAAATCTCCAAGAAGTGTTGGAGATGAGCACTAGCATCTTCATGTGCCTTCCCACAAAATTGACTGACTTGCACCATGTTGATCAACACCGGCTTTAGCTCAAAGTTTTGTTCGATCTCTGCCGCAGGTCTAGTCCGGATGTTAGCTGTAGTTGGAGCTGAGAACTCGCGGAGTGACTTGTCTGCCATAGCGTCAAACTCTGGTGTTAAGTTTCGAACAATGCTTGGTTGGCCTTTCGAATCAGAGAGTGGAGCTTCAAGCTGAGATGATGATGTGTTTGCTTGAACTCTTTTTAGCTTGGCTCTTGCTCTTCTAAATAATAATTCTGGATTATCGATGAAATTATCTAGACGGCCAAACCTGATGATTTATTACCCTACATAAAATACATAAGTAGATAAAACAAGGGTAATCCTGTAGAGAAGGGTTAGTAGAGCAGGTTTCCTCAATCCCATTAGTGGATAGAAATGATGGCTCATTATCCTTTGAATAGCAATTCAACCTTCCTCGACAACAGCGCCAAAAATGCTTGTTGACACCTCTAACGCCACCTAAGCTAGGTTGTCATCCCCAGCATGACACTAAAGGTGCTGGTACTAAAATATGCAAATGCTCCTCTGAAATAAATATGAAATCCACAAGCGCACAGATAATACCGATGTAGCATTTTAACCGGGAGTAATCCAGGTATCGTTATTTATATTTTTACCACTGGGAAGGGATGCTAAGGATATTGAGCAATGAGCATCACAGCATGTGATAATGGAGAGCATAACCATGTCTTTATCAATCTTCTCATACAGGGTAAGTGTCACAAGATAAATAATATATATATATAAATAAAGAATAATAAGAGATAACTAATAAGCACATAGCCACATATAATTATAAACATCTCAATAGATTACTCTAAGCATATAGCACTAGCATGGATTAGGACGAACTATAAGGATAAATCCTAAGTTATTCTAACTATACAGTCAAAGCATACGATGATTAGTGCAATTACACTGGCAATCATGACAAGAAAAGGTTATATCTACGCATAGTGATATTACTAAGGAAGATATGGAACATAGCCGTCACTTCCCTGTAATAGTTATGCTCTGCTTACCCTATACTCGGGAGGTGGACTACAAAGGACTCAACAGGACTGTTACTCCCGCGATCTACCACACGGTCCAGAATATAGGGTGCAATCGCAGGTAAATACGGTATAGACACCACGCCTACACAATGTTTACCACTCACCCATGATATCAATGAGCAAGCGCTATACGATCCTATACTTAAATATAATTCTGATCAAACTATGTCAAGCATATAATCAAAGTAGACTAAGAACAATATAATTGAGAACATAATCAAATAGAGCAAAGTCATATCCAATATGATAGAATAGACTAAAGTCATATTCATACAAATGATGAACTAGATGAATAATATAAGAACAAATACAAAAGTAAGAGAGAATTACCAAATATTCTCTTGACATATCTAGAAATCAAGCAATGCTTGGCTCCTTCTAGTTCTAATACTATGTAGCTATGCTAAACTAGAGATCTAATTGAGATGGTGGCTCTAGGGATTGATCAAGGGCTTCTCTCATGATGAATTAAATGAATTCAGGGTTTCTCCTTGGGCTAGGGGCCTTGCTTATATAGCCCTCTAGGAAGCACCACACCCCTTGGATTAAACCGACCTTCATCAACGACTTTTTATTGATCCTCAAAGGCGGTGGAGGCAGGATCCACGAGACGGAGCCTGATTAGTCACCAGGGTGGGGCGAGCGCCCAAGCCTAGGGGTGGCCGCCCTTGTTGCCTGGCCTGTGGGCCCTACCCTCCGGGGGAAGATCTTCTCGAGTCATCTAGAGTATACTTTTTCATAGTATGGTTGGTTTCTCTCTATGTAAATCTAACATGTGGACCTCCTTTGGTTCCTTCTAGATAACCCACTACAGAAATAGATATTCACCAAAACTCGTGGAATTCTGTCAGTGTAACCCCTATATCTAGATAGTATTTATGTTTAGGTCCTTTCTCATGCTATGTTGATAGTTAAAAATGATACTTATCTACCGCCAACAGAGGGTCAAGTGGAAGCTTGCTTCTGTCCGCTTGGAGATAGTTTTAATCTTGATGCAAGATTGGTGCACGGTTTGCACTGAACGAGCAATAGGCTCAGAAATTGTTTTTGGAGCATCCGATGGAACTCCTAGGTGATATGGGTCTAGTGGAAGCTGGTTTCACTCCGTTTGAAGATAGTGTTAATTTTAGTGTCAGATAGGTGCATGGTTTGCCCTGAATGTACCACGGGCATGGAAATCTTGGTGGCCGCACCTCATGGACCTCCAAGGTGATGTGGGTCAAATGGAAAGCTCATTTCGGTCCGTTTGGAGACAGTGTTAATCTCGATGCAAGATAGGTGCACAGTTTGCACTGAACGTGCAATAGGCTCAGAAATTGTTTTTGGCGCATCCGATGGAACACCTAGGTGACATGGGTCAAGTGGAAGCTCGTTTCAGTCCGTTTGAAGATAGTGTTAGTCTCAGCAAAAGATAGGTGTCGGTTTGCGCCGGATGTACCATGGGTACGAAAATCGTTTTGGGCGCACCTAATGGAACTCCTAGGTGATGTGGGTCAAGTGGAAGCTTGATTCGGTCCATTTGGTGATAGTGTTAACCTCAACACAGTATAGTTGCACGGTTTACACCGAACATGCAATAGGCTCATAAATTGTTTTGGGCACAGCTGATGGATCTCCTAGGTGACATGGGTCATGTGGAAGCTCATTTCAATCCATTTGGAGACAGTGTTAATCTCGGTGCAAGTTAGGTGCACAGATTAGAACGAACATGCCACAGGCTCAGAAATCATTTTTGGAACAAACGATGGAACTCCGAGGTGACGCAGGTCAAATGGAAGCTCATTTCGGTCCCTTTGGAGATTATGCTAATCTTGACACAATATTGGTGCATGGTTTACGCTAAACGTGCGATAGGCTTCCTAATCATTTTGCGCACTCCCAATGGGACTCGAAGGTGATGTGGGTCAAGTGGAAGCTTGCGTCTGTCTGCTTGGAGATAATGTTAATCTCGACGCAAGATTGGTGCAGGGTTTGCACTAAGCGTGCAATAGGCTCAGAAATTGTTTTTGGAGCATCCAACGGAACTCCTTGGTGATATGGGTCTAGTGGAAGCTCATTTCGGTCCGTTTGAAGACAGTGTTAATCCAGCGCAAGGTAGGTGCACAAATTGGGATGAACATACTATAGGCTCAGAAATCATTTTGGGCACAAACAATGGAAATCCTAGGTGACCCGGGTCAAATGGAGGCGCGTTTTAGTCTCTTTGGAGATTGTGCTAAACTCAACACAAGATAAGTGCACGGTTTGAGTTTGTGCTGAACGTGCAATAGGCTTGCAAATCATTTTGCACCCACCCGATGGGACTAGTAGGTGACGTGGGTAAAGTGGAAGCTTGCTTATGTCTGCTTGGAGATAGTTTTAATCTCGATGCAATATTGGTGCACAGTTTGCACTGAACGAGCAATAGGCTCAGAAATTGTTTTTGGAGCATCCGATGGAACTCCTAGGTGACATGGGTCTAGTGGAAGCTGGTTTCAGTCCGTTTGAAGACAATGTTAATCTTGGCATTAGATAGGTGCACGGTTTGTCCCAAATGTACCACAGGCATGGAAATGTTGGTGGCCGCGCCTCATGGACCTAGAAGGTGATGTGGGTCAAATGGAAAGCTCGTTTCGGTCCGTTTGGAGATAGTGTTAATCTCGATGCAAGATTGGTGCACAGTTTGCACTGAACGTGCAATAGGCTCAAAAATTGTTTTTGGCGCATCCGATGGAACTCCTAGGTGACATGGGTCAAGTGGAAGCTCGTTTTAGTCCGTTTGAAGACAGTGTTAGTCTCAGCAAAAGATAGGTGTCGGTTTGCGTCGGATGTACCATGGGTACGGAAATCGTTTTGGGTGCACCTAATGGAACTCCTAGGTGATGTGGGTCGAGTGGAAGCTCGATTCGGTCTGTTTGGTGATAGTGTTAACCTCGACGCAGTATAGTTGCACGGTTTACACCGAACATGCAATAGGCTCATAAATTGTTTTGGGCGTAGCTGATGGATCTCCTAGGTGACATGGGTCATGTGGAAGCTCGTTTCAGTCCATTTGGAGACAGTGTTAATCTCGGCGCAAGATAGGTGCACAGATAGGGACGAACATGCCACAGGCTCGAAAATCATTTTGGGCACAAATGATGGAACTCCATGGTGACGCGGGTCAAATGGAAGATCATTTCGGTCCCTTTGGAGATTGTGCTAATCTTGACACAAGATAGGTGCACGGTTTACGATGAATGTGCGATAGGCTTCCAAATCATTTTGTGGGCACTCGATGGGACTCGTAGGTGGTGTGGGTCAAGTGGAAGCTTGCTTCTGTCTGCTTGGAGATAGTGTTAATCTCGACGCAAGATAGGTGCAGGGTTTGCACTGAACGTGCAATAGGCTCAGAAATTGTTTTTGGAGCATCCGACGGAACTCCTTGGTGACATGGGTGTAGTGGAAGCTCATTTCGGTCCATTTGAAGATAGTGTTAATCTCGGCGCAAGATAGGTGCACAGATTGGGACGAACATACCATAGGCTCAAAAATCATTTTAGGCACAAACGTTGGATATCCTCAGTGACCCAGGTCAAATGAAAGCTCGTTTCGTTCTCTTTGGAGATTGTGCTAAACTTGACACAAGATAGGTGCACGGTTTGCGCTGATTGTGCAATAGGCTTGCAAATCATTTTGCGCCCACCCGATGGGACTCGTAGGTGACATGGGTCAAGTGGAAGCTTGCTTCTGTCCACTTGGAGATAATTTTAATCTCGATGCAAGATTGGTGCACGGTTTGCACTGAACGAGCAATAGGCTCAGAAATTGTTTTTGGAGCATCTGATGGAACTCCTAGGTGACATGGGTCTAGTGGAAGCTGGTTTCAGTCCGTTCGAAGACAGTGTTAATCTCGGTGTCAGATAGGTGCGTGGTTTGCCCTGAATGTACCACGGGCATGGAAATCTTGGTGGCCGCACCTCATGGACCTCCAAGGTGATGTGGGTCCAATGGAAAGCTTGTTTCGGTCTGTTTGGAGATAGTGTTAATCTCGATGCAAGATAGGTGCACAGTTTGCACTGAACGTGCAATAGGCTCAAAAATTGTTTTTGGCGCATCTGAACTCTAGTGTTAATCTCCAGAACTCTAGTATCTCTAGGAGCATGATAAACAGCAGCTCAAAACCTTCCCATATCATATCCGCCAACTACCTAGACTTAGATCAAGCATTTGCTACCCATGAGTTTCAGGTTCAGAGCAAATCTTAGATCAAAACAGTTGTGTCTAAAACTTAGGAGAGTTTGAGGTTGAAAACTAGGTACTTGAGAGGAATTACGGCAGAGCAACTATTCATCTTTTCTATGCAAGAGATTATTCGATATTCTTCTTTTATTAACAACTTCTTTAAGAACAAAGACAAGCAAACTAGACACATCCTTTTTATTTTGTTTCTATTATTTTAGAACATTATTATTACTAAATAAGAAAACTCATAAAGAATAAGGTAAAACTGAGAGAAGAAAATACTTAGCTGGATACATGGAGGTGCTTTCCCCAAGCTGGATGTTGATGTAGTCGTTCAATCTTATGAAGTAGCAGACTGGCAGCGGGGATGTTCTTCCTCCTCTAGTGGAGCATTAATTGATATTGATGATTGTTGAGACAGTGCTCCACCAATGGATAGAACATCCACTTGCTTGTTGGCTCTTCTTGGCCCTTCAAATCCTGTGGAACTCAAATAGACAACAAAACTTGTGGAATAGATTAAGCATTAGTGGTTGTCCACTCAAGCCTTAATTGTCCAGAGTTTTTAAGATTGTTCTTGATTCTTTTAAGCAGAGTTTCAACAGGATTTCTCTCAAATACTTTTTATATTTTTATAATGTAGAGAAAGTCTAATAAGATGAATGCATATTTATTTTTATTTTATGCCATCACAGTGAATATTCCTATGGGTCCTCTCATGCCACAAAATTATTCACATGGGGCTTATAATTTATGATGCAGCAAAGCAAACATATATTTATTTTATTTTCTAATGCAATACTAAAAAAGTAAACATGCTAAAAGGAGAATGATTATGCAAATGCTCGGAAGTAAATATGCAAAAAGGGAAACTGATTAATGCAATGCTGAAAAAGGATAAATATGGATAACTACCGATTTTACCTTTTGGCAAGGGTTCGGTATTTTTAGGTCCCCTGAACAGGACCTCTTACCATGTTCATTCTGTAGGTGCACCATCTGGTCCCATAGTAGAAACCTTGATAGCTTGCACCTCTTGAGATGGTGTCACCCATGTTCCTTGCTCTTCTAGCAGTTTGAACTGGTAGCATCTTACTCATTGTACATGTTCGTAGGTCTAGGATCTTCACTTGTAGGATTCTTGGGGAGTTGATAAGCTCCTCTACTGTTGTGTTCAAAGTGTGTCCTGCTCATAGAGACAAGATAGAGATCAAGTGCATGGGCTCTGTTGGTGGAAACACACCAACGGAACCAAAAGTTTATTCTTCTCTAACCTTAGGCATATTGAGCAAGATAAAGTTGATGTTTATGTGTTTTGCTTGAACTTGACATGGGTGATAGGATCAAATAATGAGCATGAATGTAGCATTAAATCAATTGGGCAGATCAAATTTCTTAACCTTATGGAAGGATAGTCTATCTATGCATATTGTGTAATCATTTCATGATTATGACTATCAACTTCCAAAGAAAAGACGTGCAATCATTTCAGATCATTGAGTTAAGATTATAAGATTAAGAAAGTGGTGATAGGAACAAAGATTAGAGAACTAAGCATGTTGAGTTAATTAGGTTGGGTCAAATGAGGTTGTAACTCAAACATGGTTGGTTCTCTATTTATGTGTATATCAGCATCAAGGAAATTATTTTAATGTGATGATACTTACCTTAGGATGTTACCTTTAATGTTGGAGCGTGCTGGCACTATAACACCTTGTGGAAGCTTTCCTTCATTGGTCGTTCTTGTTCTTTTGTTCATGCGCCAATGTCTTCTCTGTTGCACTCCTTTCTTACATTTAGTAATGTCATGTTTTTTCTCTCTTTAATTTGTGCTTGGACCGTTAGCTCTTCTTATTGTTTCATTCCTGCAAATCATTAGTGGACACATACCCGAAGGAGTATACAAGTAATGATAGGGGCATTGTTGTCACAAAGCTAAGGGTCAGATTCTATGCTATAGAAGAATTTATTTGAACATACTAGCACAAAAACATTCACTATTACTTCTTTTCTAGAGGATTGATTTTATCTTATATTTGATTATTATATATAAGCATTATGAAATAACTCAAACTTATAGAAATAAAGCAATAATTAATTGAGAGATTGCAAACCAGCGTGTAGAGCGATGAGAGCATGATAGGAGGAAGGTCATGGTTGGATCATCTAAAGGAGTTAGCCTTCCTTCCTCATGCATCAGCTTCTCAATCTAGTGAGGGTGCAGAAAGTTCCATGCTCTCCTCTTGTCAATTTCCAGGAGTGCTTTGATTGTGGATCTTGCTTTGTGGCACTCTTCTTCTTTCTTTTTGGCTATGAATGAGTTGTGTCTCCCTTATGCAAGATTATTCTGTCTCTCTTCATCTCCAGTATGAGTTCATCTCAGGACTTTCCCATTTTGAATTTTGGAGTTTCTCTGCAGGGGTTAGTCTAACAAAATATACCATTGTCTTTACTAGCAGTTTTTAGTTCAATAACCAAACTAGACTCCATGTCTAATCAGATTAAGGAAGGCTGTTTAACCTAAGTACCATGCTTAATTTAAAAGCCAATAGAAGTATGTGCAGTACTTCCAAACCAACACTTACTAGGGTAGACAAGGGTAGCATGAAAGCATTATAGAGATTTACTCAAATAGTGATGAAAGAGCATGATTGTTGTTTAGCAAATTGAGCATGTCTTAAAGGTAGGGACAACCACGATAATGTAGCAACATGGTAAGAAATGTATTTATGGAAGTCTATCCCCAAGCTTGAATTTTGCAAAAAAATTAAGATTGGATGAATGTAATTCAATGTTGCATAATGATTGGTTGGACATACCTTGCATTTGTTGTTCCTTCAATCTTTTTGCTCCAACCTGGAATGGTTAGTGACAAGAATACCCAAAGGAATATTTTCACAATTATAACTCTATGCTCATTTCACAAGGGCAGTGCAACAGAAACGTGAATACTCATGTCATGGTCTGAACAATACTTATTTTAGGACACTAAGCTTGTCCTTGGGAAACCTTCAAGATATGAATTAGCAAAGTGGTTTCCCCTCTAGCACTAGTTTATGTGTACTAATCTCAAGATTTAACACAACGAGATGTGTAATATTTATGATAAACATATGTGTCTACAGCCACCCTTTCAAAATATTTAGGAACAAGGAGCATAAGGGGGTTGAAAGATCTCTTGTGGGGCAATGTTAGAGAGACTAAGTGAATCAGGAGATTTCTTATATGAGCAAGGACTTGATAGGGTTTTTATAAAGTAGCTTCCTTGTTCATTGAAGTCTCTATCATTTTCAACTTCCAAGTGATTCGGCATAAATGTCCAAAGTTTCCCTTGTATTGCCTCTCGAGTAGGTCTCATATAAGGACTCGCCTACACATTCAATGGAAATAGCACATAGGTTTTTAATGCTCTTTTGCCATTGATGTTGTTCTTCTCGATCCGCCTTATGGTCTTGATGAATCCTATGCTTTAGATGTCTCGATGGATTTCTAGGATCGCTCAAGAGAAAGAGCATAAGAAGATTCATAGGGATCAAGGATGGTTTTAAAGATGGGTTCGAATTTCATATCTTATGTGGGCATAAAAAGGGAGAAGATAAGAGTGGATTCTAGATGGCTTTGCTCTCCTTCTATGGCATCACTTGACATACCATCCTTGAGTCTTTATGAATGTCCTTCAAAGGGATTGGATTTGAAAAACTTCCAAAGAGATCCCTTGAAAAGATTCGAACTATATGTACTAAAAGGTCTCTTATGAAGGGGGAAGTTTATGCTCCTCCCAAAATCATTGAAAAGGATTTCTAAGGGTAGAATTACTTCTTACCTCAAATGATTTTGGAGAACAATTGGTTCGGGATGGATAGCCAAATCGTGGGATTGGAAAGTTCGTAACGTGGCTATGAAAACTTCCTCTTCTAGTTTGGGGGATAATTCCTTCTTTTGCTCTAGGAGTTTATCATGAAGGCTAGTGCAAGGAGTGTGTCTACTAATAAGGACAAACCTTGCTCCATTAATGGATAAAGAAAGGAAAACTCCTCCAAAGGCGATATTATTAAGACCCGTATAAAAATATGAAAGAAGAACAGGGTCTTGTAAGGCTAGGTCTAAACCTAAATTTATAAGACGCTTGAAAGATTCCCTTAGTGTAGCCAAAAGTTCATTATCTCGATCAGAACATAGGACCTTTGGTTCATTATCTTCTTGATTAGAAGATAGGACCTTGGCTGTAGGAAAGGGTTGGTTTTGACCTATTGCAACCAAACATGGGTGTAGCTCATAGCTAGATGTGAGAATCATGGGTTCTGGTGGCTCTAAGCTTTGGTTCATGGGTGCAGGATATTGATAGATAGGCGTGGAATTTGGGTTATCCATAAGGATAGAAAAGAAAAGGCAAAAGGAAAAGAGAAAAAGATAAAAGTATAATACAAGGTTAATCAAGACTTGAGGTTAACTTAGCTGACATCTTTCTCCCCGGCAACGGCGCTAGAAATGCTTGTTGATATTTGTTACCGCACACAGAAAAGGATCCACAAGCGCACGGATATCGGTGAGCATTTCAGCTGGGAGATATTTCCAGAGTATTGTATTTGTTTATCCACAAGGAGAAAGCGTGCGATGACTAACCTAAATCTATACTTAACCCCTGGGCCACACTACAAGGTAGCGAAGATATAAGCGATTAGAGAAGACTATGAGAATAGTCTGGTTCCAACCTATGGTAATCTATGAAACTATTGATCTATGGGGACATACCGATGGAAAAGAGACACCACAGAGGATGCTTGACCAGGGTACTTAAATCCTACCAAACTTCTGATGAGAGGAGGGTTCCAAAGGTAACAATGGGATTATCTTGTCCCACGCTACTACACACCGATCCGGTCAGATAGGGGATATCCACGAGTATCTCTAGCCTAAGCACCATGCTTATGCTACAGATGATTACCCTACCCTCTACCACGGAAGAGAATAAAGTAAACACATAAACCATAGAATAATAATAACAACGTACTTACTTAGTATTAGAAGTTGAATTACCAAAGAATCCTAGAACCAAACCTTGGATTAGGAGACTTGATCCCGTAGGTACAAGCCGGAGAGGAGACACCGACATGCCAGGCTTCCTCCAACTCATCCCTCCACTCTAACTCTCTCAATCTAAAAGAACTCTAATCTCACATGGAGACTACAAAGCTAATCTCTCTTATATGTGCCCTAAGAGACAGATCCATTCAAGGGACCCCTCTCAGCTGATCCCAACCGGAAATAATGAATTAGGGTTTTAAGGGATGCCTCCTCTAGGGGCCAGGGGCCTTGCTTATATAGCCCTCTAGGAAGCACCACAGCCCTCGGATCAAACCAACCTTGATCTACGATTATTATTGATCCTCAAAGGCGGTGGAGGCATAATCTAGGAGGTGGAGCCTGATTGGCTGAGCCACTGGGGGGCGCCTAAGGAGGGAGGCGGGCACCCCACTTCCGGGCCCGTTTCGTCTTCCGTTTGTTTCTAGAGTCTTCTCGTATCTTTTAGATTACAGAAAAGTTGTGCGTAGCCCTTTTGTCTCTATGTAAACATGATATGTGGGCCATCCTTGGTTCTTTTTAGCTGACACCCTGTAGAAACAGACATTCACCAAAACTCATGGAATTATGTCAGTAAACCCCCTATATCTAAGTGATAATTATTGTTTTGTCCTTTTTCATGCTATGTTGACGGTTAAAAAATGATACTTATCTACCATCAACAGCGTCAAATGTGAGTAACCACTTGAATTCCAATAATTCGCTCTCTTTTGGGTGTTGCTTGCTCTCTAGATCAACCCTTTTGATTTCTTTGACTAAGCATCTCAAATGTCCCTTATATCCCCACTTCCATGTTAACCTTCCAAGTACCACACTTGGTTTATCTACAAAAGGTGGTAGCCCCAACACTAGGGAGAAGTGACCTCTCTCCAAAGAACCATTATTGACACTCACCTGAAATAACTTGATTGATTGATCCAAGTGATGGACTTAATTTGATGAGTAACCTTGAATCCTTCTTTAAGTCCTTTTCTTTCCACTTGATTAAGTCCTTTTCTTTCTATCAAATGATCTTCAATTGTCACTAGAACTTAAACTTCATCTTCATCTTGAGTTTGATCTTGATCATCAAATTGAGTACCAAATGTGTGCCAAGTAGACTCCACAATCAAATGGCCTTGTACTCATTACTTATCATGCTTCTAGATCAATCAAAACCAAACTTAGGTTCCTCAACCACTTATAATCATGTTTCCAACTTGAGGACCTTTCAATCAAAGTGTCTCTTGATCAATTCAATAGTTGCCACTTTTTCTGGCAGATTCTATACCCTTTAAAGAAAAATGCATATCTCCCAATTTACAGATATATATATACCATGAAATTTGGTGGATATGTGATTCATTAAGTCATCTAGCAGCTGTAAAAATTTAAGCTTGATTTGACTTCTAGATTGCTATTAGGTTTCAATTCTTCCACCACTGCTATATGCTGAAAACTGCTGCGCTATAGATAATAAGATATACTCTAAAACCGAAGCATCTGTTATCCAATTCTCATGAAATTTGTACAGCATCTTATACCATAAGTTTAGAGCATGTATACCAAATTTCAAGCCAGCCCAAATAGATATGATTACTCAAACATGGCTAAGATCACAGCTCACTCAGATTTTGCAATATAGGACAGATTTCAATTACTTGAGCTATCTTTTAACAAATGTGAATCAAACTTGAAACTAACTTGTTTCATTACTTTTACAAGACATATATCTATTTAATCTACTTACTCAAAGTCATCTCATGAATTTATCCAACACAAATCAATCCAAACTTGATTACTAAGCTATTTATCCATTCAAACATCTCATAGCAAGCAACATTGCATATTTATCCAATTCAATCATCTCATATGCACCCAAATGAAATGATCAACAAGAGATATACCATGGTTGGCTCATGATCATCCAATTAGCAAGCTTCAACTCATATCTTTGCAAGCCATCAAATATATCAATAAATCATCCACAATATGAATGTTGCACTTGTATGTTGATAGCTCTTGGACTTCACTATCTTGTCATGGCACTAGGATAATAATCATCACTTGTCAATACTTGGCTCAATCACATGATCAACATAATGAATACCACTTGAACCAAGCCTCCAATGTCCATGGTACCTATAAATAATCATCCACTTTTTGATGGTACCCAAATAAGGTCCTCTCAAGTTAGGAGCAACATACTTAGGCATAGCCTTAGTATGAATAGCGAGATGTTTTGCAATTGCAACCAATGAGGTACCATTGCCAGCCTTTCTAAGCACAAGATTATCATCAATTGAAATGGGCTTAGAATTATTACCTAGGGGACATGAATTAGTCATGTGTCCCCTTTCTCGGCATGAGTAGCACTTCCTCTTTGATTGAACATTTTCTTCCTTGCTCATGTGGTGCTTCTCATTGCCTTGCCTCTCATGAGTTGCTTGAGCCTTCTTTTCAAGCTTGGTAGGACACCTCGAGGCAAAGTATCCCATATCTTCACACTTGAAGCACTTGATGTGAGCATACACCTTCTCATCTTCATTGTTGCTCGTCATCTTGGCATCTTGAATAAGCATTGGATGCCTTGTTCTTCCACCCCTTCTTGTTTTCTTCATATTTTTCTTCAAGTCACCACCATCTCCATGGTTGATCTTGACTTGCTTTTGGGGTGTCTTCTCTTGCTCAAATTGTGGCTTTGGTTGAGGCTCTTCTTGTTGCTTCACCAATTACTTGGTTGGGCACATTGAACTGAGATGTCCCCAAGTGCGGCACTTGAAGCATTTGACATGCTTTAGCCTCTCATCTTCCTTCTTCAACTTGAGCTTCTCAAGGTTGGGGCAGCCTTTTCAAGATGTCCCATTTTCATGGCATTTGTAGCATATGGAATGAGAGAGCTTCTTTTGAAGTAACTTCTTCATCCTTCTTTCCCTTTTTCTCTCCCCCTTGGTCATGCTCTTGTTGAATCCAATGCCACTCATATCACCATAGCTTCTTTTGTTGTTCAACATATGCTCAAAGGTGATTTTGGTGTTGTATCACCTCTCTAACTTGTTGCTCAAAGTTCTTCACTTCATTTTTGAGCTCATTGTTCTCCTTCAAAAGGTTAGTCTCACAAGACATAGAAGTAGAACAAGCATCTATTTGTGAAGAGCATGGCATATCTAATAAATCATCACAAGAGGTGGATATATGCTTCTTCCCTACATCACAAGGGTTAGCAACAATATGTGATTGATCATTTGACCCATGTGATGAGCTCTCATTATTTTTAAGTTTCATTGTGAATACTTTAATGAGAGAAGCATGTTGTTTAATAATTCTGCATGGGACGTGTTGGTGTTTTTTACCAGCAGATATTTGGTTCTTGGGGAACTCCGCTTGGTGCGAAGAACAATCACAGATGGAGACGAGATTTATACTGGTTCGGGCCCCTAAGAAGCAAGTAAAAGTCTTACATCCAGTTGCTACTCTTGTATTCTTCTATTCAGCGAGATTGCTTGTTACAATGTAGCTATGCCTATGAAAGACGGGATATTGGATGATTACAACAGGAGTATTGCTAGCTATTTATATCCGGGATCAACTTGCCCCCCAATCAGGGGGTCATGCCCCAGTCAGGGTCTTGGTGTAATCTAGAGATATCCTTCCTCGAATAGGGCCATCGCGCCTAGTCGGGTCTCTTCTGATCCGGAGTCGGTGTTTAGCAAATCCTGTAGTTGGGATAGCCGGGGTATGGCATCGACATAAGCCCCCAAGCTTGTCTGCCAAACACAGCTTAACTGTCTGCAAGAAATCAAGATTGCCTTAATCAGGTGGTTTGTACTTTGGGTACCGAGAGGTAGCCCGAGTAACCAGTTGTGACTTAAGACCCGATTTGTGTAGATCGAAGGAAAGGTGCACTATTAGGAGATGAGCTTGTTCAAGTGACATCCCCGGGTTGCTTTGTCTGCGCAACTTATCGCTCACTTGTGTTTAGGACCTTTTAAGTTAGGTGTTTTCCACTCAGTTCTCGGGGAACTCTAAGTAACCACTCTTGAGTGAAGACCCGAATCAGCGGAAGTCAAAAAGTTGTGCCATTAAGAGATGAACTTATTTGAACAGTGTCATCCCCTGGTAGTCTTGTAATATGCCTCAGGATCTTTTTAGATCAGGCATTTTGTAGTCATTGAGACTTATGTATTTAAATTTTGGCATTCAGGAACTTTGTGATTGGGCACCTTTCTTGAGTGCTCACAATCAAGTCCTCTAAATCTAGGAAAATTTATCCTTGGAATTTCTCGTGATTGGTGTCACGGGGTCAAAACCACAGCAAGCATGTTGTTCGAGTTGGTGTCAGAGTACGAGGTCTTCGGTGGCTCGGGTAGACTCAGGAACACAAGAATCACGTAGAGAAGACACAACGGTTTATCCTAGTTTGGGCTAACTTGGTCCCTACGTCCAGCAGCTGATGATCCATATACTCAAGAGCACCCAAAATTTGGGGGTTATAACAGAGTGTAAAGGAAGAAGAGTTTGGTAGGGGGTTAGGTCGGTGCTAATCCTAAGGTTGCCTCGCCATCGGTGGAGTCTCCCCCTCATCGAAGAGGAAGGCAACAGTGGGATGCGGTGGAGGAGAGGCTCTCGGTGCCCCTCTCCAGGTTGCCTTGCTCTCGGTGCAGAGCAGAGGTGGATGGAAATGGAATGGAATGTCTGGTGATCGAATCGGGATCCTCTCTCCTCTAGATCCGACCTTATCCCTTATATAACGGGATAGGTCAGGTACAAGGCAGTTTGAAGGTTCTAGTCTATGGTCTTGGTGCTGAAAAAGCCTGGGCGTCATCCGGCTGCTCCGTTCTAACACTCTGCGTGTCAGACAGTGTCGGCTTGGACTGGCCTCCCCTAGGTGAGACCTTCTAGAGTCTTCTTGGTGGCGAAGGAGGTCAACTTCATGGGCTGACGCATGGGCCCAGAAGCCCCTGAGCCCTCAGAGGCCAAGGGAAGCTTTGTCTTGTTGTGTCATGCCCCGAACATGACCCTGTCAGAGGAGTAGTTGCAGGGCATGCCTTGGGAGTGATGCTAAGGAGCCCTCGGGCATTGGTAGCCAAGGCTTGTCTTCTTATGCCCAGGCCTTGGCTGGCATCGTTAGCTAGCCATGAGCCACGGGCCAGGACCGGTGATGCCTTAGATCGAGAGCCCAAGGCTCGGGGAAGCCCCCAGGCCCCAAGCAAAAGTTGCAGTCAAGTCAGGCTCAGCCGGACCTCTTTGCCAAAGGGTGCGCGCGAGCGTGCCCGATGGGCATAGCCCCCAAGCCCCCGGGCGATCCTGAAGGGGTCGGTCGGGGGGTCTTCTTCATTTGGGAACAATTAGACCTGAGGCTTAACATACTTGTATGTTAGGATCTCATCAGGAGCCCTCGAACCCTTTGTGGCCTCATCTAGCACGATGGTGATGGAGGGCTGAATTCTATCTTCTAGTGACTGAACCCTCCTTGGCGGGGATGACCTCTGATGGTGAGAGTGCTATGCCTAGCTAGGGGCCTTCTTCTCCAGTGTGATGGATGGTGCTTGGCTATCAAGGCCGAGCAGAGATGGTGCTAATCCCTTCACAAGTCCATGTCACATGGGTCTTTGACTTGAACAAGAGCTCGACAGACTCATCTAGGAGTCACCGACTGTAGGACCGAAGGCGCCCTCCTTTCCGATTAGAGCCTACCATGGGCCGGGTGATCAAGAGCACCGAGCTCTGGCTTGGGGCCAACTGATCATCTTGAGCTCCACGCCCTTCTGAGGGCTGCAATAATAGGTCCCGATCCTCTCAAGCCGGCCTTCTAGGGCTAACCCTCTGCAACCATTGATCGGGGAAGTGGGAGCGCGCCAAGGCTCGGATGGGGGCCCTCGTTGGGCCCACTAATTAGCGGCTCCTGACCCAACTCTAGGGAGTTTGTTGGTTTTGGGGGTATGCGCCACCCAAGCGCTCGTAGGTCGAGGGGTCAGGCTGCTCCATCTAGGAGCCAGCGCAGCCCCCGAGGCCATTGTGGGGCCTTCTTGCCAACAAAGGGGGTGGGTTCTGGGTGCATCCCATTCGCTAACACCTTGCATAGGTGGTTGACGGCGTCCTATCTCATCTGGGAGATGGGGCGTTAGGGCCACGTGGAGCGGATCTAGTGGAGGAGGAACTGTGGCACTTGGTGTGCGTGGATCCAAGCCGTTGATGATAGCTGGTGGGCCCAAGGGGAGGCAGATCCTCCCATGTCCCATGAAGAGGCGTGCGTGAAGTGGGCAGTGCACTTGGGGGAAAGTGGAGCGAGGACTTGACTTGTGGCTAGTGGTTCTCTGACTCCGTCTTTACTGCGCGGCCGTCATCACACAACCGCTCGAGGCATGCTGCGGGGATTTAAGGGATGCCTAGCCAGTTCCCTAGGGTCCTTTCTAGCCGCTAATGGCTGATCGGAGGGCCTGAAGCCGCTCATAGCGCACCGCCTTTGACTATAAAGGGAGGCCCTAAGGGGATGTGGCATCTTCAATCCCTTCCTCTAGCCCCTTCTCTTCTTCTTCCTCAGATCCATCTTCGGCGAAGATGGCGGTGGCGATGAAGTGCGACACTTCCCTCTAGGTGAGCTTGGTGTTGTCCACTGAGCGACTGCTTCTTCAAGGGTGGAAGGACTCCAGTGAGGCAGCCCCCACCACCACATGAGGTCACAGGAGGTACTCTGTGGTGCTACGCAGACCTCGCTTCATGTAGGGTGGGGGGTTGCCGATCTTCTCTAGTCTCCATCTTTGGCAGGGTCGGTTGGGACCCCAGGGGCCCTCGGCCTAGGACCCTAGTGGTGCGAGTCCTGTATGGGGGTCAGCGTGGCGCTCTGCTGAGCCTCCTCCTATGGGGTCCCCCGCACACGCACCTAAAGTAGGTTTGGGAAGGCAGGCCCCTCCGGCATGGTAGGTCGGCTTCTACTGCTGGCGTCCCTCCCTCTCCCTGCGGAGGAGAGGAGATCATCTCAGGGTCGGGGGGCTGACCTCGGGCCAAGTAGAAGTGGCTTTTGCCCCCGTATATTGTAAGCAGATCGTTCCCAATTAATGAAATGAAATTACTTCTATGTGTAATCCCATTTTGCTCTTGAGTCATGCTCAGAGACATGATCCCTCATTAAGCTGGGCTGTTACAACGATGGCCTCATTGGCCAAGATCGCCGTGCCCATGCTGCTAGCAGGTAAGTCCGTGAGAACCCCGGGTTTATGGTCATTCCGTGCCCTGATCATGTCTCGTAGAGGGGAGATGCTCGGCTTCTCGACCAAGCCACTTGTATAGTTCCAGAGCCCGTCTATCAGTGCTCGGGGGCTCGCTGCCTCCCTCATTGGGTCACCACAAGCGGCTCAAGCCGACACTCGAACATCGTTCGTCACAATGGCTGGGGTGCTGCTGGGCGCCCCGGCTACAGCCATGTGGGCTCACCTCCCGATTGTCCCTCGCACTTTTAGTTGCTTCGAGTGGCCTTGAAGCCTAGTGGGCCGGCCTTGAACCCACGGCGGTGCCTCATCTAGGGGGCCCTGGATCGGCATGCGGTGGGGTGGAATGATCCAATGAAGGATCGAGCGGTAGGCAGATAGCTGCAAAGAAAAATGAAATGGACACAAGAGAGGGGAAAGAGGACATAGCTGGTAATGCGATGGCTGAGGCCACTCCATTAGCTCCTTACCAATCTTTCGCCTACTCGTCCTGCTTTGTCTGTCCCATCCTTGCCTCGCTCGGGGGCCTTCTACAGGGTCCTCCTTTAGAAAAGGTCAGCAAGTGGTTATCTCGGTCGATCCTTTAGTGTAGCCGAGCCATCGGTGAGAGGGCTCAAGTTAAGGAAGATAGCAAAAATAGAGCAAATAGAGATAAGTAAAGTCACTTCTGGGTTTTTGTTGTTGGAGAGGTAGGCCAGCGAAGGAGGTCGACAGGCGAGCCATGGCTCGGGAGGCGTCACTTCTGGGCAGATGGCTTGGCATGGTCTTCCCTCATGGGGAAAGGTCGGAACTCACCTTGATCGGGTTAGCCCCTTCTAGGGAACTGAGCGCCTAGATGGAGGGGCCAGCTGAGCCACCGCTGCCACCAGAGGTCTTGACTACCATGCCGATGCTCGGTCGATCGAGCACTGTTTCTTGGCTGCTTCCTCCGTTGGCGCCCTTCATGCATCGCAGTCAGGGCCGTTAGAAGCATAGGGGGTAATGAGCGTGGCCGCTTGGGCGACGCAGTCTTGCTCATAGTAGTAGTCTTGCTCATAGTAGTAGTCTTGCTCGAAGCTGCACTTGACGGTGATGACTCCCTTCGGGCTGGGCATCTTGAGCTTGAGGTAGGTGTAGTTAGGGATGGTCATGAACTTGGCAAAGCATAGTCGACCGAGGAGGCATGGCAGACACCGGGAAAGTCAACGACCTTGAAGGTGAGTGGCTCCTTACATAAGTTGTCCGGCTTGCCAAATGTGACGTTGAGCTAGATGCGTCCGAGGGGCATGACTTCCTTCCTCGGCACAACCCCGTAGAACGGTGCCTTACTAGGGCACAGGCTACTCCGATGGATGCCCATCTTATCGAGGGTGCTGGCGTAGAGTATGTTGAGGCCGCTGCCCCCATCTATCAGCGCCTTGGTGAGGCACGTGGTGCCCACGATCAGGCTAACCACGAGCAGGTAGTGCCCCGGATGCTGGACACAGTCAGGATGTTCTTCTTGGTCGAAGGTGATGGCCGTCTGGGACCACCAGAGCCAGGTTAGGGCGGTGAGGGTGTGGACGGCGTTCACCTCCTGCTCAGTGATGCAGCGCTGCCGGCGGGACTCCTATGCCAAGAAGCCCCCAAAGATCATGAGGCAACGCTTAGACTCGAGGAACTCGTTGTCTTCCTCTTGGAACCGTCCATCGGGTCACTGGCCTTTGGGGTAGGCTTCTAGGCCTTGCCCTGTTGGCCGAGGGTGCTATGAATGTAGCCCTTCATGGTGGTGTAGTCCTTGAGGAGATGCTTCACCTGGCCCCTGTGGAATGGGTAGGGGGTCTTGAGCGTCTTCTCAAACTATTCTAGTCGTGCAGCGCGCCCATGGGGTTGAGGTCTGGCGACACGGTGACCATCTCCTCCCCACGGTGCTTCTGGTTCTTGTTTCACCTGTCGTGGCATTGCTGAGACAAGGCGGGGTCATCGGTGCCGTCGCCACCACTAAGGTGGCCGACGGCCTTGGCTTTCCCACTAAAGTTGGCCTGGACGGCCTCCTCACTGGAGGCATACTAGGTGGCAATGTCCAGGAGCTCCCGCGTTGTGCGTGGGGTCTCATGGCTGAGCGTGTGGATGAGCACCTCGCAGGTCATGCTGTAGATGAAGGCGTTGATCACGTCGGCATCGGTGATGTTTGGGAGCTCATTGCGCTTCTGAGAGAAGCGCTGAATGTAATCCCGGAGGGTCTCGTCATCCGTCTGCTTGCAGTTACAGAGATCCCATGAGTTCCCTAGGCAGGTGTAGGTACCCTAGAAGTGGCTGATGAAGACTGCATGAGAGATCGCCCTAGCAGCAGATGCTGCTGGGCTCAAGCTACTTGAGCCAAGCTCTGATTGAGATAGAAGCAGAGAAAGGTACTGGACAACAAAGTCATCATCTGACCCCCTAGCCTTCACGGCAAGGTGGTAGTCCTCTAGCCAATGGTCTAGGTTGGTCTCGCCATCATACTTGGAGATGTGTGTCGGTGGCAAGAAATGCCTAGGATAGGGGGCCGCTCGGATCGCTGCCCCAAATGCCAGGAGCCCAAAGTGATTAGGGGCAGGGCCCCCACCCCGTTGCTCAGGGGCATAGGACCGCGCCTAAGCGTGGCGTCTAGCCTTGATGGTGTCATGGATGTCGCGGTCGTCGTCGATCCTATGGCGCGTGAGGGGACACCGTGGAGAAAGGTCACGTCTTCGCTCCTGTCAAGGCTTGGCGCCCTAGGTCTTTGGCCGATCAGAGCTTTTATCGGAGGTGTCACCGCTGCTCCCTTCGCCCATGGGATGTGAGCATCGGAGTGCCCTCTTTCAGTGGTGGCTGTCGTTTGGGATGACTGAGAGAGTGTGGCGTGACGCCGAGAGGCTAAACTCCTGTCCTGCTACTCGAGGGCGACACGGAGAAGTCGCTTCGCCTTGTTCTGCTGCTTGTTGGACTTTGGGTCCAGCGTGTCACAGATATCTTCCAGGCGGCAAGCGGTGGCCGCCATGTTGTACGCTGCATGGGGGAAGCAGAGGACACTGGGAGATCCCGTGCGAGCGGCGTCGTCGTCGTCGAGAGGGTGCGTGGTCTGCTATCACGTAAAGTCCTGCCTTCTCCTGCTGAGCGTGCCCTCGGTGGCCTCTAGGTCCACCTACTGAGCGTGCAAGCTGTAACACCCCAGGTGTTTGTCACTCATTAAGTAGTGGGTTTGAGCTCAAACATGATAGATTAAGTGGAGATGACGATGTCAAGGCCAACCCACGGAGATGAGCCTAATCTAAACTTGGATGTTACTCCTTTGCTTTGCAAATAGACCATTTTCAAGATATATGCTTGGGTGGTGTTATGGCAATATCTTTATGTGTCTCACCTTAATACCTATCTATAGTGGTCACCCAAAAAGTTTCATGAAGTTTGGAATCAAAAAGTCACATGAAATGATAAGTTCTATTCCTATTGGAATTGCACTGTTAAGTGAATGGAATTATAGGCCATCAACCAAACCTTGCAAACTTACCCAAATGACTCTAGATGAACTCTACAACAAAAGTCATGAAGGGTTCATGTTGAGCAAATATCAAGAAAATGTCCCATTTGGCCTAAAACCATAGTTTAGGCTTTACCGAGTTGATACTTTGACCAAAGTGAAAGTTAGACTTCTGTACCAGTTATGAGGTTTGACCTTAAAAGAAAAGTTGTAGTTCATCTTGTGTAGAACAAACTTTGTTTAATGGTCAAGAGCTAGTTTGGCCTCTAACCTAGTCTAATAGAGCTCCCAAGATTCAATGAAGTGCTATTTTGGAACCCCAAAATTTGGCTAAGTCAAATGGTGTCTGAGTTTAGGGTACCCTACTTTGGAGCTGTGTACTTTCCTAACCAGGCCGAACTAGTTGATGATTCTTTAATAAGATCTGTAGTTTAGTTTGATTACAACAAATCTTGTTTTTGGAGTATTTCATGAATCAGCTTGGAAGGAAGTGAAACCGAGGCTCAAAAATCAAATCTGCAGCTGTTTTTAGACTTAGAAATATTTAAGTCCGAGTTTGTGACAACTTGATTGGCGTCCTGCGTTCTTGAGTTTTTGTTAAACAACTTGAGTTGAGCCAAATATAAAAGTTGGATTTAACTCTTTGGAGAAGAACATGTAGAAAGTTGGAATTCGTTTGGTCAGGTTTGGCATCCCAAAACCAACAAAAACCGAGCTCTAATGTGATCAACATTAATTTGTTGACATTGCTAACTTAGATGCTAATTGTCTCCTAATCTGTTGTCCAAATGACCTGGGTCCCTTAATAGAAAATGAAGAGCTTTATGTGGGCTACAAACTTCATTTTGAGCCCACAGTCTAATTCGACCCGGATCAGGCCCAAAACTGCATCCCACCTTCGTCTCTTTGTCGCTCGCCACGTGCTCGAGGAATTGTCTGAGCAGGTGACGCGTGCAGTGGACGTGGTCGCCATGCGCCCCTGCTCACTGCCGCGTGCCTCGCGCCCGGTGTCGATGGGGAGCCACCCGAGCACCTGCTCTCGGTCCCGTTCTCTCCTCACTCGCCCCGTTTCCCTCATCCCCTTCTCACTCCCGAGCCCTCGCGCGCGCTGAGCATGGCCACGCCGCCATGGACGGCCGGCAAAACTTCTGTCGCGCCACGTTCTGCCCGCTCCGGGCCTCCTCGTGCTAATGCATCGCCACCAGTAGCATCGCCGCCTCCCTCTACCCTTCCTACGCCCCCTCCCCGTTGCCAACCACCGCCGGAGAGTGTTGTCGCCATGGCCGTCGCGAGCTCAAGTTTGGTCGCCACCGTCCCCCCCACCTCCGAGCGCTTTGTAGCCTAGCAGCCACCGCCACTGTCTTCACCTTGCCATGCTCCATCTCGTGCGGATGCTCACCCGAGCTGTTGGTCTTTAGAGCAACGCCGCCGCCTTGCCGCATGGCTGCCTACCGTCGGCATGCGTGGCCATAGCGCCACGGTTCACCTCCGGCCGAGCTGGGTAGCTCCACGCGAGCGCGTGGACCCCCTAGTGCTCCCTCGCCCCTTAGCCGACGCCGGCGAACCTCCTCTGGCCGGCAACGGCGAGCTTCGATGACCCCTCTCTGTAAATCCCGACTAGGGACCTCGCGCGAGAATTCAACAAAATCCAGGGGCCTAACTGCAATGTCATAGACTCATATGAATAGTGCCGTAAGGACTAATTTGTGGTAGTTTTTACTGATTTTTGAAAATTCATAGTAAATCAAAGAAAATTTGTAAAATAGCAAATGAGGACTTTTCGGAATCCTTGTGAAATTCTCTATGCAGTAGATCTATAATATGTCATGTTTTCGTTTAATATTTTAGCTGTAAAAATATATTTATGCAACTAGGTTTTCAATGCTAGTTGTATTTGTCATTTTCATAACTACAAATTTAGAGCTTGAAATGAAGTAAAATTTTTGTGGCATGCTACTCATGTTATGTTTAATGTGTGGTAATAATTTAATGAATTTTAGTTGCTATATGAGTGAGTTATTAGTGTATCTTGCTCTCACATGATTTATTGCAATATCCATTTGTCTTTTTCATAGAGGTTGATATACATGTCCAAATGGATTGAAATTTGGACACTAAACTATTGAGATAATATGTAGGTCACTGCAATTTTGGTATAATTTATTGTGCATTTTTATAGGTGTTCATAATTCCACCTAATTATCTAAATAAATTAAGAAAATGCATTAAAAGATTTTATTTAGGAATGGACACTATGTTTTCTGGTGTTCATTAGTCATGTGTGACATGCTGGTAAAGTTGGTTTTTTTCAATTATATGTTTGCAACATAAGTTAATAATTATTTCTTGCAAATGAGGTTTCTGGACAGATCTGGGAACTTATCAAAGTTCTTCATGATAATGTGCTTTGTTGTGAAACTTGTTTATACAAACATTGTAGATAATTTATGTATCTAGCTGCTGTTAAAATTTGGTGGCATTTGGCCATGTGGTTTAGGAGTTATAGTTGTTTAAAGTTAGGTTACAGAATTGCTTGCTCTCTGTCTTGTTAGATCAGTTTCTGTGTTTGTGTAAATTAGACATGATTAACTTTGGAATCATACTGGGATGATTATAAATGAAATGTAGAGAATTTTATAAGCTTTCCATAATGTCTTCTTGCAAGTCATTTGGATTTGTAAAACTCCAGATATGATTGATTTATGAAGCTACTGTTTGCAAGTCCAGAAATTGGCATATTCCAATTATCATTGTTGCTTCATCTTGACTTGCTTTGCATGTTGCTCAGTGTGATTCATGTATTTGGTGATGAAGTTAGTACACCTGATACTTTGTAAATCTTCTGTCATGTTTGGTATTGTTTTCCTTGCTATTTTAGCATGATAGGTCGTGTGATGTTTAATTAAGCAATGTGAAGTGTTTATGTGTATTTAGGATAACCTTGTACTTGCCTTGTTTAGTGTGTGATGCATCATCCATTGCATTTCCATGTATTCATACACTTGCATCTTGTATCTCATCTAGGTACGCTAGATGCACCATGTGAAGGACGAGATGTGGAGCCTAACCCGAAGATGGTGTTTAGTGGACCTATCTCGAAGACGGAAGGGTTGGACAAGTGCTAGCATGGAAGGTGCTCACCAAGCGAGTGTCATCTGACAACTACTGACTTGTGTCAGATCCTAGGCAAGCCCCGAAGCATTATAAGCCTCCTAATTTCTAAAAATACAATTGAGTATATATGTTATATGTATTGTTGCATTACGTGATAGGCGTTGAATGAAAACACTTGCTGTATATATATCATGTCCTTGTCCAGAAAGTATACCTTGAATCCTATTTAGGTTCAGGTTCGAGTAATTGCTTAGCCCTGCTTTAACCGGTAGAAGTCAGGTGATTTCCTGTCACCTGCGAGATATAGGAATATATATATATATATATATATATATATATATATATATATATATATATATATATATATATATATATATATATATATATATATATATATATATATATATATATATATATATATATATATATGGCACGGTTGGCAATATTTGCTATCGTGGAAAAGAACCATGTGTTAATGAAATGAAATGAGACCGAGCGGGATGACGATAGTGAAGCAACAAGGCATGGAGGTCTTGGGTGTGGATCTATCCCCATCTGTGTCGATTAAGGACCGAATTCTTGGAGCCTTTCCTATTCATGTTGGACGCATGCCTCTCTCTTAGTTGGCCGGGTCTGGAGACCGACCACGAGGCCGAGTAGCTCAACTCAAGCCAGGAGTCGGTAAGTATAAAGTGTGCCTCGGAAGGGAGCCGTAGGCGTGAGTCCAAGGGCAGGTGAGTTAAAAGTCCTGATCGTCCTAGCAGAAGGGTAATCCCTGAGAGTGTTGGCGTTGACCGAACCCGTGAAGTTGGTTCCTGAGTTGTACCAAAGGTGACCTAATGCTCCTCGATGGAGGAAGTCATGGGTGAGAGTTAGGAATACCCCCTCAGCTGAGTTGCAATTCGATTCGAGTCACCGTCTCTCACCGGTTAGTGAGAACTTGGTGGGATTATCTCCAACGTAGATCTCACTAAATAACTTCATGGTTCAAGAATGATGATATGATGATGACAACCTGATTATACCTGCTATGGTTAATATTGTCTGCTTCTAATAAAGTGAGTGCTCTAGTATAGGTGCTAATCTAGATGACAGGTTCATGATGATTAACTTGATGCTTAAGCATTAATGATTACTTATCTGTACTAAGCTTTTATGCAAAATGTTGTCAAGCTAGCCCCACTTATATCAACCTTGCATGATCTTTGGTGTCACTTTATTTCTGGTTTATGATGGGTAAGTCTAGCTGAGTACATTCTCGTACTCATGGTTTATTCCCACTTGTTGCAGGTTGTGATGTATCATGGCTACTGCAAGAATTGGATGGCTCCTGCCATACTGGTGGAGTGTGATCACGGGCATGATCCTTCTAAGTTATCTTGTCTCTAATGCTTTTGTTGGAAGTTGACCTTGGTACTGACATGTATTTGAAATAAGGGTTATGTTACTTTCAAAGTACTTTGCTTCCGCTACTTTTTAACTTAAGTTGTAATAACTAAGTTGAACTCCGATGTATGTTGAACTACTTGTGAAATGGATGTAACATGTGGCTTGTTATGTTGAATTAGTACGATCTTGGCTTGTATATTGGTTGGTTTGAAATCCCTCATGATTTCATTGGACTACCGGAGTTATATGGGCTCAAGTGTGAGAATTTGATCACCTCGGTGATTGTTTTTTACTTGTGCTCTTATAATTTGGATGGTTCCGTGACAGCTGGCATCGGAGCAAGATTCAACATTAAACTTGTCATATGTGTATTTAAAATAAAGGTTTTGTGTTATAAAATCAGTTTTATCAACTTATAGCTATATTATATAGGTTTGTCAAATCTGAATTTTAAACCTAAAGTGTGCTAGTGGTCAATTTCCTTATGCCTATATAAGGATTAGTAGGTGGCTTATTTAAAGTACTAACTTTGGGGGTTGATTGCTTGCTTTCTATTTCGTTGTCCATACTGATGAGGACATCCCTTCCATTGACACAACCACACCTGCTACACAACAAGGTTCGATGACAAGAGCTCGAGCACGACAACTTAATTATCAGGTAAAGTCATTCCTCGCTGTTCATACAAACTCGTCTCAGAATTGGATGCTACTAAATCATGGTGATGATTGTCTTATTCTTAGGAATGTTGGTCAAGACTCCATTGCCTCATGTTTAGACCCCATGATGAGGATGGAGCAGCCGAACAAGTGGGAATCATCATTAATGGGGCGCACAGCTCATCTCGAGACAGCAGGGGACACTCCATCAAAAGTACCATAACTCCTTGATACGAGATCCAATGAAGCTGGTTTTTGACTTGTTGGAAAGAGCGCGTCGTCCTCTTTCACATGGGTCCAACTCCACTATCAGAATCTACCAAAGCTGTGTGCAGCAAGCCAAAGGACGTAGAGACCTACAGCTTGGGTCTGGGCCTTGTACTAGCTACAACCCTTTGAGGGACACCCAGATTAGGGTTTCCCACTCCCCCTTGTGCTCTCCTCCTTATAAATAGAGCTAGCAGCCATCAGAATGAGGGTGGGTTTTGTTTAGATGCAAGATAGCTGCTGCTTCTTCCTTGTAAACGCGTGTGTCGGCTAGACCACCCAATTTGCTTGTTTCAAGACCCCAACTTGTGATTCAGATTCAGCCTTTGGCTTAAATCCGTGAGTTATTTGCTTGTTCATCTTGTTCTTGCTTGTTCTTGGTTGCTTGCAGGTTCTTGGTGTTCTTGGCACGGCAAGAACATCACAATCGGAGCCGGTGTACCTGTTGCTAAGGCATAGCAACCTTGTGGTCGTTGTAGTCGGACAGCCAACGTCGAATCCACCACAAATCGAGTTTACCCACACTCACCAAAAGATCAGGAACAACCTCTAGTCTCATCATGTGGTAATCAAAGCAAGGTTCTTTGGTGAGTGATTTACTGTTCATTACTTTACCTATGTTCTAGAAATATAAAAATAGGATAGAACTGAAATTCCAAACACAAGTTTGAGCCTTGCTGATCTGCTTAGTTCTTTGCTTGTTGAGTTTGTGCTTTACATCGTGGTGTCAAGTGCTGGTTCTTAGGTTCTAATCCTTTAGAGTTTTGAGTTCTTGTCACGTTTTAGTCACCACACAATCTGCTGTTGCCTTCCCCCCCCCCCCACTTCAGCCGCTGCAATCTCCACCAATACCACCACCACCACCACCACCACCAAAAGCACCGCTGCTCTCTCCACCTTTTCGCTAAAACCCTCACCACCATCACCTTTAGCCGCGCCTACACAAACACTACCCTATGCACCTGTCCTTTTGGTGAAAATCTGAGTACACTCAGTTCTGAAAATAAGAGAGTTCAAATTGCATATTTGTACTACTTGTTGCAATCCTTATCCCTAGTAAAAGAAAGTCTATGCTACTTGCTACATTCTTGTTATAATCATATTGCAAAAGTTCAGTTTGTGCGCTACTAGTCGAAAAGAAAAGAAAAGAAAAGAAAAGAAAATAGAAAAGAAAAAGAAAGGAAAAGGAGGAAAGAAAGAAAGAAATAAAGAAAAAAAAGGGTTAAGTTGATTCTATTTACTCTCATCATTTCCATTGTTTGCTACTATCCGGTGACAACATTTATGTCTAGGCTCGCGTCTCTAGCATGGGTTAGCCTAGGACCAGCACGATACTATCTTTGAACACTTATTCAACTTGCATTGACTAACGTGGTTCCAGTTGTACCTTGATTTTTTAAGCCACCTACAGCTCCACAAATTATCTACAACGTCACAGGGTTCTACTTGCTACTACTTGTGTTGTTCTTGTCGTCGCCAACACCATCTGCATAGCAAGGTAAGGACATGTAAGAACTCAATCGCACATGATGAGAGAATAAAAATTGTTTACACCTAATTCAGTTAGTTGGTAGGACATATTTTCTTGTGATTCCCTTGCTACATACTAACCATGGTAGGAGAAGGTGAAAGGACCCCTCCACAATCACCTCGATCAAAAGCCTTGCTGCAACACTTTGAACGCAAAGTGAGGCTCCATGCTGAACACCTTGATGAGGATGTTCGTGTCCCCAATGTGCACCTTGGTCAATTGGTGACGGCTCAGATTGAGACCAACACCAAGTTGGCTTCCTTGGAAGGCACTCTTGGTTCTGTTAATACATCTCTTGTAGGTGTCTTGGAGCGATTGGAGAGGATGGAACAAAATCGCTGTGTTGGTTTCGAACGACGCAATCACAACAACAACAACACCATGGGCAGTGCTGCTGGTCATGATGAAGAAGAATATGCAGCGGACACTGAGCTTGATGAGGAGCTGAATGGTCATCGACGCATCGAACAACATCGCCGCCGCCATGAGACAGGACCTCGCCGACCATGGCAAGAGGTACGTGCCGATGACTCATTTGGCAAGATTAAATTCACCATACCTGCTTTTGATGGGAGGTATAATCCTGATATGTACCTTAGTTGGGAATTAGCTATTGATCAGAAATTTACTTGCCATGATTTCCCTGAGGACAAACGTGTTAGGGCTGCAACTAGTGAGTTTACTGACTTTGCCTCTGTTTGATGGTCTGAATACCATCGTAAGAACCCAAATAACACACCAACTTGGGATGCTTTGAAACGGGTCATGCGGGCCAGATTTGTTCCTTCTTATTATGCCCGTGATCTTTTAAATAAGTTGCAACAATTGAGGCAAGGATCCAAATCTGTAGAAGAGTACTATCAAGAGCTACAAATGGGTATGCTTCGTTGCGTGCTAGAGGAAAATGAGGATGGTGCCATAGCTAGATTTATGGGTGGGCTGAACCGGGAGATTCAGGACATTCTAGCTTATAAGGAATATAATTCTGTCAATCGTTTATTTCATCTTGCTTGTAAAGCTGAACGAGAAGTGCAGGGACGACGAGCTAGCATGAGGGCTAACATTCCTGCAGGTCGTGCTAGCCTGTGGACACCCTCCAATGCTGCTGCACCGTCAACGCGTGCACCCCCACAATCTTCCTCGACCATCAAGCCACGCTCCTCTACAACAAATTCTGTACCATGCCCAAGTGAACCAACTAGAGGAGCAACGGCTACATCTGCCAAGAGTTCACCCTCGGTGGTATCCACGGGGAGAACAAGGGATATTCAGTGCCTACGCTGCAAAGGATATGGCCACATACGCAAGGACTGCCCAAGCACACGTGTGATGATTGTGCGAGCTGATGGTGGGTATTCCTCTGCTAGTGATTTTGATGAAGAAACATATGCTTTGCTTGCTGCTAACAATGTAGCAGAAGGAGATTATTTCCAACAAGACGAAGAGCACATTAGGGCTGAAGCTGCTGAGCACTATGAGATCCTCATGGTGCAGCGGGTGCTAAGTGCCCAAATGGAGAGGGCTGAACAAAATCAGCACCACACTTTGTTTCAAACCAAGTGTGTGATCAAGGAACGCTCTTGCCGTGTGATCATAGATGGAGGAAGCTGCAACAACTTGGCAAGTGCTGAAATGGTGGAGAAGCTTTCATTGAGCACAAAACCACACCCGCAGCCTTACTACATTCAGTGGCTTAACAGCAGCGGCAAGGTGAAGGTAACCCGATTGGTAAGGGTAGAGTTTGCCATTGGTTCTTATCATGATTCCATTGACTGCGATGTTGTGCCTATGCAAGCATGCTCTATGTTGTTAGGTAGACCATGGCAGTTTGATAAAGATTCCTTGCACTCTGGTAAAACAAATCAATACTCTTTCGTGCATAATGACAAGAAGATTGTGTTGCACCCCATGTCCCCTGAGTCTATTCTAAGAGATGAACTTGCTAGATCTAGCAAACTTAAGAATCAGGCTATTGCTAGTAAAAATCAGATTGTCGCTAATGAACTTGAGAAACATAAGAAGAAGTCTAGCAAATCTGTTCATCATAATAAAAATGAGATCAAGCTGAAAGGCTCTTGTTACTTTGCCACCAAATCTGATTTGGATGAGATTGATGCTAGTACTACTATTTCCTATGCTTTGGTTTGCAAAGAAACTTTATTTTCACTCGAAGATACATCTATTTCTTTGCCTCCTGCTATCACTAATCTTTTGCAGGAGTATGCTGATGTTTTTCCAAAGGAGGTACCACCGGGGCTGCCACCAATTCGAGGGATTGAACACCAGATTGACCTCATCCCTGGGGCTTCCTTGCCTAATCGTGCGCCGTATAGGACCAACCCGGACGAGACAAAAGAGATTCAGAGACAAGTACAAGAATTGCTCAACAAAGGTTATGTGCGTGAGTCTCTTAGCCCTTGTGCCGTTCCCGTGCTTTTAGTTCCTAAGAAGGATGGATCATGGCGCATGTGTGTTGATTGTAGAGCGATAAACAACATCACAATCAGATATCGTCATCCTATTCCAAGGTTAGATGATATGCTTGATGAATTGAGTGGCTCAATTGTGTTCTCTAAAATTGATTTGCGTAGTGGTTACCACCAGATTCGTATGAAGCTAGGAGATGAATGGAAAACAACGTTTAAAACTAAGTTTGGTTTATATGAATGGCTTGTCATGCCCTTTGGATTGACTAATGCACCCAGCACTTTCATGAGATTAATGAACGAGGTTTTACGCTCTTTTATTGGTAGATTTGTAGTGGTATACTTTGATGACATCTTGATATATAGTAGATCATTAGAGGAACATCTTGATCATTTGCGTGCCATTTTCAATGCTCTTCGGGATGCACACTTGTTTGGCAATCTTGAGAAGTGCACCTTTTGCACAGATCGAGTCTCTTTTCTTGGATATGTTGTGACACCGCAGGGAATCGAAGTTGATCAAGCCAAGGTTGAGGCCATACACAGCTGGCCTGTTCCCTGCACAGTCACACAAGTGCGGAGTTTTCTAGGACTTGCTGGTTTCTACCGTCGATTTGTGAAGGACTTCAGCACCATTGCAGCCCCGCTGCATGAACTCACCAAGAAGGGTGCAACCTTCACTTGGGCTGCAGCCCAACAGGATGCTTTCAACACGCTCAAAGATAAGTTAACTCATGCACCTTTACTCCAGCTTCCTGATTTCAACAAAACCTTTGAGCTTGAATGTGATGCTAGTGGAATTGGGTTGGGTGGTGTGCTGTTACAAGAGGGAAAACCTGTGGCGTATTTCAGTGAAAAGTTGAGTGGCCCTAGTTTGAACTATTCTACTTATGATAAGGAATTGCTTGCTCTAGTTCAGACTTTGGAAACATGGCAGCATTATTTGTGGCCCAAAGAGTTTGTCATACATTCTGATCATGAATCATTGAAACACATCCGTAATCAAGCAAAACTGAACCGTAGACATGCCAAGTGGGTTGAATTCATCGAGTCCTTTCCTTATGTCATCAAACACAAAAAGGGGAAGGAAAATATAATTTCTGATGCTTTGTCTAGACGTTACACCATGCTTTCACAACTTGACTTTAAAATCTTTGGTTTGGAAACTATTAAGGAACAATATGCACATGACAATGATTTTAAAGATGTATTGCTGAATTGCCAAGAGGGGAAAACATGGAATAGATTCGTCCTCACCGACGGGTTTGTCTTTAGAGCCAACAAGCTATGCATTCCAGCTAGCTCCGTGCGTTTGTTATTATTGCAGGAAGCGCATGGAGGAGGACTCATGGGACATTTTGGTGTGAAAAAGACAGAGGACATCCTTGCTGGTCATTTCTTTTGTCCCAAGATGAGGAGAGACGTGGAGAGGTTCGTTGCTCGCTGCACAACATGCCAGAAAGCTAAGTCACGCCTTAATCCTCATGGTTTATACATGCCTCTTCCTGTTCCAAGTGCACCATGGGAAGATATTTCAATGGACTTTGTTTTAGGACTGCCTAGAACAAAGAAGGGGAGGGATAGTGTGTTTGTTGTTGTGGACAGATTTTCTAAAATGGAACATTTCATACCATGTCATAAGAGCGATGATGCTACACATGTTGCTGATTTGTTCTTTCGTGAGATTGTTCGATTGCATGGTGTGCTTAACACCATTGTTTCTGATCGGGATGCAAAATTTCTTAGTCATTTTTGGAGAACTTTGTGGTCTAAGCTAGGGACTAAGCTTTTATTTTCCACTACTTGTCATCCCCAAACTGATGGACAAACTGAGGTTGTCAATAGAACCTTATCTACATTGCTTAGGGCTGTTTTGAAAAAGAACATAAAAATGTGGGAAGAGTGCTTGCCTCATGTTGAGTTTGCTTATAATCGTTCACACCATTCTACCACTAAGAAAAGCCCTTTTGAGATAGTTTATGGGTTTGTGCCACGTGCTCCTATTGATTTGTTACCTCTTCCGACCTCGGAGCGAGTGAACTTTGATGCTAAACAACGTGCTGAACTGATCTTAAAATTGCATGAAACCACTAAAGAGAAAATAGAGTGCATGAATGCAAAGTATAAACTAGCTGGTAGCAAAGGGAAGAAACATGTCATTTTTGAACCTGGTGATCTAGTTTGGCTCCATTTGAGAAAAGATAGGTTCCCTGATTTGCGAAAGTCTAAGTTGCTGCCTAGAGCTGATGGTCCTTTTAAAGTGTTAGAAAGGATTAATGATAATGCGTACAAACTTGAGCTACCTGCAGCTTTTGGGGTAACCCCACATTTAACATTGCAGATTTGAAGCCATATTTGGGAGAAGAGGATGAACTAGAGTCGAGGACGACTCAAATGCAAGAAGGGGAGGATGATGAGGACATCCCTTCCATTGACACAACCACACCTGCTGCACAACAAGGTCCGATGACAAGAGCTCGAGCGCGACAACTTAATTATCAGGTAAAGTCGTTCCTCGCTGTTCATATAAACTCGTCTCAGAATTGGATGCTACTAAATCATGGTGATGATTGTCTTATTCTTAGGAATGTTGGTCAAGACTCCATTGCCTCATGTTTAGACCCTAGGATGAGGATGGAGCAGCCAAATAAGTGGGAATCATCATTAATGGGGCGCACAACTCATCTCGAGACAGCAGGGGACACTCCATCAAAAGTACCATAACTCCTTGATACGAGATCCAATGAAGCTGGTTTTTGACTTGTTGGAAAGAGCGCGTCATCCTCTTTCACATGGGGCCAACCCCCACTATCAGAATCTAACAAATCTGTGTGCAGCAAGCCAAAGGATGCAGAGACCTACAGCTTGGGCCTAGGCCTTGTACTAACTACAACCCTTTGAGGGACGCCCAGATTAGGGTTTCCCACTCCCCCTTGTGCTCTCCTCCTTATAAATAGAGCCAACAGCCATCAGAATGAGGGTGGGTTTTGTTTAGATGCAAGATAGCTGCTGCTTCTTCCTTGTAAACGCGTGTGTCGGCTAGACCACCCGATTTGCTTGTTTTAAGACCCCAACTTGTGATTCAGATTCAGCCTTTGGCTTAAATCCATGAGTTATTTGCTTGTTCATCTCGTTCTTGCTTGTTCTCGGTTGCTTGCAGGTTCTTGGTGTTCTTGGCACGGCAAGAACATCACATTCGGAGCCGGTGTACCTGTTGCTAAGGCGCATCAACCTTGTGGTCGTTGTAGTTGGACAGCCAACGTCGAATCCACCACAAATCGAGTTTACCCACACTCACCAAAAGATCAGGAACAACCTCTAGTCTCATCATGTGGTAATCAGAGCAAGGTTCTTTGGTGAGTGATTTACAGTTCATTACTTTACCTATGTTCTAGAAATATAAAAATAGGATAGAACTGAAATTCCAAACACAAGTTTGAGCCTTGCTGATCTGCTTAGTTCTTTGCTTGTTGAGTTTGTGCTTTACATCGTGGTGTCAAGTGCTGGTTCTTAGGTTCTAATCCTTTAGAGTTTCGAGTTCTTGTCACGTTTTAGTCACCACACAATCCGCTGTTGCCTTCCCCCCCCCCCACTTTAGCCGCTGCAATCTCCACCAATACCACCACCACCACCACCAACAGCACCGCTGCTCTCTCCACCTTTTTGCTAAAACCCTCACCACCATCACCTTTAGCCGCGCCTACACAAACACTACCCTATGCACCTGTCCTTTTGGTGCAAATCTGAGTACACTCAGTTCTGAAAATAAGAGAGTTCAAATTGCATATTTGTACTACTTGTTGCAATCCTTATCCCTAGTAAAAGAAAGTCTATGCTACTTGCTACATTCTTGTTATAATCATATTGCAAAAGTTCAGTTTGTGCGCTACTTGTCGAAAAGAAAAGAAAAGAAAAGAAAAGAAAATAGAAAAGAAAAAGAAAGGAAAAGGAGGAAAGAAAGAAAGAAAGAAAGAAAAAAAGGGTTAAGTTGATGCCATTTACTCTCATCATTTCCATTGTTTGCTACTATCCGGTGACAACATTTATGTCTAGGCTCGCGTCTCTAGCACGGGTTAGCCTAGGACCAGCACGAACTATCTTTGAACACTTATTCAACTTGCATTGACTAACGTGGTTCCAGTTGTACCTTGATTTTTTAAGCCACCTACAGCTCCACAAATTATCTACAACGTCACAGGGTTCTACTTGCTACTACTTGTGTTGTTCTTGTCGTCGCCAACACCATCTGCATAGCAAGGTAAGGACATGTAAGAACTCGATTGCACATGCTGAGAGAATGAAAATTGTTGCCACCTAATTCAGTTAGTTGGTAGGACATATTTTCTTGTGATTCCCTTGCTACATACTAATCATGGTAGGAGAAGGTGAAAGGACCCCTCCACAATCACCTCGATCAAAAGCCTTGCTGCAACACTTTGAACGCAAAGTGAGGCTCCATGCTGAACACCTTGATGAGGATGTTCGTGTCACCAATGAGCGCCTTGGTCAATTGGTGACGGCTCAGATTGAGACCAACACCAAGTTGGCTTCCTTGGAAGGCACTCTTGGTTCTGTTAATACATCTCTTGTAGGTAGGTGTCTTGGAGCGATTGGAGAGGATGGAATAGAATCGCTGTGTTGGTTTCAAACGACGCAATCACAACAACAACAACACCATGGGCAGTGCTGCTGGTCATGATGAAGAAGAATATGCAGCGGACACTGAGCTTGATGAGGAGCTGAATGGTCATCGACGCATCGAACAACATCGCCACCGCCATGAGACAGGTCCTCGCCGACCACGGCAAGAGGTACGTGAACCTATGTTGCATGGAGATTGACATTTCTCCAAACGGACCAAAACAAGCTTCCATTTGACCCACATCACCAGGAGGTCCATCGAGTGCCGCTAAAAAGGTGTCTGTGCCTGTGGTACATTCGGTGCAAACCGTGCACCTATCTGATGCCGAGATTAACACCATCTCCAAGTAGATCGAAGCAAGCTTCCACTTGACCCACGTCACATTGGAGTTCCATCGGGTGTGCCCAAAATGATTTTCGAGCCTATTGGACGTTCGTTACAAACCGTGCACCTATCTTGCATCGAGATTAACACTATCTACAAATGGACCGAAAGTAGCTTCTACTTGACCCACATAACGTAGGAGTACAATCAGGTGCATCTAAACTAATTTATGAGCCTATGGTACGTTTGACGCAAATCGTGCACCTTTCTTTGTTGAGATTAACAGAACCTCCAAATGGACCGAAATGAGCTTCCATTTGACCCACGTTACCTATGAGTTCCATTGAGTATGCCCAAAACGATTTTCATGCCCATGGTACATTCAGCGCAAACCGCGTACCTATCTTGCCATGATTAACACCCTCTCCAAGCGAATCAAAGTGACCTTCCACTTGACCCACATAACCTAGGGGTACCATCGGATGCACCCAAAATAATTTTGGAACCTATAGCTTGTTCAACGCAAACCGTGCACCTATCTTGTGTTGAGATTAGCAATATCTCAAAAGAGACAAAAAGAGCTTCCATTTGACCCACATCATCTAGGAGGTCCATCGAGTGCAGCCAAAAAGATTTCCGTGTCAGTGGTACATTCGGCGCAAACCGTGCACCTATCTGATGCTGAGATTAACACTGTCTCCATGTACACTGAAGCGAGCTTACACTTGACCCACGTTACCTTGGAGTTTCTCGGGTGTGCCCAAAATGATTTTCAAGCCTATTGGATGTTCGATGCAAACCGTGCAACCATCTTGCGTCGAGGTTAACACTATCTCCAAACAAACTGAAAGGTGCTTCTACTTGACCCACATCATGTAGGAGTACAATCAGGTGCATCTAAACTGATTTCTGAGCCTATGGTATGTTTGGCGCAAATCGTGCACCTATCTTTTGTCCACATTAACAGAAACCTCCAAATGGTCTAAAACGAGCTTCCATTTGACCCACGTTACCTAGGAGTTCCATCGGGTATGTCCAAAACGATTTCCATGTCCATGGTACATTCAGTGCAAACTGTGCACCTATCTCTCCGAGATTAACACCGTCTCCAACTGAATTGAAGCGATCTTCCACTTGACCCATGTCACCTAGGAGTTCCATCGGTTGCGCCCAAAACAATTTTTGAACCTATTGCATGTGCAACGCATACCGTGCACCTATCTTGTGTCGAGATTAGCACTATCTCAAAATAGACCGAAACAAGCTTCCATTTGATGCACATCACCTAGGAGTTCCATCATTTGCCCAAAACGATTTCCGAGCCTATGGTATGTTTGTCTCAATCCATGCATCTATCCTATGGCACAAAACCATGCACCTATCTTGTGTGTTGATTAAAACTATCTCCAAATGAACCAAAATGAGCTTCCATTTGACCCACATCACCTAGGAGGTCCATCGGGTGTGGCCAAAAAGATTTCCATGCCCGTGATACATTTAGCACAAACCGTGCACCTATGTGATGCCGAGATTAACACCGTCTCCAAATAGACTGAAGTGAGCTTCCACTTGACCCACGTCACCTTAGAGTTCTATCGAGTGTGCCCAAAACGATTTTCAAGCCGATGTTCGGTGCAAACCGTGCAATTATCTTGCGTTGAGATTAACATTATCTCCAAACAGACCGAAAGGAGCTCTAACTTGACCCACATCACGTAGGAGTACAATCAGGTGCATCCAAACTGATTTCTAAGCCTATGGTACGTTTGGCGCTAACCATGCTCCTATCTTTTGTCGAGATTAATAGAACCTCCAAATGGACCGAAATGAGCTTCCATTTGACCACGTTACCAAGGAGTTCCATCAGGTACGCCCAAAATGATTTCCTTGCCCTACCTAAAACTAGGGGTACCCACAACCAACGATTAAGAAAAACAAAACACTATCCACAAACGGAACAAAGCCAAAGATAGCACACGAGACACCTTGACTGTGTTCTGACTCGCACGAGGCCAGCTTGACGGGACGCCTCGACTATGTTCCGACTCGTACGAGACACCCTCAATGGGGCACCTCGACCGTGTCCCGACTCGTACGAGGCTCACTCGACAACGCACCTCGACTATCGGCAATCTCTGACTCGCACGACCCCGGGTCGGAACACTCGACCCATTCTATCCACCTACTCTGAGACAAAAGTCAGAGTATTTAATATGACTACCTACTACCTCCTACCGTCATGGCTACAGTCATGACCGACGTGGAAGCAATGCCAGTGTCAGTCTCACTTTTTACCACCCATCCCGGGATGGGAGGTGAAAACCTGTCACTATACATACCATACCGCACACTATTTTGCTACTGGTCACCCTCGAGGGTGAATACGATAAGGTACGTATCCCACGATCTCAGGGATTCGGCCTTATCCGTCCGTCCTTGACCCGGCCTTGACCCACCGCCGGTCAGCAGGGAGGAAGGGCTGACGTGGCACAGGACTCAGGATCTTTTCACCATCTCATCCCCTATGTCACCATGGTGTCCAGGGATGGCCGGCCATTCCTGGGGCACGTCGCTACAGCCACCTCCACAGGGATCGACAAAACTTCACCTCAAGGCACCCCGGGGTCCCGGCCTCCACTTAACCTATAAAAGGGTAGGCCAGGGATCTACAAGAAGGGGGGCGAAAAACAAACGGACAAGGCAAGACGCAAGCTAGAAGCCACGCTCAAACGAGCAAAGGCACACCACCCACAGATCAACATCTCAAGCAATCTCCTTGTACTCTCACTTTCCCTTTGAGACTGGGCTCGGTTCCCTCTCTCACAGCTTGTAACCCCTACGCAAGCACTTCGGTACATGGAAATACAATACTCCCCTCTCCCCGCTGGATGTAGGGCCTTCTCTTGCCTGAACCAGGATAAATCCCCATGTATTTTCCTTGCATCACCATCTAGATTAGGGACACGCAGCACTCACTCGTCGGCTTAGGACCCCCGCGGGACCGAACGCTGACACCATGGTACATTTGGCACATGCTGTGCAACTTCTTGTCGAGTTTAACAGCCTCTCCAAGCGAATCGAAGCGACCTTCCACTTGACCCAAGTCACCTAGGAGTTCCATTGGGTGCGCCCAAAATGATTTCCGAACCTATTGCATGTTCAACGCGAACCTTGCACCTATCTTGCGTCGAGATCAGCAATAGCTCAAAAGAGACCGAAATAAGCTTCCATTTGACCCACATCGTCTTAGAGGTCCATCGAGTGTAGTCAAAAAGAATTCATGTCGGTCGTACATTCATTGCAAACAGTGCACCTATCTGACGCCGATATTAACATTGTCTCCAAGTAGACTGAAGTGACCTTCCGCTTAACCCACATTGCCCTGGAGTTTCATCAGGTTGCCCAAAATAGTTTTTGAGCCTAGCAGACGTTCCGTGCAAACCGTTCAACTATCTTGTGTCGAGTTTAACACTATCTCCAAATGGAGTGAAAGGAGCTTCTACTTGACCCACATCACGTAGGAGCACAATCAGGTGCATCCAAACTGATTTCTGAGACTATGGTATGTTTGGCGCAAATCGTGCGCCTATCTTGTGTCGAGATTAACAGAACCACTAAACGGACCAAAACGAGCTTCCATTTGACCCCCATAACCTAGGAGTTCCATCGGGTACGCCTAAAATGATTTCCATGCACATGGTACATTTGGCGCAATACATGCACCTATCTTGCCAAGATTAACACTGTCTCCAAGCAAATTAGAGTGACCTTCCACTTGACCCACATCACCTAGGAGTTCCATCGGGTGCGTCCAAAATGATTTTTGAACCTATTGCATGTTCAACGCAAACCGTGCACCTATCTTGTGTCGAGATGGCACTATCTCAAAAGAGACCAAAATGAGCTTTCATTTGACCTACATCACCTACAAGTCCCATCGTTTTCCCAAAACGATTTCCAAGCCTATTGTATGCTACTCCCAATCCATGCATCTATCTTGCGCCGAGACTAACACTATCTCCAAAGAGACCGAAATGAGCTTCCATTTCACCCACGTCACCTAGGAGTTCCATCGGTTGTGCCCAAAATGATTTCTGAACCTATTGCATGTTCAGCACAAAACCATGCACCTATCTTGCGTGTTGATTAACACTATCTCCAAATGGACCAAAATGAGCTCTATTCGATCCACGTCACCTAGGAGGTCCACTGGGTGGGGCCAAAAAGGTTCCATGTCCGTGGTACTTTCGGCACAAACCGTACACTAATCTGACGTCGAGATTAACACCATCTCCATGTAGACCAAAGCGAGCTACCACTTGACCCACGTCACCTTGGGGTTCCATAGGGTGTGCCCAAAATGATTTTTGAGCCTATTGGACGTTCGGTGCAAACCGTGCAACTATATTGCGTCGAGATTAACACTATCTCCAAACGGACCGACAGGAGCTTCTAGTTGACCCACATGACGTACGAGTACAATCAAGTGCATCCAAACTGATTTCTGAGACTATAGTACGTTTGGCACAAAACCGTGCACCTATCTTGTGTCGAGATTAACAGAACCTCCAAACAGACCGAAACGAGCTTCCATTTGACCCCCGTTACCTAGGAGTTCCATCGGGTACACCCGAAATGATTTCCATGAACATGGTACATTTGGCGCAATACATGCACCTATCTTGCCGAGAATAACACTGTCTCCAAGCGAATCAAAGTGACCTTCCACTTGACCCACGTCACCTAGGAGTTCTATCGGGTATGCCTAAAATGATTTCTGAACCTATTGCATGTTCAATGTAAACCGTGCACCTATCTTGTGTCGAGATTAGCACTATCTCACAAAGTGACCAAAACAAGCTTACATTTAACCCACATCACCTAGGAGTATAATTAGGTGCATCCAAACTGATTTCTAAGCCTATGGTACATTTGGCGCAAACCATGCACCTATCTTGTGTCAAGAATAATAGAACCTCCAATGGACCGAAACGAGCTTTCATTTGACCCACGATACCTTGGACTTCCATCAGGTATGCCCAAAAGTAGACCGAAGCGAGCTTCCACTTGACCCACGTCACCTTGGAGTCCATCAGGTATGCCTAAAACGATTTTTGAGCCTATTGGACATTTGGTGCAAACCATGCAACTATTTGGCGTCAAGATTAACGCTATCTCCAAATAGACCAAATGGAGTTTTTAATTGACCCACATCACATAGGAGTATAATTAGGTGCATCCAAACTGATTTCTAAGCCTATGGTACATTTGGCGCAAACCGTGCACCTATCTTGTGTCGAGAATAATAGAACCTCCATACGAACTGAAACAAGCTTCCATTTGACCCACATCACCTAGGAGTCCAATTGTTTGCCCAAAGCGATTTTCGGCCTATGGTATGTTAGTCCCAATCCATGCACATCTTGCGCCGAGACTAACACTATCTACAAATGGAACGAAACGAGCTTCCACTTGACCCACATCACCTAGGAGTTCCATCGGGTGTGCCCAAAATGATTTTCGAGCCTATTGCTCGTTCGGCGCAAACTATGCACCAATGTTGTGTGGAGATTAACACTATATCCAAACGGACCAAAATGAGCTTCCTTTTGACCCACGTCACCAAGGTCCATCGGGTGCGGCCAAAAAGATTTCTATGCCCGTGGTACATTCAGCACAAACCATGCACCTATATTGCACCAAGATTAATAGCGTCTCCAAGCGGATTGAAGTAAGCTTTCTATTGACCCACGTCACCTAGGAGTTACATCGGGTGTGCCCAAAATGATTTTCGAGCCTATTGCACGTTCCGCGCAAACTGTGCACCAATCTTGTGTGGAGATTAACACTATCTCCAAACGGATCAAAATGAGCTTCCATTTGACCCACATCACCAAGGAGCTCCATCGGGTGCGGCCAAAAAGATTCATATGCCCGTGGTATATTCGGCGCAAACCGTGCTCCTATCTTGCACTAAGGTTAACATCTTCTCCAAGTGGACGAAAGAAAGCTTTTACTCGACCCACGTCACCGAGACGTTCCATCGGGTGCGTACAAAACGATTTTTGAGCCTATTGCATGTTCGGCACAAATAGGGCACCTATCTTGCGTCGTTGAGATTAGCACTATCTCCATAGAGACTGAAATGAGCTTCCATTTGACCCACGTCACCTCGGATTCCATCAGTTGTGCCCAAAATGATTTCTGAGCCTATTGCTTGGTCGGCACAAACCGTGCACCTATCTTGCGTGTTGATTAACACTATCTCCAAACGGACCAAAATGAGCTTCCATTTGACGCACATCACCTAGGAGGTCCATCGGGTGCGGCCAAAAAGATTTCCATCCTCGTAGTACATTCGGCACAAACCGTGCACCTATTCAGCCCCGAGATTAACACCTTTTCCATGCAGACCGAAGTGAGCTTGCACTTGACCTACGTCGCCTAGGAGTTCCATCGGGTACACCCAAAATGATTTTGAGCCTATTGGACATTCGATGCAAACCGTGCAACTATCTTGCATCGAGATTAACACTATCTCCAAACAGACCGAAAGGAGCTTCTACTTGACCCACATCATGTAGGAGTACAATCAGGTGCATCCAAACTAATTTCTGAGCCTATGGTATGTTTTGACGCAAACCATGCACCTATCTTCTGTCGAGATTAACAGAAGCTCCAAACAGACTGAAATGAGCTTCCATTTGACCCCTGTTACCTAGGAGTCCCATCGGGTACGCCCAAAACGATTTCCATGCACATGATACATTTGGCGCAATACGTGCACCTATCTTGCCGAGATTAACACTATCTCCAAGCGAATCAGAGCGACCTTCCACTTGACCCACGTCACCTAGGAGTTCCATCGGGTGTGCCCAAAACAATTTCTGAACCTATTACATGTTCAATACAAACCGTGCACCTATCTTGTGTCGAGATGACACTATCTCAAAAGAGACCAAAACGAGCTTCCATTTGATCCACATCACCTAGGAGTCCCATTGTTTGCCCAAAATGATTTCCGAGCCTATGGTATGTTACTCCCAATCCATGCATCTATCTTGCGCCGAGACTAACACTATCTCCAAATGGACCGAAACGAGCTTCCACTTGACTCACATCACCTAGAAGTTCCATCGGGTGTGCCCAAAGCGATTTTTGAAACTATTGCACGTTCAGCGCAAACTGTGCACCAATCTTGTGTGGAGATTAATGCTATCCCCAAATGGACCAAAATGATCTTCCATTTGACCCATGTCACCAAGGAGGTCCATTGGGTGCAGCTAAAAATATTCCAATGCCCGTGGTACATTCAACGCAAACCATGCACCTATCTTGCACCGAGATTAACAGCGTCTCCAAGTGGACTGAAGCAAGCTTTCACTTGACCCACGTCACCTAGGAGGTCCACCAGGTGGGCCCAAAAAGATTTCCATTCCAGTGGTACTTTTAGCATAAACCGTACACCCCTCTGACGTCGAGATTAATGCCGTCTCCAAGTAGACCAAAGCGAGCTTCAACTTGACCCACGTTACCTTGGAGTTCGATCGGGTGTGCCCAAAACAATTTTTGAGCCTGTTGGACGTTCGGTGCAAACCATGCAACTATCTTGCGTCGAGATTAACACTATCTCCAAACAGACTGAAAGGAGCTTCTACTTGACCCACATCATGTAGGATTTCAATCAGGTGCATACAAATAGATTTCTAAGCCTATAGTATGTTTGGCGTAAACTGTTCACCTATCTTGTGTCGAGATTAATAAAACATCCAAACGGACCGAAACAAGCTTCCATTGACCCACGTTACCTAGGAATTCCATCGGGTATGCACAAAATGATTCCATGCCCATGGAACATTCGCCGCAATATGTGGACCTATCTAGCCGAGATTAACACCATCTCCAAGCGAATTGAAGCGACCTTCCACTTGACCCATGTCACCTAAGAGTTCCATCGGGTGCGCCCAAAATGATTTCTGAACCTATTGCATGTTGAACGCAAAACGTGCACATATCTTGCGTTGAGACTAGCACTGTCTCAAAAGAGACCGAAATGAGATTCCATTTGACCCACATCGCCTAGGAGTCCCATCGTTTGCCCAAAACAATTTCTGAGCCTATGGTATGTTAGTCCCAATCCATGCATCTATCTTGCACCGAGACTAACACTCTCTCCAAATGGACCAAAACGAGCTTCCACTTGACCCACATCACCTAGGAGTTCCATCAGGTGTGCCCAAAACGATTTTCGAGCCTATTGCACATTCGGTGCAAATTGTGCACCAATCTTGTGTGGAGATTAACACTATCTCTAAATGGACCAAAATGAACTTCCATTTGACCCATGTCACCTAGGAGGTCTATTGGGTGCGGCCAAAAAGATTCCTATGGACGTGGTACATTCAGCGCAAACAGTGCACCAATCTGGCGCTGAGATTAATAGTGTCTCCAAGCAGACCGAAGCAAGTTTTCACTTGACCCCTGTCACCTAGGAGTTCCATCGAGTGCGGCCAAAATGATTTCTGAGCCTATTGCACGTTCGGCACAAATGGGGCACCTATCTTGAGTCGAGATTAGCACTATCTCCAAAGATACTGAAATTAGATTCCATCTGACCCATGTCACCTAGGAGTTCTATCGGTTGTGCCCAAATTGATTTCCGGGGCTATTGCACATTTAGCACAAACCGTGCACCTATCTCCAAACGGACCAAAATGAGCTTCCATTTGACCCACGTCACCTAGAAAGTCCATCGGATGAGTGAGCTTCCACTCGACCCACGTCACCTTGGAGTTCTATCAGGTGTGCCCAAAATGATTTTCGAGCCTATTGGACATTCGGTGCAAACTGTGCAACTATCTTGCATCGAGATTAGCACTATCTCCAAAGAGTCCGAAATGAGCTTCCATTTGACCACATCATCTAGGAGTTCCAATAGGTGTACCCACAATGATTTCCAAACCTATGGCATGTTCATCCCAAACTGTGCACCTATGTGTGCTGAGATTAACAATGTCACGTAGGAGTTCCATCGGGTGTGCCCAAAATAATTTCCGAGCCTATTGCACGTTCTGCGCAAACCGAGAACCTATCTTGCGTGGAGATTGATAGTATCTCTAAATGGATGAAAATGAGCTTCCATTTGACCCACATCACCTAGAAGGTCCATCGGTGCAGCCAAAAAGATTTCTATGCCCGTGGTACATTCAGCGCAAACCGTGCACCTATCTGACGCCAAGATTAACAAAGTCTCCATGTAGACCGAAGAGAGCTTCCACTTGACCCGTGTCACCTTGGAGTTCCATCGAGTGTGCCCAAAACGAATTTTGAGCCTATTGGACGTTCAGTGCAAACTGTGCAGCTATCTTGCGTCGAGATTAACACTATCTCCGAACAGACCAAAAGGAGCTTCTACTTGACCCACATCACATAGGAGTACAATTAGGTGCATCCAAACTAATTCCTAAGCCTATGATACATTTGGCGCAAACTGTGCACCTATCTTGTGTCGAGATTAATAGAACCTCTGAACGAACCAAAATGAGCTTCCATTTGACCCACGTTACCTTGGATGTCCATCGGGTATGCCTAAAATGATTTCCATGCCCATGGTACATTCGGCGCAATACGAGCACCTATCTTGATGAGATTAACACCGTCTCCTAGCGAATCGACACGACCATCCACTGACCCATGTCACTAGGAATTCCATCAGGTGCGTCCAAAATAATTTCTGAACCTATTGCATGTGCACCTATCTTGTGTCGAGATTAGTACTATCTCAAAAGAGACTGAAATGAGCTTCCATTTGACCCACATCACCTCAGAGTTCCATTGTTTGCCCTTGCATCCAAACACGACTCACTCACGGGGCCTCCACACATAGATGCACGCATACGACCCACGACGCAGCATGGTTTGTCATCGTCCTAATGACTGACCCACTTCCAACTTCCAATCGCGCCTCTCACCGCGACGAGTCGGTGACCCGAGTCTTGATTTCTTGCTCGCACCGAAGGTTGCCCTGGCCAATCCTTATAGACCAGTGCTCAGGCAAGGCTAGGCACCCATGCATGAGTTTGAAAAGAAACAGGGAACTTGCTCGCTGAAGGAAAAAGGGAACAAAAAGAAAGAAGTCTTGGGCCGCTCGCTTACCTTCTTCTCGCATCGAGGCAAATCTGTGACCTACCGCTGACGTCATGACACTCCAACGGACCACATTCCCTTTAGCCTCGTGGGCCAGCCCTAGGCTAAAATGCACCCCTGCAAGCACAGGATGAGGAGGGACGAAGCACATTCCAATTTGAATGAAAAGAATGGCAAAAAAGCAACAATGGCATGCGAATACGCTTACCACATACCATACATACACAAAACCCACAACACGTTCACTGCAACTAGGACACCCGTGCAACACAGGACCCTTACACAAGGATCATCACACACTAGAAGATCAGAACCAGCGTCGAATACGGGCGACAGACACTTTGCATATAAGAACCCATAGTCCACAAGCATCAGCATCACTCGGCCTCACGCCTACGCGACATAATGAAAAACGAAGAAAGGCACGATGCCGCCAAGCCTATCCTACAAACGCTTAGGTCATGAAAACAGGGTGGCGTTGGGCCAAACTCCATGGGTCGATCCCTGGGCGAGGCTACGTGGCTATGGCATTCGAACAATTAGACCAACGGTGGCCACGGCAAGATAATGGCACGCAAAAGAAACAAAATCAAGGAACACAAACCGAAAGGAACTATATTTACTTAATATTATTAAAGACCCTGAGAACACCTCAGCTCTCTTAGCCACTGCCGCGGAGGATCTCTTCCACATCCACGATGGCAACAGCGGTGTCTGCAGCAGCGGCAAAGTCTTTGACCCATGCCGTCTACTCCTCCTGCCCGGCGTGCTCTGGGAACCCAGGCATCACCCGACGGAGGTTCACCCCGGTCCGTAGCTGCATGGTGGCAAGGGGTGACGCTGGCCCCTTGCTAGATTCCCGCCACCACCGCCCACTTGCGGTCCTCCGCTACGATGAACCCCTAGAGGCTCGCCTCCTCTTCATGGTGAGAAGCCACCAACTGCTCCTCCAATGCTAGCAACAAGATGACATGAAGGTCAGAGGCTATGGCCATCCATCTAGATGGCAAAGACGAGGGAAACCCTTACCTGTAATGTGGGCCTAGGCGTCGGTGGGTGCCACCTGTGCGGTAGTAGTTTCACCCTCCAAGGCGGCAAGAGCAACCTTAACGGCATCGAGGTCAAGCTCTAGCCACCTCACCTCGTGGGCACCCACGAAAAACCACCAGTGACCTTCATCCGCCTCGCGGATGAGATGGCAAAACTCTTGACGGTTGCCTAGAGACAACGAAGATGAACTCGACCCCGGCATTAATAGGGCCCCAGCCAGGGCAACGCCAATAGCGCCTCCTCAAGAAGCATGGGAGATAGCCCTCAGGAGTGCTCACGATCAACTCAGGTCAGCATCAAACTCAAAACATCATTTAAACACTCATCCCTGTTCACGTAGCAAAACTCAGAGACATGGCGGTGGACCACCAGCTTCTGGCACATCTTCCCGTGGATGCTCGCCGTGATCCATCGCATCGGTCGAGAAAGGAAGCCACGAGCGCACGAAGGCAAGAAGGAAGAAGCGACAGGGCAAGCACTGAAGAACAAGATAAATCCTCCCACCACAATGGATCTCCTGATTTATAGCCATATGAACCTACCACAATGGATACCTTGGGCGCACGCGTATTCACATTCATTTACTAACCATCTCAGAAATCACGCAGGGTAGGTGAAGCGATCGGAGGAAAAGTGGAGTGGTGGTTGCCCACATAGCGGTGCGAATCAAGGGAGGCAGCCGGGTGAAAGGCTGAGCGACAGATGCTAGGATGGAAACAAATCCCAAGTAAGCATTGTATTTTTTTTGTTCCCCATACTTTTTGATTCATGCGCTCGCATTTTATGGTGCACAACTACTCATGAGTGGGCTCTACTAGGACGTGACGTGGCTAGGGAAGGCCAATAGCCCCCCAGATTCATGCACCGAGCAACCTGCCGCATCCACGACCCTGCGTCATGTTTAGGAAACCTTCTCTTAGGCAAGTCCTTAGGACTCAAGGCCACAAAAGGGATAGGGGCAGGGTGGAGATGGGCCCCTACGGCTCTAATCGGTGGTGCGGAGCCACACGACCATCTCTCTTGATGTTCGGGTCGTCCGCTTCGAAGTCGCCTAGGTTGACCCCTCTGGGGGAAGGCATCTTGCCCTCTGACTGCTACAGAGGTGGTCAGGGACCGATGGGCTTGATGGTTGATGATTTATGGGACATCTCTCGATGAGGCAAAGCCAAACTCCACATCGATTAGAGAGGATATCAGGCCCTGCTCGAACACCCATTGACCACAATGAGGCACACCGCTCCGACTGTGTGGTTACTATGGACATGCCTCTCTCTGCGTGGGGTGAAATCAAACCTGCCTGTAACAAGGCAACATGACCTCTCAAGGTTGGCAACGACATCAAGATAAAGCAGAGTCGGGTCCCCATGACCCCATAAGATGTTAGGGCCAAGCCTCAACCGACTCCTCTCTACGTCCTAGGTCTTAGACCTAAGGCCAGCTCTGGATACTCACAAACCATCAAAGTTCTACAACCTCTCCGGGAGAGATCGACGAAGCAGATGCCCGGGGTAACATAGTAAAGTCTTCCTCATGAAGCGATGTGGGGCCTAAAGCATGATCACGGGTCGGTCACGGGGAAAAAGCAAAAAGGTCCAAGACCTATGGGCCAATGCATGATCACAGAAAAGTTCGTGACCGCGCATAAAGAGGTCGAGGAGACAATTCCTCACATCATTAGGCCAAAATGGCCCTTTCGGCGACCCCAAACAAAGGCGTGACCTCGGCCTCAAGGCTCGGAGACTCACTACCACCACAGGGGAAGCCTAACTCGGGGGAAATCTCTCCTGGCTTGGCACCTTCAAATATAGGAGCGAACGCGCCACCCGCAAGGTGTCAAGAGCAGGTATCACCTCGAAGGTGATACCACAAAAATGCCCAGAGGTGAGCGCCATGAACGAAAAAGGGCAATAAGTGGCCCCTCGCCACACCTCCGGTCCAAAGCACATAGAAGAGGGCAGGGTCAATAGTCTCGGAGACCACCACCATAGAAGAGGGAAACGATGAGGCACCCATGGTTTTCTGGAGAAGCTGATCGTGGCCACTAGGACTAGTTTTTAGCGATCCAAAGCCTAATGGGTCTAGGAGTTGCTAAAACCACGGAGCCTAGGAAACAGTTCGAGCGCCTCTCCAACCCTCTCCTGCTCACAAATCCCCTTCTAGCACTCATTGTTGGAAGGGGCAACACCGGCTCCACCCACCACGAATGACCCCTAGTTGGACCCGCAACGAGAACCGCATGGTTCCCCTCGAACTTTTCTCTCCCTCCTTTCCTCACTCTCTTAGCAGGGAGATAGGAACGATTTAGAGTCACGGCCATGGGTGCCTCAAACGATCGAAAGGCCCCTATTTATAGGCCTAAAGGCAGACTGAGCAGCCTGAAACCCCCGCGACGCGTGGCAAACCAAGGGAGGCCACAGCCAATGTTAGATGCCCGCATGTGGTCAGGGAAATCGAGGCCTTCCCAAAGGCAAGGTCGATACAGTGTTGATGAGACCGCTCGGTTTCACCTAGGTCACGTACCCCGACACACGGCACACAGACACGGCCGGGCTCAGTGGTCACGTACCATATCATCTGGGTGTCCTGATGGGGCAAAGCAGAATGGTGACTGTAGCATTGAACGCACCAGCCCGCAAGGGGTCGAGCGATGAAGCTCAAACAAGTCGCGAACTACGAACCCACATTCGATATGCACACAACACAGCACTTTCATGATCACATCATGATCGCAAAAATGCTAGGGGACTTCTATCAGGGTTATAGTGTCTTAAGGCACCGATTAGTTGGCATGCCATGCGGCCCATGATATGTTAGCTAGCAAAGGCCCCAACGACCGAGGCCCAACTGAGCTAAGCAAACCAGGCCAAACGCCAAGGCTAGGGTCAGCCACAACCCCTTCCTTCTATCTTAACCGCACAACGAATAGAAGACTCATGACCACTTGACCATGACGACCCCTCAGAGGAACGTGAAGAGTTCAAGGCTAGCCAAACATGCTCGCTCTGGCAAAGGCAAGCACACTACTCTAACTTCGTAAGGACTGAGGGGACAACGGTCACCTCGGTCTAGTCAGACGCTATCCCTGTGCCACGCTGCACAGACAAGACAACACCGCACGGCAGTGACAACCGATATAGCGATCCACCACCCAAATACGAACTGACAGGATGCATGCACGATTCTACCCACCATGGGATGGGATCCATGACAGAGGCCTTGACTTAGGGGCCATCCAACCTAGAGGGAGCCACGATCCCAAGGATTGAGATCGTGGTCCTCAGCTCCTCAAACCAATAAGGCAAACGATGACCTGGGGGCGGCAACTGTATGATGCCCTAGGAAACCAGGAGGCGGTGACAAAGACCACGTCACACAGGACGGCTGGCGAACCACCACCGTGCCTACAGTGCCACCATGGCCGGCACGGTAGCACCACATCACACCATGCCATGACGTGGCCACAAGACCATGACGACAACCACGCCCAGACGTGCTCCACAAGATGGTGTAGCTTATAATCCAAGTTAGATAGGACCTCCCTTAGGCTCACAACCCTTCGATCAAGAGAACCTTCTTCTTTGTATACACCCTGGCCCCAAACTCAATATAAGGGCAGCCAGGGCACCAATCTTGGGGATCCAAAAATAATTTGATCCATCTCTCATTCACTCATTCTTACACCATAGAAGGGCTCCTGAAGCTTCCCTTTGGGCAGCCCGTTTCCTAGCTCTAGATCTCCTACCTCCTCCACCATTCTTGCACCCCCCATTGTAAGAACTTCAGAGCATTAAAGCAAGGAACACACACTCGATCATCTCTGAGACTAGACGTAGGGCTCTGTCCTGAACTAGTATAAATCCTTATGTCTTTTGGATGCTACCATCGTCTTCCTAGAGTAGCGCGGCAATCGTATAGTTTACTATTCTAGTTTATAAAACATCGACACTATGGTATGTTAGTCTCAATCCAAGCATTATCTTAGGCCAAGACTAACACTATTTCCAAATGGACCGAAACGAGCTTCCACTTGACCCACATCACCCAGGAGTTCTATCGGGTGTGCCCAAAATGATTTTCGAGCCTATTGCATGTTAGGCGTAAACTATGCACCAATCTTGTGTGGAGATTAACACTATCGGCAAATAGACCAAAATGAGATTCCATTTGACCCACATCACATAGGTAGTCCATTAGGTGCAGCCAAAAAGATTCCTATGCCCGTGGTACATTTGGCGCAAACCGTGCACCTATCTTGCGTCGAGATTAACAGCGTCTCCAAGCGGACCGAAGCAAGCTTCCACTTGATCCACATCACCTAGGAGTTCTATCGGGTGCGTCCAAAATGATTTATGAGATTAGCACTATCTCAAAAGTGACCAAAATAAGCTTCCATTAGACCCACATCACCTAGGAGTTCCATCGTTTGCCCAAAACAATTTCCGAGCCTATGGTATGTTAGTCCCAGGTTGAACCACTACAATACAACACACATCATAAAAAGAATTTGGGTACCTCTTCCACCACGTACCCTGGCTATGCTTCGTCATCGGCATAGCCATCTTGTCATTGTGGTCACTGAACTAATGCAGCCGACGTTGACGAAGGGGTACCAGATCTGGCTCCGGCTAGGGTTCGAATCTGGTTGGTCATGACAGGTGCTCAAGTAGGGGATCCGTATCCGACCTATACCATCTTTGAGGTGGTCCTTTCACCGTTAGCTGACTTGTTGTTGACGAATCGAAGGGGATCTAGCTCTGACGGTTCAGAAAGCTATGAGAGAGGGTGCGGCTAGAGAGTGCAGATTGATGAGTCGAGCTGCTGTGCCGATGGCGCGTAGGGTCTGGAGAGGGGTGGCAGAGAGGGCAGCTGGAGGGTGGAGAGGAAGGCCATGGTGCTTGGATTTGGAGCAGGAGGAGAGACGGTGGCGGCTGGAGGATGGAGATGCAGGTAGAGGCGGAGGCAGAGATGGTGACTCCTTGCACTTTTATATGGCCATCACAGCACCACAAATGCCCTTGTCTAAAATCGATGGCATGGTAAACCTAATTTCCACGCGGAGTGCAAAAGAGCGACATCTAATTTTTGGTGCATGTTGGCAGCACAACTCGGCGTGTCATGAAATTTGTGCGCGGGCAGATCTCCCAGTCTGTTTGGGGCCCACCAACATTGCAAAATGGAATCCTAAGAAATGGACAAAAGAAACTCAAAAACTTATGGCTCCTTTGGAATGGAGGAGAAATAAGAATTTTAAAGGATCCAAATCCTATAGGAAAAAATCCTATGAAGCCCTTTAGACCGGTAGCACTGGCAGGAACCCTAGCTCCACCGCACGCAAGTCCACGTCTAAATGGTGGTGGACGGTGGCTAGGGCTGACCATCCCCAGAGCGAAGGCCATGCGTCACTACCTCCTGGATCCACGCTGGTAGAGCACGAACACACTCAAGGAAGTTCAGCCCCACCGGCAGCATGGACACGGCGTTTAGCTGCTCCATGACGGCTGAAAGAGCAAGAACAAGAAAACCATACTAATTAATAAGGTGTGGTGCCACACAAAATAAAGAAGATACGATAATGATAATGCCCTTACCAGTGAGCTGCTTCTATGCTTAACCCGCTCCGGCTTCAGTCATGGCAGACTCCCTATCGGCTGCGGTGAGTGCTGTCTCCATAGCCGAGAAGCATAATCGCAGCCGCTCCGCCTCCCAGTTCTCCACGCGGAGAGCCTGCCTGGTCACATCTAGGTCCCACACCATCGTCTCCTCCCTCGGATGCTTCTCCGCCGCCATGGTTCAAGCTTGAAGAACGAGGTGCTAGGGACGACGTGTGAGTAGGAAAGGTGAGTTCGCAAGGTTACAAGGCAACTGTACTGACTCCCCTGTTTTTCCTCTATTTTTATAGCAGGGGATGCGCACGACCGATGGACCTGAATTCTAGCAGATGCTGAGCGATAGCGGGAGGTAAGGTGAGGCCACATCTCCATGATCTCTGAGGAACACACCTTTCGAGAAATACGTGTTGAGAAACGAGCCATCGAAAAGGAGCAACCAGATAGCTATTCATATTTTACTGCACTCGCAAGAAACTCCAAATGCGGCACATTTCATGTCGTCGGACATTATACAGTACAGAGCTGTGAGTAAAACTATTGCCTACGGAGTGTACTCAGTCACAACATTTGTATCAGTAGTAGTAGTCATGAGTGGCTTTGATCTGTGGCGAAGCCAACTCGTTTGCTAATGACTCCAAGAACAAGGGAACACAGGACTAAAGTTAGCAAAGATCCTAGGGTCTTTGGTTTAGGTGACTAAAAGAGACTAAAGCAGTTAAAAAAGACCAGAACACCCATATTAATTGCCTAGGATCTTTGCTACTACCGCAGTATTGAGGGGCAGGGGTGTCTTTTTTGGCCCTCTGCATGTCTGTGTTTACTTTTGTTCAACTTTGTATTAGGTGGGTTAAACTCTATTGAGCATGGTGTAGATTAGGTCCTTTGGTCATTTGGTAGCCGGTTTCTAGCCCCTGTAGGTTGGTTTTTCCTACAGGTTTCTTTCTGGTTCTCTGTCTGATCTGTAGTATGGTAAACATTCATAACAGAATTCATCTGATCAAGTCTCACATGGATCTAATGCCTAAAGGAGGAGCCACATAGCTATTCAAATTTTACTACACACGCAAGAAAGTCCAAGCATAATAAATCTTACCGGGCCGGACACATCTCACGTTATACAGGGAAACCTTTTTCGTAGGAGTACTTTCGTTGAATCCCTAAACGAAACAAATAAAATTGAAACAAAACAACAGAAAATCAAAAGCTACAGAATACACTATATTTGAGGAGCTTGAACTACTTTAGCAGTACTTTTCAGCGAACGCACAGTGTTTTCCTCTCACAACAAATCCGCATAAGCATCATCATAAGCCAAATTTCAGAGAAACAAACAGGGCCGGCCCTATTCTTGTTTCGCTAAAATTTAGCTTATGCTGATTTGTTGTGAGAGAAAAACACTACGTGTTCGCTAAAAAATACTGTTGAAGCTAGAATACACTATATTTCAGGATGGAGGGAGTAATTCACTCTCGCATGTAAAGAGTGAATTACTAGTTTCTTATTCCAAGTTCCCATGCGAACAACTCAAATTCGCGGCGAAGCCTACAGTCCTTGCTGCAAATACACAGCCCATCCATCTGCATCACCACAAGCGCCGCCTGCACACGAAAGATCGTCGCACACCTGTGCTGGCAGCGGCAGCGACAACTTGCCCCACCCTATTTCGTGGATCACCTCAGCGGCCATCTCGTGGTGGCACAGTACACACCCCTTGTTGCATAGCCACTTACTCATTGGTCCACCACCACCGCCCGCGATTCTTCCTCACCCTCGACCTGTCTCATGTACTGCCTCATAGTGTCATTGTCGCGGGCATTGCCATTGTGCCTATAGAGCAATATGGCGACTAGATAGGTCTCCAGATTGTGCCCGCCATCGGTGGCGCTAGCGAGATTGTCAAGGCATGATGGGGCCTATGGTTTTCCTCGAATACTATTAGTATCCCGGTGAGGAAGCAAGCCTTTGGGTTGCTGAGTTGCGTCAGGCTAGCAAGGAAGGCATAGTAGTTGCCAAGATCATCCCACCCCAGCCTAAGGGTGGGCATTCGGGTTACCCAAAAAATTCGGGTCGGGTAATTCGGGTAGTTAGAAATTCGGGTATTAAAAATTGTTACCCGATTTTTGCCCCGAAAAAGTATTACCCGAAATTTCGGGTACCCGATAATTCGGGTTCGGGTTCGGGTTTTACCCGATATACCCGAAATTGACAAAACCAACCATTTTGGAAAAATTCAAGTACCATTTTAAAGCAATAAACAATAGTCATATAAAATCACATCATGTCTTCATATCAATTACCAACAAATAAATTATCAAGTTAGCATAAATCTACATTAATTCATACCAAATAATATATTTATATGGCATTGAAATACTTCATGTCTTCATATTAGGAATAGAAGAGCAAATATTTGAGATATTTCAGGTAATTTGGGTAGTTCGGGTACCGGGAAACATTACCCGAATTACCCGAACTAATTTCGGGTTTTTACAATCACTATCCGAAATTGTGATCGGGTATTTTGGGTTTGGGTACTTTGGGTCTGGGTTCGGGTAATTCGGGTACGGGAATTGGGTATCGGGTATTTTGCCCACCCTAGCCCGCGTCTACAATGGTGTAGTGCCACGTGCTGACCGACGATGAGGTTGTTGCAGATGTGGCACGTGGATGAGCAGGTCACTCGTAGGCTGCGGAGGTCATCCATGGACCGCTCTGAGGTCGCAGCAAGGTGGCCGAAGATCTCAATGGCTAGCTCTTTAGGTAGCGCCAGCAACAGCGACGTTGGGTGCCGCCTCACTGCCATGATTGTTGGCGTCAACGTCACATGATGCGGAGGACGAGGAGGCCAACCAAGGGCTCGTATGGCAGCATGGATGGAGCTACAACATGTGCGTGGATGGAGCTACGGTTGTGGATGGTGGCGAGATAGAGGGCTGGAGAGACGACGTGGCACGATCGACTTACGTTGATTGAGGACGAGGCGGGGGAGGCGGCCGGGCGGGGGTTACAGTAGGAGTTTTAAATACCCTCTGCGAACTGGCATGGGAATTCCAACGATGACACTATTTAGATTACCGGGTGGGTGGGCGACTGGGGGAACAAGACGGTCAGATTACCGGGAAATGCGGAGTTTTCTGGTTCTCTTTCTAATCTTCACGTTTCTTTCTCTTCACATTTTTTACTGCACACATAAGTAAGTTTGCCTGCTGTACATTTCATCTCGTAGGACAGTATATAGTGTCATCTGTACATTTGAAAGTCATAGCAAATTGAGTGCATTTGTTCATAGCTAACAAAAGTACTTTGGCCCCACATCATACATTAAAAAACGTTAATTTTTTATGTGAGTAGAACTTGCCTGATCGATTGTGCTACAAATAGCAGTTGCACCGGCTGTGGCTTCATGCATGAACTAATACTAGTAAGGTAGGAGTGCGTCTTTACTTAGTAGTTGGATTCCTGAAGCGACAGCGTCAACCATAGCTCACGGAGTGCAGTCGATCAGAACCTATGAAACCATGTAGCCATCTCTAGCTAGCTGCTGCCCCTCGGCTGTTGCGAGCCTACGACTGCTTGGATTGGAGTGCACTGTATACTTCGCCAGATGACAGAAGGTCCGACCATCTAAAATATTCACTACTTGGATACTAGTAATGTTGAACGTCGTGCAGTCATGTCAGAAGCCTGTTCCATCCCTAGCATCCCTATGTGTACAAAGCCTAGCCTCACTCCCATTGTATAGCCATCTCTAGCCAGCTGACTGCCTGACTGCCCCTCGACTGCTGTGAGTCCTCTTCACAACCGCACTAGGCTTTCAAGTCTCCCCGTGTCATGGTGGTCAAAAGCTCTTCTTCTAAGATGCACTTTCTTGTGTCTAGCTTTCCTGCGTATTCACTTCACTCTCAGCAACCACGCAAGGTCTATATGGGAGGAGCATCCTCTTTCCCTCAAAGATTCTGAATTTTGACCAAATATATATAGAGATACTCTACAACAAATGATGACTCCCGCGACCACGTCCCTCTAGTATATTCGACGAAATGATGTTTACCTATTTCTTGTAAATCGTATGCTTGCCTAATAGTAAGAGCAGCGTAAATTTGAATGGGCCAGACATGTAACTAGTTTAAATTTTATTTGTTTTTTTAGGAATTCAATGAATATATACGATGCTTGAATTTTCTTGTGTGTGCTGTAAAATTTGAATAGCTATGTGGCTCCTCCGTTAAGCATTACATCGACATGAGACTTGATGGGATGAATTATGTTATGCATGTTTACCATACTACAGATCAAAAAGAGAACCAAAAAGAAACTTGTAGGCAAAACCAACCAACAGTGGCTAGAAACTGGCTAACCTAATCTACACCATGCTCAACAGAGTTTAACCCACCTAACTAATACAAAGAATAACAATATAGTAAACACAGACATGCAAATAAGACTTCACAAATCAAAACCTCAGTACATTTGAATGTGTCCAACATAAAATGCAAGGGAATATACATAATGAAGAGTAACAACATAAGGAAAGAGTAACAACATGTACTCCCTCCGTACTTCCAACATAAGGAAGATACATCAAATGCAACGTGAGATACATCAAATGCAACGTGAGATACATCAAACGAAACTTTATTTACTCCTCTACTCATCGTCAGTATCACTATCCTCGTCCTCGTCCTCATCCTCGTCCTCCTCATTGGTATCAACATCATTGTCGTCCTTGTCAGCGGTGATGCCTTTGGCCACCTACTCAGCATCGGCACGAACCAGGTTGCGCTAGTGCTTCTGGTGTTGTGGGTGGTGCTGATTCCCTACGTCACGACGCTAGTGTCAAAACCATCTATCTAGTTTTGGTAGCAGGTGAGGATGTACTCCGCGTTGTCCGTGCAATTCTTATTCAAGTAGCCTAGCAGTTCTTCCAGGACATCGGCGAGTTAGTGAAAAATGAAGACATAACTGCTCAGCTTTTCCTCCCGAGGCGGGTTGAGGGTGCCCAGACCAGTGTTCTGTAGCACATGCCTGATCTTCAAGAAAGCCTTACTCATGATGCCAATGGCCTAATCATCTCTATCTCCAAAGGGATCCACCAGAGCTTCATATTGATTCACCACGGGCACGATGTCATCCTCCTTCACCACGGGCATGGTGTCATCCTCCTTCATGATGGGCACAGCATCATCCCCCTCCCGTGCGCGCTTCATAGAAGGCTCTCTCTTCACTATGGCCATGGCTAAGAGTGAAGTAGGTTTGGAGAAGGCAACCACACGTTCCTGGCTATTTTAGATCTGCAATGGGAATGGGAGGGCTCAGGGAAGGAAGAAAAACAAGCGGAGTTGCGAAAGAGATCACGGCGGTTAATATATCACTACTATAGAGGAGCCATTAGTGTTTTTATTGTTTTGGGAACAAAGAGGAGCCATTGGTGTTGAAATGTTACTACACACGCAAGAAAGTCCGACCTCTGTAGGTTTGAACATGTCTGACACACTGCGCAGACCTTAGCTTACATTACAAACAAGTTAAAGTTGCTACAAAATAATGACAACATCCATCCAAGAGGAAATTAACATGTCCATACACAATATAATCAAACAACATTGATCCATTTAAACATGTCATAACAGAGAAATACATCATGGAACTTTATTTACTCCTCTGCTAATGACTCCAACTCCAAGAACAAGGGAACATAGGGAAGATAGTAAGGTCTGCCATTGATTTCTAGCAGGATTCTAGAAATCAACAACTGACTGTAATGTGTAGGGATGACATGAACTTTTTTGCTGTCCATGTTATATGTGACGATGTCATTTTCCACCCCAACCCCAACAAAGAGAAGCAAATTCTATTCTGGGTGAACCATTGAGTAATAACTAAATTCAATGTTAGTCTGTGCAAACACCTTCAGAATGCTGACAATATGCTTCAATGTCCATTTATTAGTACCATAGTCTTCAAGGATCCAAATTGAAAGTTTGGACATATTGTGACCATGAACAATACATACACACAAGTGACCCTAAGCTTAATGGATGGAGGGTGAAGAACCACGCAGCCTAGGAATCTTCCTCCATGTCTCTTCCTCCATATCCACAGCAAGTATCTGAGGGTAAACCCCCGAGTACCCATAATGTGCAGACAACCATTAAGATACATAGTTTCTGATGATCTCATTTCTTCTGATCTCTTAATTGTCACACAAGTATTCGGTCCCCATTTAGATTCCTTATAGATCCATGCTGCAGTTTTAGATGAGTAGATGTCAACACCCTGGCACTCATCATCCTGCTCCTCTTCTATATATTCAGTCACATGGAAGTGCGAGGAGGCTATCGGATCGAACCCCAACCAAGCCTCACCAACAGAATAGATGCTAGGCAGCAGTTCCTTGAACTTCTTGGTTGCCGGATTGTAGATGACATAGCGGTATAATCCATCAGCCCCTCGGCACCAACATAGGATGAGGCCGTTGCAAATATCTGAGACAGCTACATTGTCCAAGGTGAAGGGCAAGAAGGACAAGGATGGGTGTTCACCGATGATGCTAGTGTAGCATTGATGGCCTTGGTCGATGTCATAGAAGAAGCCGGCCAGGGTCCGGGGCAGCACCTTATGGTTGTTGTAGTCCTTGATGAGGTGGTTCCAGGAGGGATAGACACATGTGCAGTAGAACAAGGAGCGAGTGGGGAGGCGGCGAAGGATCTTGACAATGACATCGTCCGTGAGGCTAGCCATTGCATTCCTCTCTTTGGGGGCCTCCTTCATTTCGTCTATGTGCAGTAGGATGAGAGCTTGTTCAGTAATGTGATCACTAAAGAGGAAAATAATCCAACAAAGATCCATTAGTGAAGTCCACAACTCATACCAAAGTGCAACTTTAACAACCATTAATAATTTTCATGGTACAACCTTAAACAAATCTAGAGTAGCACCACATAGATATATATAACTCAAACTAGAGTAGCAGTTGATGGAGTTGTAACCATTACAATTCTAGCTAAATCAAGTCTATCCATCACACTTACAAATCAGTACACAAGCTCAGAGCTTCTTCCATAGGAGACAGACAAAGATTAAGAGGATGACAATTACAACAGTTTTGAAGGCAGAAGCAATGAGCCTGTTTGTTTGACTAGACATATAGGTATAATCAAGCAAGCACTTGACAAGTAATAGGCCTAGTTGCACATAGGCATTTATAGTAACACTAAACATATGCACAGACAACATTCACACAAGTCATGACAGAGAGATACATCAAATGTAGCTTTATTTACTACTTTGCTAATGACTCCAACTCAAAGAACAAGGGAACATAGGGAACATAGTAAGTTCTGCCGATGAAGTTTGGCACGACGTCACGTCTACCATACGGAATGTGATGTGTAGGGATGACATGAACTTTTCTGCTATCCATGTTATAAGTGATGACAACACTTTCCTCCCCAGCCCTAACAAACAAAATCAAATTCCATTCTAGGTAAACTATGACCGCTGAGTAGCTTGACTAAAGATCCAAGTAACCAAATTGAACCTTAGTCTTTGCAAACACCTTACGTATGCTGACAGTATGCTTCAATGTCCATTTATTAGTACTATAGTCTTCAAGGATCTAGATTGAAAGATTGGACATACTGCGACCACTAACAATACATTCACACAAGTTACCCTAAGCTTGATGGATGTAGCGTTTGTCACCACGAGCCTTGTTAGGATTTTTCCTCCATGTCTTTCCTTCCATATCCATAGCAAATATATGATGGCCACCTATCGCGTACCCCATATAGTGCAGACAACCGTTAAGAAACATAGTTTTTGATTTTTCAAATGTCACTTGAGACACCTCGCCCCATTTAGATTCCTTAAAGATCTATGCTGCAGTTTTAGATGAGTACATGTCCAAACCCATGCACTCGCCACCACCATCCTCCAAATATTCAATCACATAGAAGTGCGAGGAGGCTGTCGAATCAAACCCCAATCGAGCCTCACCAATAGAATGGATGCTTGGCGGCAGTACCTTCAACTTCTAGGTTGCCGGATTACAGAAGACATTGCGGTATCCATCAGCCCCAAGGCACCAGCATAGGATGAGCCCGTTTCAGCAATCTGAGACAGCTACATTGTCGAAGCTGAAGGGCAAGAAGGACAAGGAGGGGTGTTCACTGGTGATGCTGGTGTAGTGTCGATGGTCGCTCTCAGTGACGTAGAAGAAGCCGGCCACAGTCTGAGGCATCAACTTATTATTTTCCAAGATGACACGATTTTAGGAGTGATAGACACATTTGCAGCAGAACAAGGAATGGGCAGGGAGGCGACGGAGGATCTTGACAATGACATCATCCGTGATGCTGGCCAATGCATTCCTCTTGTTGGGGGGCCTCCTCTATTTCGTCTGTGTGCAGTAGGATGAGAGCTTGCACAATAATGAGATCACTAAAGAGGAAAATAATCCAGCAAAGATCCAATAGTGAAGTCCACAACTCATACCAAAGTGCAACTTTAACAACCTTTAACAATTTTCATGGTATGACCTAAAAAATTTAGAGTAACACCACATAGATATATATAACTCAAACTAGAGTAGTAGTTAATGGAGCTGTAACCATTACAATTCTAGCTAAATCAAGTCTATCCATCACACTTACAATTAGTACACAAGCTCAGAACTTCTTCCATAGGAGATAGACAAAGATTAAGAGGATGACAATTACAACAGTTTTGAAGGCAGAAGCAATGTGCTTGTTTGTTTGCCTAGATAGATAGGTATAATCAAGCAGGCACTTGACAATTAACATGCCTAGTTGCACATAGGCATTTACAGTAACAAAACTGAACATATGTAGAAAACCAAGACATCAGCAGAAAACTGACCAGTGCCACCTCCTAGTTCTTGTCATCATCATATCATTGCCCTAACCACATTTCCAATGCTAGAATGTTTCTTGTATACCTCATGTTCAAGCAAGGACCAAAACAGTGAAGTGAATAGGAAAGGCGAGAAAGGAGACCTGCGGATCAGATCTGTCACCTCTGCTGTGGCACACAACGGACACGGACACCAATGCTACCGTGCTTCATCGGCAAGCTCCGCTGCTTAGCCTCTAAAAGGACACCGAAGCCACCACAGTACATCGGGGATCCTCCACCACCGCCACTAGTCTAATGGGCATAGATTTGTTTCCACTTGAAGGGGAAATATCCAATATAGGTCAACCCGTAGGGCATCCACATAGAGAATATAATACTATAACGACTCCAAAGACATGTCAATACAACCATACATCTAGCGCAATGGTAAGGACTGTGCATTCCCTCCTCCGAGTCCCGGGTTCGACTCCCAGGCATTGAGGCTTTTTTTAATTTATTAGACCCTAGCAGCACAAAAGGTACAAGTGACATGCAAGCCGTCGGGTCCTATAGGTCGGATGGAGATGGAGAAAGGTCCCACAGGTACACATGAAACGTGAGCCATCAGGTCCTATAGGTCAGATGGGCCCAAAGGTACACGTGACACGCAAGCCGTCGGGTCCCATAGGTTGGATGGAGATAGAGAACAGTCTCATAGGTACATGTCACACGTAAGCCATCGGGTCCCATAGGTTGGATGCTGAAGGGTCCCGCAGGTACACATCGGACAGAGAAAGGACCGAGCATAAACTTTTATGATGAATTACAAGCGTCACGAATGAGTAACTACAAGTCCCATAGGTACATGTCGGATGAAGAAAGTACCATGTGGAGATCTATGATGAAGCACCATTCGTTACAGATCAAATATTGTTCGTCACAAATGTGTAATTAGTTCAATGACTATCAACAATATGTGGGTGAGTAGGTCGTGCATCTTCATGTGGGTGTGCCTCATAGTTTCCATCTATCCCCTGATAGAGGTCGGGGCCTCCCCCGTTGCTGACTCTGGTGGACTCCTAACGCCTGGCACTGACTTTGACCTTACCGAGAGCCATGGGGATGACGACTACGACTGGAAGCTATGGAAGGAGTAGGTGTGTGTCCCCCAGCCGGTTCTCATTGACCTGAACCATGGCGGCCTTCAGATAGGCCACGACGATGTCAAGCGCCAGGGACTAGGGGAGCTTTGCGAGCTCATTCATGGCGATAGCAATGTTGGCACTTGGTGTCTTGTGGACTTGTTGGTTGCCGTACATGTCGAAAGCATCGACTAGATCGTGTTGAATGGGGCGCCGTTCTTTTGCATATTTGGCATTCTCCCGCTCCACCCTGTGAGCCATGCAATTGGCGTTCCTTTCCACCTGATCAGCTCTCTCTTGGTCCGTCTCCCATTCGCGGGATGGTTGGTCAGCGCTGATGGCGAAGATTGCACCTCCAAAGTCAGCGGGAAATGCTGGGAACTCCTTTTCATATGGGTTGGTAATGGCATGGGTAGAACCAGTAGATTCAGAGTGTTCCTCTGGGATGGTAGAGAGAGAATCCCCATGGATCTGCCTGATATCCACCATATTGACGATGGGAGCAGGGTGGCCCATCTCAAGCAGCTCTAACAAAAATAGATCAAAAACGTGGTCGCGCTCAGCGGGATCCACGAATAGATGTGGGACGCGGACCATGTACTCAAACGCCGTGTTTGCTAGCCCATATAGGTAAATAGTGGATGGATGCTCCGTCAGGGCCTCATAGTCCGCTGACCTCAGGCCGGTGGCGGGAGCTGGTTGGTGACGAACCATTCGCCCTTCAGAAGTCACCGTGATCACTAGATCAAAATCTAGACGCCTTTAGTGGTGAGCCTGAGTAGGTCGCTCGGTCTGGTGATGATGGATGGAGCCATAGTCATCCCTAGTAGATTGATCTCTGACCGACTCTACCAAGGTTAGGGTTTTGGCTAGGCCTGCAGTGAACTGATCGATGGACTCGATCAGATCGGAGTTGCTGAGCCACCTCCCTTGGTAGCGGGGAAGCAGTTGATGAGTTGCCAGGAGAAGACGACCCCGAGAGTAATCCCAGGATCGGATCCGCCGGTGCTGGTGTAGATTCGGTTGGCACAGGAGGAGCCTGCACTGCCTCCATGACTTTGATGATGCCATCCATGCCTGTGGTCCAGGTGAACGTCCTGACTATGAACGTTTGGCTCGCCATGAGATCTACATGCACACCCCCTACCTAGCACGCCACTGCCGATGATATGTGGTTGGTAGTCTACCAAGGGGTATGCTCACAGTAGTAGATTAATCGGTGGAGGTGCACAAGACAATGAACTAGATGGTGACACAAGGCGAACATGAGGGTTTATCTAGGTTTGGGCCGCTGAAGCAGCGTAACACCCTACGTCCTACGTCTTTGTGGATTGTATTGGTTGTGTATGAGATTAATTGAGGAGGGTCCTTGCCCGCCTTAAATAGTATGGGGGCAAGGTTACAGATCTAAGGAATCTAGCTCCAATTGGTTACAACAATCGTATTCACATGGGATACAAAATATATCCTAAATGACTAGGTTCCCTTGATCGTCAAGTTGAACTCTGTGTATCTCGTGCAGCACGCTGATTAGTTAGGGGATCCACGCGGCCTATTCTGGCGAGTTAGGCCACCACCTCTGGCACGGCCCATGAGCAGCCATGAGGGTATACGAGTCTATACCCCTACAGCCCCCGAGCACTATGTATTTTGATGTGACACACCATCTTGACCGTCTCCGACTAGTGAGGCTTGAAGTCTTGAGGCTTTTCACCAGAGGTAACAGAAGAGCATTTATCCCTCCGACCAGTTTAACTAAAGGCCGACCACCGTCCTGATCGGAAAAGCGACTTGTCCCAAAAAATACATGGTGCTCCGAGAAAAAAGAAAAACAATTCACCTTTGGTGAAGTGGTTTGAGTTTCAATGTGGAATGTTTAAGACGCTCTGCACCATTGGCTCTGCCAAAATGAACAAGAGTTGATCCTCAGGATTAGTATATCCAAGGTAGGGGTCGTGCCTCTGGCACTGTTTGACAACTCTGTTGCAAAATAGTAAACACATTCACCGCTAGGTGAAGTGTGCCCACTTAGTCCCTGAGCCTGGTAGTAGGTGACTCAGTCACGTGGTGCCAGGGTCTAAAAAGAAATAATACCAACTTAGTTGAGAAACAGACTGCGAATCTGCCATGATCCCCAGCTCTACTGGAGGCCAAGTCCCCAGCTCTGCTATGGGCCAAGTCCCCAACTCTGCTACAGACGGGAGCATTGACCTCAAAACTCTAGAGAAGCAAGTCATGGCTCTATCACGGAGCTGTCCCTAGCTTTTGTAGCAACCGGAATATCCCAAAAAATATTGGTGCGCTAAAATCCAAAAATAGCAGCCTCAGGCCTACTGTGCCAAGATATTCAACAGACGAGTCCCAGTTAGCGGCCCACTTGAAAGCCAATAATTGAAGAAACGGAAGCGGCACACGGGGCATGGTTACCCAAAACCCCTGGAAGTCAAAGGGTCACACCATTTCATATAAACACCCGTGCGGCCGCCGCCCCGCTTCTCCACTTCCCATTTCTTGTCGATTCTTCTTCCTCACTTACTCCATCTCTTCCGCTTCCCTCATAACCACTATAGTTGCATCTCGAACCCTAGATCCGAACCACTCACAGCCACCGCATTTTTGCCAAATCTAGCCACGTCGCATCCATCTTGCATACCGCACCCGCATTTTGTTGCCGAAGAAGAGGGAGATGGCCCACGGGTCCTGTGGATGGAGGGCACAAATGATGTCAGCGAAGTGGACGAAATCCACAAGCACAGAGAACTCCATCCGTAAGCTCATCAACGGCGGCGTGCTTCCTGATGCCGCCATCGGAGGGTGGAGGTCGTCTATCGGTGAGAGCTTTCTAGACCCTCGCCCTGGTGAACTCGTAGTATTTGAAGATTTACTAGCGTGGGTTTGGGACTCCTTGTCACCCATTCTTATGCAAACTTCTTGATTACTACAAAGTTAGTCTATGCAATCTACATCCCAACTCTATCCTGTCTGTCTCCATCTTCATCAACCTTTATGAAGCGTACCTTGGAATCCACCCCCACTTCAATCTATGGCATCATTTCTTCTGCCTCAAAAAGAAAGGGGATCTATGGGGTCCAAAATAGCCAGAGGAGCGTATCTGCTTCTCCGGGATCACATGGAAGCGCATTATCTGAATGTCCCCCTGAACACCTCGATGAGGGATTGATACCACAAATGGTTCTATGTGTAGCGGGAGCAGGAACCATTTGTGGCATGTGACATTAGCCAGATTCTCGAGCAGCAGGAGAGCTGGAACAAGTGCAAGAGCTACTCGGGTTATTTGACCGGACCCGGATGGATGGCCCAATTGTCGCAACCAATTTCATCTTCAGACGGGTGCAGCACTATAAGGAAAAGGGTGCACCCGACGTACGAGTACTCCAGGTCTGACGACGTGACCCAGGAGTCACTAGAGGGACTCCCAAGTGAGGAGATAGATAGGCGGCCAGCGCAGCTGCTTGATTTGGCGGGATACCGCATATTGCCGAACACAATGAGGGCATACAAATTAACTTCACCTCCGCCATAGGTATGTACAAAGTCGTATGCAATGTTAATTTCATACCTCATAGTTGCTGGTTTGCAACCATAATGCTAAATCCAATATTTGTAAGATCTGTGGCCAGGACCGAGCAGCGGTATACATCTCCGACGTGCCCACCGAAGACTAGCCGGCCAGCGTGGATGCCCGTGTGACAAGAAAGGCGGCCGGGAAGTGCCCTGCATTAGAGGGGCTTTCCCAAAAGAAGAAACTCGCTGGCCCCCTAGGCACAGGGGCCCCTTGAATATTGATGATGAGGAGAACATCCGGTAGAGCAATTATGCCTTAAGCCCAAAACTCTTCCTTCTAGGGATTAGATCAACCTAAAGCACCATCAGTTGTGGATCAATCCACAAAGTCTTTCTACTTAGCTCGTCAAGCGAAGTAGCTATCAATGGCTTTAGCATGACAAATATAGCATCAAGCCATGGTAAACTGCCCAAGCTTCTGCTGTAGTTAGCACCAGGGTTCATCCTTCTCCTTGCTGAGTTGCATCGCCCGCATCGTGTTCAATTGGAAAGTCTGGCAAAGGCGCTTCCAACTCCTGGTTCAGGGTCTGAGCAAACAAAGATGAATCCTACGCAATCAGAGCCATAAGATCCCACCTAGAAACTGGAAGAGTCAGGGGCACCTACCGAAGGAGTCTTCCCTCCATTGATTCAATGACAAAATAGCTCTATTGAGAGGGCCTTTGACAACCCTCTGGAATGTGGCTCGCTCCTAGTTTTTCTTCCCCCGCCCGTTCTATCTAGGCTGGTGGCTATACCAGATTTCGTGTCTGATCGAACTTGAAACTAGCCCATTGAGCTTCTTGGATTCCAAACTAGAAAGAAGGATCGCACACAAGAAAATAGAGTTGGAATGAAAGATGGGGTAAAGATAAAGTTTATTCTCCTAGCTACTCTCCATCCAGCAAGTTACTCTCTTTCAAAAGATGACAACTCAAGATTACCAATCAAAACCTATGCTTTTTGTCTAGACCCGACTGATGAAAGGGTTGTGGAATTTCAAAGAGCGGTATACGAGGAAATTGAGAGATTAATGATTGGCAGGAATCACCAATCATCAGTTATGGCTGCGGCCGAACGTGTACATGGGGAAAGCAATGATATAGAATTTATTCGAGGATCAAAAAACCTCCTGGCTAGTTAAGGTACTAGCTGACCCCAGCTAAGGCGCCACCCTCCCTTAGTGGAAAGCGGTCCCTTCTATTGAATAACTAAAACTAAAGGATCAACATTTCACTTTGAAAACAATTCTGATTTGATTTGATTACTCGATCCATGGCACCCAGCATCTTGCACTACACGTAGTTCGGAAAAAGATGTTGTTTTCTTTTTCTCATCACTTCAAGGGCTAGGCTACATGAACCATTAGTACTTTGATTTTGGTCCTAAAAGACCTATTGAATTTGATGATCCATCAAATAATATAATAGACCACTAGCAAGAGTGTTAAAGACCTATGTCCGAACAAGGAGACAAGTGACCCGCTTCGCTGAACAAGTAACTCATCATTCAGAGCACTCACTGCACCCAATAGCGTAGGCAAGCGATCTCAGCTCATTGACGAGAGACGAAGAATGATTCCCGCTTAGACGATTCGCCGCTAGTTACTTTTCATCGAGTATTCCTTCTTTCCGGCATAAGTTCTTCCTGACCTTTTTAGATTGCTAGCCTACATTTTATCATTGGTTTTCAGAAACGGAACATTCAAATCAAGTAGATGTTCTAAAAAATCCACTTCTTTTCCAATGCCGATCATACCGAGCGCTTAGAAGCAGAGGTACCACCCACGGCTTAAGTGGACAAACAAGGCAATCTAAGAATTTTTGTTTTGGAAAGCTGAGATCAAGGCCTTGCAGAAAGGATTTGAACTCGTGATGATTCGTGTTGGCCTATGTTTCTCTAGGACTATGTTTAAAACCTTGACGAGCTTTAGCATTATGCTTGGGGTAGTTCTTGTTTTCGCTAATCATTCCTGCCCACTATTCTGGTTCTCCTTTGCCCTACGGGGCTAGTTCTTGTTTTCGCTAATCAGCATCCGGGGCCTCAGCTCTGCTCCGATTCAACCTGCTTCCTGGAAATCCCCAATGCACCAATGTACCATTGGCAGATCCTTCTTTCTTTGAAATATAATATATGATCAAAACTAAACCGATATACTTTCTCTAGAGCATCGCAATCCGAGTTCCTGGTGTACCACCCTTACTCTCCGAGGCATATGACTTTGGAAGCTAATCCGTTAATCCTATGATCGGAGGGCTACCTTATCGATTATCCCCATTCGAAGTCGCCCTTACTTCTGCCCAGAAAAGAAATGGCTTTACCGGTGGGTGCTTCCCTGGTTGCAAGGAAATTGGCTGGAAGAGATATGCGTCTAATAAATAGGCGGCAGGAACTATGATAGCACTGGAGCGCCAGACTTCAAAAGGGACTTCTACTGGCTACCCCTGGAAAGGGGACTTACACAGGCTTGCTTACCTGCTTCCTGTGGCCTTGCTAATTGGGACCATAAAATGTAATCCAATCTGTCCGACACTCACGGAAAAAAATGATTTATAATAAAGAGCACAACAAATAGAGACTTGCCCTAAACAAAGACTACTGCATCTCTTACTTATTCAACATTGTCTTCTAGCAGTAGAGTGATACCAAATCCAAGACAAAAGAGCAGATGCACACGCCTTTCCTATTCAAAGATTGAGTAAAGTAACAACAAAGAAATGAAAAGAAAGAAACTAATAGATCAGTTTACCTAAGAAAGTCATAGAAAAGGAGGAACTCTTGACTTAACGCCACCCAGATCTGCTTCTTTCATCAAGCAAGACAGCCGAGACTAACCCGAGCCCGAGTTCATATGGGTCAATTTCAGGTCAGCAAGCAAAGAGAGAACCCAAGTTCTACTTGCATATAGAAGTCGATCGGACATATCACTATGGTTAGCTCTGACTCCTTCACTTTACCCCCTCCTATACGAGAGTTTTCGCTTGGCAAAGAAAAGAACGTCAGAGCGGTGCGACCTGTGGCCTTTACTTATTCTGTGCCACTAGTTAGTGCCATTCTTTCTCTGAGCAATAAATATCTCATTTCACTACTGCTTGTATAGACAAGAGAAAGAGGAGATATGCTTGGTGGTGATGACACTCTCTCTCTCTCTCTAAGGACTCTTATCCTAACTACAAAGAAGCGAGCCTTTGCCTGTCACGAGGGAAGTCAGAATCCCCTACTAAACCCAGGGCTAAGCTTTCTACCGGCGCCTAAATGAGAGTTTTCCTGTCCAACTTTACTCTGAAGAAGAAAAAGTAAAACACTTCGTGCCTCAATGAAATGTTGTAAATTCCCCGTCTGATAGCTGTAATGGATCTCTTTGTCCGCTCGTCTCTCCATAGCCCTAACGTCATTCCTAGGGCGAAGCTTTCGACCTTTCCCTTCTGTTTCAGTCTCATGGTTGTAAGTATTGCTCCGGAGGGGGATATCATAGACTACTAGATTCGTGGCACTTAGCTTTGCCATTTCTTTATTAGCTGAAGCTTTTAGTGTTCATGGATTTATAGATAAGAAGGGCTATCCAATATTTCGCATGTGTCGGTAAAGCAATTTGTGGCAAACACGTTAGCTCACGGGAAACTACGTGCCAGAACTCTATATGATAATATCAATCATTGCATACACTTAACTAGCCATTCTAGCAGATGCTGAAACCAACTACTCATATTAAGTCAAACCAAATACGGGAGCGAATATTTACTAGGAATGAATTTCAGGGCATTTGACAACTCAGATATGGGATAAACCCCTCCCTCTGGAACAGCTGGACGCAGAACCCAGAGAAAGGCAGCAGTAAGCTTCCATTAGAACAACTTACTATATATGATATTGCTGGTGACTTGATAAGCCAGTTGGACAGAAGAGCTGGACAAAAGAAAAGATTCAATATCTTACTGGTACTATATAAAAAGCAGCCTCTACAAGACCTAGGGTTGAACGAACGTAAGCGATCAAACTTACTTTTATAGGTTGCGGCCGTACCTTGTTGCGCACCTTTATTTGCTTTGAAATACACCATCTATTTGATTTGGAATTTGCACTTTCTGGTAGGCGAAGGATTTGGAGGGAAACCCTTGTTAATGAGCATTGTGTTGTGTTTTTGTTGTGAACTAAGTTGTGTGTCAAAACGCTACGCGCCTTATCTTTTTGTGTTGTTGATTTAATAGGAATCAGTAGCAAAGAAAAGAGGAAAAGAAAGTCATCATTTAAGAATTTTTCATGATCTAAAATAGCTATAAAATAAGCTAGAAGATCCGAATAGAAGATGGGACTACATCATCTAACGTCTTTCCAATAGGAGATTCCTGTTTTCCAAGAGCCACGAAATGAAGAACGACGAAGAGAACTGCATTCCATTCTGAAGAAAAAAGATAGTGGAAGAGTCAGACCAATGGAAAATAGCATGCATAATTTTTAGATAGCAAAGGGATAAGAGCCCCACATAACGATGCTTTGGTCATTGTAGCATGGCTAGGGCTAATCCTATGACTAAGATCCTAGTAGAAACAGGAAGCGAAGTAGATATCCTATTTGGCAGCGTGGGCTATGACAAGAAAAGTCTTCGTCCATCTTACAATCCGTTAACTGGTAATTCAATTAAGACTCTCAACAACACGAGCACATAGGAGTCACATAAATAAAAACTTCATGTTGGTCTTCCCAGGATGATGGCATTGCATTGTACGAGGTCTATCACTAGGAGAGTGCTCCTATCATAGACCCTTTTTTATCCGCATAATTGGCAGACATCTATCTACTGTTAGGTTGATCTCCTGACCGAGGAGGCCCAACGGCCTCCTTGGGCCTTGACTCACACCCTGATCGGGGGCACCCAGCCCATCCATGGCTGGCAGGCCCCCGTCGCACTGCACATATAAAAAGAGAGGTGGGGGCCAGGGCACTTGGTATGAGGTTTGTAACACCTCAGGTGTTTATCACCAATTAAGTGGTGGGTTTCAGATCAAACATGATAGATTAAGTGGAGATGACAATATCAAGGTCAACCTATGGAGATGAGCCTAACCTAAAGTGGATGTTGCATCATTGCTTTACATATAGGTCCCTTTTCAAAGATATATGTTTGGGTGGTGTTATGGCAATATCTTCATGTGTCTCACATCACATTCTATCTATATTGATCCCTAGAAAAGTTTCATGAAGTTTGGAATCAAAAAGTCACATGAAATGATGAGTTATATGCTTGTTTGGATTATAACTAAAACCTACACTTTTGTGCAACCTATGCATGGTGTGTATGTTTGGACTCTACAACACCTTAACTACACTTAGGACACTTAATGGAACAATGTTCATGTTGATCATTTTGCCTAAATGTGCTTCTAAGTGATGGTTGACCATGTATGGACCCTAGAACCCTTTTGTTTGACCATTCCAAAAGTGTGACCTAGAAGCTTTGCATGACTATGCACCCTTTTACAAAGTTGTAGAGAATTTTATAAGGAACAAACTTTGTTTAAGAGTAAAGTCATGAAAATGTGTGGAACATGATCAAAAAGGGCCCACAAGTCAGATTTGGGACTGTTTCCAACACTTAGCATTTTCTAAGCCTGGAAATTCATCGTCGTCGACATTGGCATCTCACGTTCTCCGAATTTTGTTGAGTAACTCAAGTTGACCCAAAAATGAAAGTTGGAAATAATTCATTAGAGAACAACATGTAAAAAGTTGGGATCAATTTGACCAAGTTTGGACCCTCAGAAGTCAGTTTCCTTCACCACTGTATTTGCGCTGACACTGTCAATTTGAGATGTAATTAACTAATGATCCATGGCCCTAATGATCTTACACCCTAAACGAAAAGTGTAGAGCGTGGTATGGGCTACAACTTTGCTTTTAGGCCCATAGCCCAGTTCGAACCCGAGCCAGCCCAAAAATGGTCGCCAAGTCGGGCACCGCGACGTGTGACAGGTGTTCGAGAAAATGGCTCAAAGGCCGACGGGTGTCAGTGGACGTGGCCGCCATGCCAGCTTCGCACCCCCACCTTCACGGCACGCGTCCCTGCCGCGCCCCTACCTTCCCGAGGTAGACATCGAGCCACCCCAGCCGCTCCTCCACTTCCCAAGCTCGCCCTCTGCTCCCCTCGGCCCTCTCTCCTCGTCCTCTGCTCGCCATGGCCGTCCGCAGCCATGAATGGCTGAGAGGAGCTCAAGCTCCTACCGCCACTGCCCTAGCTACGCACCACCGTCGTCGTAAGGGCACACCGACACCGCGCGTCTGCCTGCCTATCCTTGCCGGGTCGTGTTGTCGTGTCCCTCTGCCCTTGCCTGACGCGCCAAGCGTCCGCCATGGCCGCGAGCTCTGGGCCGAGCTCACCGTCGATGTTCATCGCTGCGCCCACTACCACCGCATCCGCCTCTTCATCCTTGACCCGCCCAAGCGTGCTCCGCCGCCACTGCTCGCCACTGGAGCGCCGCCCGGCTCGCCGAGCCCAGCGGTCGACCGGCGTCCTCCCTCCCCTGCTCCGCCGACGGTATGGAGAAGAAGACCGCGCCTCTCCTCTCTGTCTCTCTCCGGTGGGTGACAAGCGGGCCCAGGGAAACAGAGGGGCCCACATGTCGGTTATGTAGTGACAAACTTGGGTACCGAATCGGGTACGCCTAGCACGCCAAGAGTAAAGTGGTTTCCTGTTTTATTTATTTTTCAGAATTTGTGCCAAAACTTGTAAAATCTATATCTCATGTTAGAAAAGTCCAAAAATAGCAAAAGTGGACTTTTTGGAAACCTTGAGAAGTGATCTATGCAATAGAGTCATAAAATGTTAGGTGTTTGTAGATGTTTTTCTAATGTTTTTATTTAAGCTTTAAAAATGCTCTAAAATGCTTATAAACTTGACCAGAGCAAGATCTGGAGTTTTAGAACCCCAAAAATGGTGATTCTTGTTTTGTTAATTTTGTGATGACATGTGCTTGCTAGGAAAAATATCAAACACACTAGTTGTTCACTGTTTTCTTAAGGTTTTGTTGTGACCTTTTTAAATAAGGAAATCTACATTATATTGCTTGTTATTTTTATGTCTTGAGTTGTGCTGCTCCAATTGATGTGAAGTTTTTATGGTAGGCTTGTCATCCTATGTATGTACTGTGGTATAAATTTCATGGTCATTGTTTATTGTATGCTCAAGTTATTGATTTAACTTGTTTATGGCTTAATAAATAGCTTATAAATAATATATAAATGATAAAATAGAAAATGTTGTTCCATTACCTTAGTATTATGTTTCTCTATCATATTGATTCATAATATGGCCTTGTGTTCACAGAAAATATTGAGTTTTAGGTTTAACTTACTCTCACATGATTTATTGCAATAGCTATTTGTCTTTTTCATAGAGGTTGATATACTTGTCAAAATGACTTGAAATTTGGACAGTAGACTTTTGGGAGCATTTTTAGGACACTGTAATTTTCGTAGAATTTATTGTGCACTTTTGATAGGTGTTCATAATTCCACCTATTTATCTAAATAAATTAAGAAAATGTATTAAAAGAATTTATTTAGTAATGTATAATATGTTTTCTGGTGCTCTTTAGTCATGTGTGAAATGTTAGTAAAGTTGGTTTTGTCAAATTATATGTTTGTAACATAAGTTAATAATTATTCCTTGCAAACAAGGTTTCTGGTCAGATCTGGGAACTTAGCAAAGTTCTTCATGATAATGTACTTTGTTATGAAACTTATTTATACAAAAGTTGTAGATAATTTATGTATCTAGCTTCTGTTAAAAATTAGTGGTATTTGGCCATATGGTTTAGAAACTACAGCTGTTCTAAGTTGGGTTTAGATTTATGTTGCTCTCTGTCCTTCCAGGATATATTCTGTACCTTCTGTATTTCGACCTGGTAAATGTTAGAATCAGGTTTAGATGTTTATAAATGAAATGTGGACAATTTCATAAGCTTTCTATGATGTCTTCTTGCAAGTCATTTGGATTTGTAGAACTTCAGATATGATTGATTTACCCAGCTACTGCATGTATGTCTAGAATTGTGAAAATACATGATTGCTTGGTTACTTTGTTTGTGTATTGCTAAGTATGATTCATGTCTTTGGTGATTAAGCTATTACACCTAAGACTTTATAAATCTTATGTCATGCTTGGTATTGCTTTCTTTGCTATTTAAGCATGTTTGTTTGTGTAAGGTTACTTAAGTAAAGTGATGTGCTTACGTGTCTTTACTATAACCTTATACCTGCCTTGTTTAACGTGTGATGCATCATCTATTGCATTTCCTTATATTCATGCACTTGCATCTTGCATTTCATTTAGGTACGCTAGATGCACCACGTGAAGGACGTGTTGTGGAGCCAAACCCGAAGATGGAGTTGGTGGGTCTATCCCGAAGATAGAAGGATCGGACAAGTGGTAGATTGGGAGATGCTCGCCAAGTGAATTCATCTGACATACTCTAACTTGAGTCGGATCCCAGGCAAGCCCCGGAGCATTATAAGCCTCCTACCTTAAAAGCAATTAATTCTATATATGTTATAAGTATTGTTGCATTAAGTGATAGGAGTTGGTTGGAAACCCTTGCTGCATTATATCATTCCTTGTCCAGATATATGAAGCCTTGAATCCTACATAGACTAGGATCGAGTAGATGCTTAGCCCTGCTTTAAGCGGTAGAAGTCAGGTGATTTCCTGTCACCTGCGAGATATAGGGATATTCATATATGGCACGGTTGGCTATATTTGCTATCGTGGAATGGAATCATGTGTTAATAAAATGAAATGAGACCGGGCGGGATGACGATAGTGAAGCAACAAGGCATGGAGGTCTTGGGTGTGAATCTATCCCCGTCTGAGTCGTTTAAGGACCGATTCGCTGTACGTCCTTGAGTCATATTGAACGCAGTCTAACACTTAGTTGGCCGGATAAGTCGTTCCGACCGCGAAGCCGAGTAATGTGATTCAGGCCGGGAATCGAATGGTAGGTTGCTTCTTGGAGGAGAGAAAGGATGTGCTTGGGGACATTGGCGTGAGACCAAGGGGGGGTTAGAGTCCCTATCACCTGGCAGAGTGTCGCCCTTGGGGTCGCGACATCATTTGGACCCACGATTCCTGAATCATATGAAAAGGTGGCCTGTGCGACCCTGGCAGGGGTCTGCACGGTGAGTGTTAGAAATACCCCTCCAGCTAGATAGGAATTCGATTCGAATCGCCGTCGCTCCCGGTTAGTGAGCACTTGACTTGAGCAGCGGCAACGTAGATTCCATTAAATTGAACGGATGGTTAATTGGATAACGATGGAAAGGTTGCCTCAATTTATACCTGCTATGGTTAATATTGTTTGCTCCTAATAAAGTGAGTGCTCTAGTACAGGTTCTAATATAGATGATAGGTTAATGATAATTAACTTGATGCTTAAGCATTAATGATTGATCATCTATATTAAGCTTTTATGCAAAAAGTTGTCAAGCTAGCCCCACTTTATATCAGCCTTGCATGATCCTTGGTGTCACTTTATTTATGGTTTCTGACGGGTAAGTCTAGCTGAGTACTTTGTCGTACTCAGGGTTTTATTCCCCACCTGTTGCAGGTTACGATGTATCATGGCGACTGCAAGAGTTGGTTGACTCCTGCCGTAGAGGCGGAGTGTGATCATGGGCATGATCCTTCTTATTTATCTTCTCTCTAATGCTTTTGTTGGAAGTCGACCGTGGTACTGGCATGTATTTGAAATAAGAATAATATTAGTTTCAAATTACTTTGCTTCCGCTACTTTTGAACTTAAGTTGTAATAACTATGTTGAACTCCGATGTATATTCAATTACTTGTGAAATTGTTGTAACATGTGACTTATTATGTTGAATCACTATGATCTTGGCTTGTATGTTGATTAGTTTGAAATCCCTCGTGATTTCATTGGACTACCGGAGTTATATGGGCTCAAGTGCGAGAATTTGATCATTTCGGTGATTGTTTTTGTACTTGTGCTCTTATAATTTGGACGGTTCCGTTACAAGGTTCACCTGAGCCACCAGTTTCCCCACCTACAACCCTAATCCTGATCACGAGAGAGAGGGCGTAGCCAGCGACGGGAAGCACCGCCGCCATCACTGCACTGCGTCAACGATCTCCACTGCACCACCGTTTTTTCCCCGACCGCCGCTGCCCTAGCGCTGATCACCTCCTCAACGAACGAGATGGCAGCCACCGGCTCTAGCTCCAACACCACACCCTCTGTGCCCACTGACGGTCTGCACATGTCCTCCACTCCTCTCTCTCTCTACCTCCCAGATCTCAGTAGACTAGGTACTAGGACATCATGTGTATCACGAAATGTAAAGAAAGTTCACCGTCCGATCTACTCTATATGATCCTAAAGACACTAACATCTACTAGGGGCTGAGCTGGGACCAATCAATGGGCTGAGAAGGGTATCAGAGAGGTGTCTAGCCACTACAAGAAACTATATGTTCCGGAGTGATAAGCAGGACTAAATAAGAACCTGTGAACAGTTAGTTCAACTCCAGCTATGATTAGCTCATAGGAAAAACCCCCTTCCTTGGAGTCGTAATCGGATCAGAAGAATATATGGCGTGCAGCGAGGCATGCAGTGAAAAAAGGGTAAAAAAGAAAATCTGGAATGGTATATAAATGAGTAGCGTAAGTGAACCTTCTGGTAAAAAAAGGTGTCAATCGGTCAGCATCCCATGGATAAGACTGTGAGATAAAGAGCATAACTAGACCAGGTGAACCTGCCACCTACTAACGCACATATAGCTAGTGGAGTTGGTAAGGCAAGACGGTAGGTAAAGTAAGGCCGACACTTCATGCCTTCCCAAACTCTAGCACATTCCTAGCCATAAGAAAGAGGTAGTGACTTAGCAAAAACCATAAAATCCGTGAAACCAAGAGTACTTAACCAGTCTTAGCAAAAACCATAAGAAAGAGGTAGTGACTTCCCAAACTCCCTTTAGCTTCACGAAGAAGAGTACTTAACCAGTCTTACTTACCTGTCATTCTAACAGAAACCAAGAGTAGTGTTGAGTGCTTCCTTTTGCTTCACATCCCGCATGCTTGACACAATACGTTATCATACCGGGTACCTGTAACAATCCATTGGGATAATCAGACGGAACATTGATGCTCTCTTCGAGCCGGGTATAGCTAAAAAGTCAAACAGGCGCGTAGCGGTTGAAAACAACAGCTTTGACCATGCCTACGCTTACATGAGGGTGACCCAAAACCACCTTACCCTATTTCTGAACAACGGGATTTGACTTCTGCTTGACCCAAAAGCAAGAGCAATACGAGAGTGAAGCGAGCCATACGAAGTATGCTAGTTTATTGGACCAGACAGAAGAGCGAGTATCTTCCTCTTGGTAAGATCAATCATATTCATCCCTGACAGACTAGTTGGAGTATACGCCGCTAGTTGATAGATTAGGCGCATGCTATAAAGAAAGGCTATTCATGGAATTCTCAACTTGGAAAGATTACGCCATAGATAAACGTATAGTGCGGGTACTCGATTTGCCGTAAGTGATTGTTATAGGTACAGTAGAATCCCCTTTTTTACTCTATTTGTTCATCGGGGAGTGAAGGCCAAAGACATGTAAGTGGGGCTACAGGGATAGGAAAGACTCGTAACTAGGGGTATGACCCGGAAAGATTTCACATACTTCCTTTTCCTATTCAGAAATGTATGTCGTAAAGCTACTGGAATCAATTCTGTTTTTCTTCAACACTTCGTGCCTCCCTTGTTCAGCGAAAAAGGAGACTGTGGATTACTTTTCTGCCCTGGTTGTCCAACAAAGAAAGATTTCTGCTATTTTCCCCCAAGAAGATATCCCGGCTATTTTGGCTCCGCCCTTATGCCCTGTGAGTTGGTGATACCAGCTAAACCTAAACTCAGTAAGGGTTGCCCAACTATATATAACTAGCCAACTTCCTAGAGTGTAGTCTGATTAGCATAATCTGGAGTTGATTGGGGGAAACCTATACTTAAGGCTACAGGGGCAAAGCTACAAAGGAATGTCAATAGCTTTACTTAGAATCTTGATCGGAATGACGAGGCCGAAGCAGCAAACAAAGCAAGCTTGGATGGAGCGCTTTGATCACTCTGACTACCTGTTAGATATAAAGCCCGTCTCTAGTCGAAAACTTTTCTACAGCTAGACACTGTATACGATTCTAATGTGGTATGTACTTCCTTAGCGGCCTCGCCTGGTGGCTTGGGCTACGGTCCTACCAAGTACTTCATCCGAACTTGGTTCTATTGATGGATTTGTGGAGTTCATGCCATACCTTTCAAATGAGCATTTCAATATTAACATGGATTTAGTTACCAAGCCGAAATTGGACTATATATAGATTCAAAACAAGTCCATACTTGAACCAAGACCTGTCCTAACAGCAAAATAAAGCATATGCACCTTTACTAATGTACTAATGCATTCTTTCTATCTATGATATTTTTTAGGTTATCATACTCCAATCCACACTTTTTAGTCAATCCTACAATGAAAATACTACCTTGCCAGGGTAGCCTACTAGGTTGGAATATCGGCATCAACGATCGTTCGCTGGCTAATGGAGCTTCCTTTCATTCCTCGGCTAAGAATAATGCTCTCTGGAACAGCATGGACGAAGGGGTTGGGCGAGCTAGAGCGAAGGCAAATAAGGAAAAAGCAGATGAGGATGATACTATCCCTTTGACGGGTGCCCTTAACGGCTAACGGCTCCTACCAACAAAGGCTCCCTATACGGCAACTAGAAAATAACCTATTCTATTGATCGAAGGGAAATGGTGCACTTCGGGGATGCGGCTTCCTCTACGGAAACAACGGTACTTCCGTTCCTTTCATATCCTGCCTTGCCAAAGAAAGACTCCATTTTGTCTAAGGCACGTACTTCAACTCATGAATACGGGGATCTTTTTATCCAAGAACTATCCAGCCGATTCCTCAGGTGGAATTATTTGATCTTTTAGCTTAGAAAGAGATCTTGCGGAAGAGCACTTTTCTTTGAAAATAAAGACTCTCATTCGAGAGCAAGTGGATAAGTGTAGAATGCACACCAGTCTGGTACCAAAGAAAAAGCGAACCGGAAAGTGATCAGTTAAGATGAAATGGAAGGAATAAATGAAAGTTCGATCTACCAACGTAGAGTCCGCCCCTCCCAGGAAAATTCATTTTCTACAAAGGCCCTGGATATTCAGCTTTGGCAGTTGGTAAGTCTATCTATGAAGTGAAGTGACCAAATAGAAAAGAGAAAAAAAAAAGACCAAAAAAAGCTTTTTTTCAAGCTATACTACTCCTCTATATAGTGAACCACTAGATAGCCGTGTTCCACTAGTCCAGTCTTGCCAAGTTGCCTAAGGACCCAGCCAGAGAATTTAATAAAAAGTCTCTTATCGGAAGGAGAAATAAGAATAAAGTAAGGAGGACCGACTAGTATAAGTAGAGGAGATGGTTGCGTCGGAGTAAACCAAGTCTCGGTGTATCCTTTGTCTGTTCAAAATCGATATTTTTTCACATAAAAAGAGAGATTGACTTTATCTTAAGTCTA